>JAGFMF010011389.1:2290680-2378914 GCA_019455555.1 Galemys pyrenaicus
CCGCTCTCTGTGGTGAATCCTCTCACCCCCCCTACACCTCTGGCCTGTACCCCAGCGCTTGTATGCATAAATAAATAAATCTTTAAAAAAAAAAAAAAAGACATAAGATGGAAGGAAGAATGCCAGCAGTTTACCCACCAGTGAAAGAATTCACTTTGAGAGGTGTGGACAAGGTAGCACCGGAGGTGAACCTTGAAGATTTGTTCCAGGGCTGCCCTGATAGAAAATGGGTGGCCTGGCTGTGGGTCCTCCCCCACCCACTTAAAGTGCACTTATAGAAGCACTCAACCCCAGGCACACATAAGAGGTTAGTAAAGGGTTTATTTACAAGAGGAGGAGGGATGAAGAAATGAGTAACTCCGGGGGAAGAGAGGGAGATAAACCCGTGAGTGCACCCCACCAGTTCCACTGGCTGGAACCCCATGGCACCCTGAGAGCCGGCAGAACCGAGAGACCCCAAGACCCACACATCTGGTTTTACACCAAACCTGGCTGCTTAGCGCCACCCTCGGGTCCCAGCGATCCTCCCTTCGGGGACGATGACCTTGTGGGATTGGTAGTTCTTGGCATCTTGGATATTTTTGGTCTGGAGCGGGGGTGGAGCCCACAAACCTATCTGTAGAGTTCATTCAGGACACCTTTCCCCCCTAACAGGTTGATGGCATGGCCACATGCTGATACATTGATCCTGATTGAAAATACTAGAGGTGGTGGCGCAGCGGGTTGAGCACTACACTGTGAAGCATCCATTGCACTGGAACGTGAGTTCGATCCCCAGCCAGGGAGGTGACCATCATGGCACAGCAGAACCCTCCTGTCTCTCCCGCTGCTCCCCTCAGGAGTGTATTTCAGTCCATCTGCCTGTTCTGCTCCCCACTCTGTCTCTGGTGAATCCTCTCACCCCCACACCTCTGGCCTGTACCCCAGTTCTTTCATGCATAAATAAATAAATCTTTAAAAAAAATACTAGAGGTGGGAGGAGATGGTAGGGAGGAGGCAGAGGCGACTGTGTATGTCTGTCTTTCGGTGTAACAAATAGCTATTCTCTTTGGCTGAGCAATGAGAGATGATTTGCTAAAAATAACTTCAATTTAAGTCTCATCATTTATTAGGCCTTTAGGAGAAGAGCAACATATATTTTCCTTTTCATATATAGTCAAATTAGATCCTTTTCTGTAGGGATGATGATTACATTTATTATAAGTTAATGCCAAATCCACTGTTAGCTGTTTTGTAAATTGGAATGTGACTGACACATAAGGAGCTGCATGTTGTAATTCTTAAAACAGTTACAATAATGCTGCCCTCTAGGTCGGTGTCATGGTGTAGTTAAATTCCATCACACAGTCTGTGCTTCCTAAATCTCTTTATTAATTTTTGTTGCCTATATGCTTAAAATGGCACTTGATCCTGTGTTTAGGCTAAATTGGAGCAGGTAGCTTTTACTATATTGTGGCTTTTGGAGGGGCAACCTCAGTGCACTGTGAAGAAGCGAAAGTTTTCCTTTTTTGGAAAAAAAGATTTTATTCATTTATGCATACCAGAACTGGGGTATAGGCCAGAGGCGAGGGGTGAGAGGATTCGCCAGAGACAGAGGAGGGAGCAGAACAGGCAGATGGACTGAAACACGCTGCTGAGGGGAACAGCGGGCGAGGCAGGAGAGGTCTGCTGCGCCATGGGGGTCCCCTCCCTGGCCCGGTATCGAACTCAGGCCGGCTCGGTGGGCCGTCTCCTGGCAGTTTTGGAACTTAATTCCTAAGCCATCACGAAGGCCCAAGTTTTTCCTTTTAGAATAAGAATTATTTTTCTATTAAAAAATTCTAATTTGGGGGTGTTGTATTAATCAGAAATCAAAATAAGTCACGTTGCTTACCCTTTATATTTTCTGTATGGTTTTAGATGAGAGACTAGTATGACTTTGGACATATGCTTTGTAGACATTCTTCTGTGCTGTTATCAGAGGAGCCACGGAAATTAAGAGAGAACTTTAAGAAACAGATGGGTTAAAATATGCTGTTAGTAAATGAAATGGATTAAGTTTGAAGGGAGGACCTGCTAGGCTTATAATTGATGAATATATTAGTAGCATTCCTAATGTAGGGGAGCATAAATCTGCCACCCTAAAATATGTCTTTTTGGCAAAAGGTTGATTTCATAAGAGGGGCTCTGAGGACTGGGTAGAGCTGCTTTTGAAAAAGACATTTCTGGGCCTCCCTGGTGGCACAGGAGTTTAAGTCTCAGCATTACAAGTTATCACCAGCCACTATAGCCTGAGTTGAATCCCCAGCCAGGGAGGGGACCCCCATGGCGCAGCAGACCTCTCCTGCCTCGCCCTCTGCTCCCCTCAGCAGTGCATTTCTGTAGATCGACCTGTTCTGCTCCCCACTCTGTCTCTGGTGAATCCTCTCACCACCCCTCAGCTCCCCATACCTCTGGCCTACACCCCAGTTCTTGTATGCATAAATAAATCTTAAAAAGAATCTTTACAAGAAAAAGACATTACTATGTAAACTCACTGTACTTAGAAGATTTAATCTCATTGGCTCTTTTCAGTAGAGAAGGCAAAACTTAAATCTGCATATCTTTGTTTACTGTGTCTTCTTTGGTAAACTCCCTAACAGAGCTTCCCCTCCTTTCTCCCCAACCTTTCTTGGCTTAGCTAAACTATTTCAGAGGAATTCTGAAGTTATTTAGACATGCCAGCTATTTCCCATGTATACCATAGGTATAAATGCTATTTTTTTGTTGTTACATATTTTTATTTTTTTAATTAACATTTTTTATTTGTATATATTTGACATCAATTGTAATCCCCATGTATTCCCCATCACCGTAACACCAGTGCACCATCACCTCAGTCCCCCATGCGCCCGTCTGCCCTCCACCTTTCCCCTCTTCCCTCCCCACCAAGTGTCCCCAGTTTGTCCTTGTCTTTTCATTTTTGGTTTTTGTGTCTTTATTGTTATTATTATTATTGTTCTTATTCCTTTCCTTGATCCTTATTTGGTTCCCTTATATACATGTTATTATTAAGTTCCTTTTTGACTTTTTTTCCTTTCATTCTATCTGATACTTGTTTATTTTACAGTCTAGGAGAACCCAGCGGGATATGTTATGATATGATTTCCTTTTCACCCTATCACTAAAAAATTGTTAGTAGTAACAAAACTGTAGTGCACCTCTGGAATCCATCATAATAGTGTAGCATATAAATGAGCCACTTGGGAAATTACAAAGAGTAAAGATTTCCAGGTCTAAGCCATCGTCATTTTGATTCCATAACTCCGGGGTGAGACCCATATATCTGTGTTTTAACCTTTCCCCAGGTGATGGAGAAATGCTTCAATAGAACATAGGTGCTTTAACAAACTCCTGTGTAGTGTGGAGCACCTGCTTCACCAACACACTTAGTGTTTGATAGACAGTGGTGGAGGGCGGAGTCAGGGGTGCGCTAACATGTCACAGTGCTCAGTAAGCCACAGCTCTTGGTGCTGCTGCTGTTAATGGGCAGGGTGAGTAGTAACCCAGAACCCCCAAACCTGCCCACTCTAAATGGGTACTGCCACCTACTTCATGAAGACAGAGTGTGTGAAACCTTTAATGGAAAGGAGCTTTAATACAGTTAGTGTTAAATAAAGACAAGAGGTGGGAAAGAACAGATAAAATCATTTCCAAATCAAGCACCCGGAGTTACCCATCCCCACATGGGTAAATGCCCAGCCAAACAGGCTTGTGCCAAAACAGGACCGCTGGGCTCCAAAAGCTGGCCACAAATCTAAGGCTCCTACTGGTGGGGACCGACAGGAAAGAGGCAGAAGGCACCAGGCAAGTCTGGAAGACAGTGAGCAAAATCACCATCAGGATAAAGGCTGCAATTGTCAGCTTCCCCATGGGCTTCTCACCCACATGTGCTTCAAGTGTCTCCTTCCATGGCCCCTGGTCCCTGGTACAAGTCCAAGGGCGAGAAGCGTGACTTTTTCTTCACTTCCAAGGTACAAGTCACTTGTCTCTCTGCTCCATGTGCCTCTTCCAAGTCTCCTTCTTGCTCTTTCCTTCTCTCCCTCTGTCTTCTCTCCGGTTTCTCCTCCCTGCCCAGCACCACCCTTCCTGAGGGTGGGGTAGGACCTGGCACCTCCCCATTCCCTGGGGACAACCCTGTTACAATGCCCCTTGGGTTTTCAAAGCATAAAACGTCTATGAGTTTTGCTCTTCCATATAAACCTTTGTACTTTTATTTCCTTCTCATGACTTTCTCTGCTGCAGAGTGTAGTACTGAGTGGCACTGGTAATGGTAGACATCGATGATTTGATCCTAAAAAGAAAACTCATTTTGCCACTAAGCATGATGGTGCCTGAAGTCTTCTCATATTAATCTATCAGCTGAAGGAACAGAAAACATTACACTTCACTGCGACTGTGAAAGCTGTCTTTGATGTCCCCCCTCTTTATTTATAATAAGGACTTTTACCATGAATTCTATTTTTCTCAAGATTTATTTATTCATGTATACAAGAGCTGGGGTACAAGCCAGAGTTGCAGGAGGCGAGAGGATGCACCAGAGACAGAGCGGGGAGCAGAACAGGCAGATGGACTGAAATACACTGCTGAGGGGAGCAGCGGGCGAGGCAGGAGAGGTCTGCTGTGCCACTGGGTCCCCTTCCTGGCCGGGGGTCGAACTTGCGCTGCTGTGCAGTGGATGCTTCACATCACAGCACTCAACCCACAGCGCCACCAGGGTGGCCCTCTATTTTTTCTCTTAATAAAATAATTATTCCAACTTCATTTTGATTATCATTTACATGGTATGTAATTCCCCCATTATTTCACTTCAAAACAGTTTTTCCCCCTAGCTCTTAATTTTAAAAAACAAATAAATAATAGACATAGCATTGGTTTACAACACTGCATGTGATATAGGAGAATAAGTTCACATTTCTTTGCTTTCCACATTTTATTATCTGTTACTAGACACATTTTAGGTATGTCTGTTACAAACAGCATGTGGTTAGGTTTTGTTTAATCCACTCTGTCTTTTAGCTCAGTTACTTTAAAATGATACTGATAGAATGGATACCTGTGACCTTTGATAGAGACTGAATATTCTTTAAGACTCCTGGCTTTAAAAAAAAAAAAATGTTGTTAAAAAACATACAGAGCCTCCCTGGTGGCGCAGCGGGTTGAGCGCAGCACTGTGAAGCATCCGTGGCACTGCAACACGAGTTCGATCCCTGGCCAGGGAGAGGCCCCACATGGCGCAGCAGACCTCTCCTGCCTCGCCCGCTGCTCCCCTCAGCAGTGTGTTTCAGTCCATCTGTCTGTTCTGCTCCCCACTGTCCCTGGTGACTCCTCTCACCTCCCGCAACTCTGGCCTGTACCCCAGTGCTTGTATGCATAAATAAGTAAATCTTTAAAAAAAAATAGAGATATATATACACACCCATATATAACATAAAATTTGCTGTTTTCATCTTTTACATGTAGAACTGATTGATAGTAACTACATTTACAATGCTGTGCAGTCATCACTACTATTTCCAAACCTTTATTATCCCAGACAGAACCTCTGTACCTGCTTCCTCCCGCACAGCCCCTTTTAACCTGTCAGCTACTTTCTATCCGATGCTTTGCCTGTTCTAGGTGTTTCATATACGTGGAGTCATGGAACAATTGTACCTTACTTCACTTTGCATATTTTCACTTTTTATATACTTCACTTTTTATATTTTTAAGGTTCCTCCACATTGTAGCATGTATACAATCTCTTCCTTTTTATGACTGAGTAATACTCCAGCACATGTCTAGTCATCATTGCTTAATGATGGGCATATTGTCTGAGAAGTATGTCATTAGGTAACTTTGTTGTGCAAACGCCATCGGTGCTTACACAAACCTAAAACGTCTAGCCTGCTATATACCTGGGGTGCAGAGTACAGCTCATCGGGACCCCCATCTTATATGTGGTCCATCTGTGACTGAAAGGTCAATCGTGAAGGTTGAATAGCGTTCTTAGAGAGGAGTGGAATCAAAACCCAGCCAGCCACCCATTCCATTCTAAGTAAATCAGGAGACCTAGAAAGAAAAAGATGAAAGAATTAAAAAGTGCTGGCGGCCTTGTATCTGTCGGTTGCCATTTAACCCACCCGGTAGTGGCATCCTGGTGTCAGGCAGCTGTGTATATTTTTAGAAGCCCATCCGAATGCTCTAGAGGGCGTTTTATATCATGAGTTACAACAGCCTGCAAGAGCTGATTGGCGCGGTTCCACAGAGAAGGGTCTGATAGGTTTTAAAGCCTTCTGTCTCATTTCTTTGTGCATTTGTTATTAGTTCAATAAATAATAAATAGAGGAATTACCCAGTCACTAATTTGCTTTTTTTGTCAAGCCAAGTTGATGTTTTAATAAATTCAGAAAATGTTCATTTTCGAGTATTATCGAGCATGTGCTATAATATCCCCGTAATTTAAACACAAGATGATTTTTTTGTTTTGTTTATGCATTTTGATTTCTTTATGCACACTTCTTTCCTTCAGCTTCAGTTTTGGCCAGAGTGTCTGTGTATTTGCTGCCTGGTGGCCTCATTCTTGTGAGGTCTTGGAGTGAAATGTTTGCTTGCTTTTGAATTATTGCCTCCAAAACATTAATACTTATTTCTCTCTGATCCTAAGAGTAACAAGTGATGCTTTTAAGATCTTAAATTTCCTTTACCGTAGGAGTAATGTAGTTTTTGTGACTGCTGTGTTTTAGGTTAGGCAATTTAAATAGCTACCTGGACTTTCAGGAAATTCAGTTTTAGATTGGATTATATGAAATTGCTGCTATTTCACCAATTTGACTTAAAGAATGATGATTTTAAATGGTTCAATCTGTTTTAGTAGCATACCTAACACTTTTAATTAAATGTCTGGCTTTTAGTTGTCATAGATTTGACGAATGCTTGGATAGTTTGCTGAAATCTGATCTTAGATGCTCCCTTTTTTTTTTTTTTTAAAGATTTATTTCTGCATACAAGAACAGAGGTAAAGGCCAAAAGTATGGGGGTGAGAAGTTTCACCAGCAACATAGTGGGGAGCAGAGCAGGCAGATCTATTGAAATACACCGCTGAGGGGAGCAGCAGGCGAGGCAGGAGAGGTCTGCTGCATCATGTGTGTCCTCTCCCTGGCTGGGATGCTTCATAGTGTGGTGTTCAACCCCTTGCACCATCAGGGAGGCCCAGATGTTCCCATTTCCTATAGCTTTCCCAGCTTACTCCCCTTCCTTTTTAACTTTTCCAAACCACAACCCATATATTCTGCTTTAACTTTGCTTGCACTGTTCTGAAATCACTAAAAGTGCACAGAAGTAGCCGTGAGACTTTTCAAAAACCAGTGGAAGTCTTTGAGGATGAATGTTGAAGGTGCTTTAGTTGCTGGCCTTGTGGATATTTGCAAGGCCTTATCCAAGTTACCGAAGCTGCTCCCAGCCCTGGCCTGGGTGAGGACCCCTTCCCTCCCAGCCTTCTGGCTTCTTTTTCATAACTGCTCTTGAGAACTGTCTGTCCACTCCTCTCCTCTGCTTCCTTCTCTGTCTCTTCCTCTTCTTCTCGAGAGTAATAATAATAGTGATAATAAAAATGGCCTCCACTTATGGCAGATCTGGTGCTAGACACTGTGCTTTCTGTATGTATTTGCTCATTTAATCCCAACAAACCCGTGGTTATACTAGGTGCCATCATTAAGCCAGTTAGATGTAGCTATATAATTTGCAGGGCCCAGTGTAAAATGAAAACATTAGGTCCCTTGTTTAAAAATGAATAATTTCAGGGCCTCCCTCGTGGCTCAGCGGGTTGAGTGCCGAACTGTGAAGCATCCACAGCACAGCAGCATGAGTTCGATCCCCAGCCAGGGAGGGGACCCACATGGCGCAGCAGACCTCTCCTGCCTCGCCCACTGCTCCCCTCAGCAGTGTATTTCAGTTCATCTGCCTGTTCTGCTCCCCACTGTGTCCCTGGTGAATCCTCTTACCTCCCGTGACTCTGGCCTGTCCCCCAGCTCTTGTATGCATAAAGAAATAAATCTTTTTTAAAAAAATGAGTAATTTCAGGAAAGGGATGAGAGAGCATGAAACCCAGTGCAAAGTTCTTCTAAGTGGGGTCTCCTGCCATGACTTGGGTTGCAGTCACGCAGATGGCCCCTCAGGACACCAGGGTGGGTTCAGGAGTCCGGTGAAAGTTTCAGAGTATGACATGAAGAACCAGGCTGCAAGCAGGATCGCTGTGCCCACCTCACGTGACTGCCCTGCTGCTCTGTGGTAACTGGTTTCTTTTCTGGTCTTGCTCTGTTCCCCTCAATCAGCAGTGATCTTTCTAAAACTGAAGTCTGACCATGTAAATCCACAGCACAGAACCCAAGACTGTGGAATCTGGCACCTGCCAGTCCCCAGTCCTATCACTCCCTGCATCTGCCCTAAATGCCTTGGTCGACATGACATCTTCAGAGTTCTGGAACACACCATGCTCTTTCATGCCTTCTTGATCTTTCATATGCTGTGCTCTCTGCCCTTGAAGCCTCTCCACCCCCAACTGCCCAGAAAGTTCATATTCATTCTGGAGCATCCAGTGTAATATTTGGCTGAAGCACCTGTGTGTCACTGTAGCAAGCTCACACCATTCTTCTGTGAATATCTTTTTTTAAAAAAAGGTATTTATTTATGCATACAAGAACTGGGGTTTAGGTCTGAGGCATGGGGGTGGTGAGAGGATTTACCAGAGACAAAGTGGGGAACAGAGCAGGCAGATCTACTAAAATACACTGCTGAGGGGAGCAGTGGGCGAGGCAGGAGAGATCTGCTGCACCATGTGGGTCCCCTCCCTGGCCGGGGATCGAACTCGTGCTGCAGAGGCTGCAGATGCTACACATTGCGGCGCTCAACCCCTTGCACCACTAGGGAGGCCCCTGTGAGTATCCTGAAATCATGTCTAGTTAGGTGCTTACTGCAGAATGTGGCATCTGGGTTCGTGTCCGTCTCTCCACTGATGAGCTGTTCAGGAACTGCGTGTCTTATTTGGTTTTGTGTCCCTATGCTCCCCCCAGGGTTTGACTTACGGTGTGTGTTAGATCAATGCTAATCGTGTTGACTTCAATTCAGACTGGCCTATGCAGGACTATGATGATAGTTTAACAGGAGTAGAAGAGTTGATGGCCCTGACTGTTGATGACATACCCAAAGTCTCACTGGATCATCTGCCTGGAAATGCTAGGTGAGCTGGGTTCCTATTGCAACAGTGTGATGTCCACTGAAAGGGGAGGTTCCAGGTCCCCTGCCCCACCCAAGGAAGGATGGAGCTGAGCAGCAAGGAGAAGCTAGAAAAGACTTGGAGAAGAACTTTGAAAGAAGGAGGACTAGGGGGAGACCTGGAGGAGGCACATGGAGCAGAGACGTGTGAAGGAAAATCATGCTTCTGAGCCTTGATTTGTCCCAGGGACTTGGGGGCCATAGAAGGAGATGCTCGAAAGAGACAGAGACATGGGTGAGAGACCCATGGGAGGCTGACAGTGGGAGGCTGACAATGGCAGCCTTTATCTTGATGGTGATTTTGCTGATTTTTTTCGACTTGCCTGGTCCCTTCTGCCTCTTTCCTGTTGGTCCGCACAGGAGGTGCCTTAGACTGTGGCCAATTTTGGGGGCTCAGCGGTCCTGCTTCGGCACAACCCTGTTTGGCTGGGCATTTCCCTCCGAGGGGATGAGTAACTTTGGGTGCTTCATTTGGAAGTAATATTCTTTCTCGTCTCTCTATTGCAATCTAATTATATTAAAATTCTTTTCTATTGAAGGTCTTATGCACTAAGAAGTGCTTTATCTTTATGCAGCAAATGGCAGGACCCACTTAGAGCAGACAGAGTTGGGAGTTCTGGGGTGCCCCTCAATCTGCCCATTAACACTATATCACTTGTGCTTTGGGCCTCCTGAGACCAAGGGCCTGTGTGAAAGGAAAGCCCAGGTGTTTTGCACGGGGAGGTCACACCAGATTGTGACCTTGAACCTGTCAGTGCCTGTGATGGCCCCTTGAGACTGTTGGAAGCTCCTGTGCCTTGAAGTCAGTATGGGGGAAGAGAACATACTTGTTGCTCAAATGTTGAAGGAAATTATTTCCCTTTTCTTCCCCCCCTTAGGTAATTAGCTCAGTACTTCAAAGAGAATTTCAACTTTATGCAATGATTTCTGTTAGCGCCTAAACAGAATCTATAAAAGAGCAGATTTGCTAAATAAACCTAAGCAATTAGCAGTCTAACCAGCTATCATTTTCTGCTTCATGGGCATCTGATTTCAACTCGCCCTTCTGCCCGGGTTGCTGTCTCTGTTAGCCCTGGTGGCTGGGCATCCTCCCAAGCTGCTTAGAGTGCGGTGCCTGCCAGTGGCGAAGAGGCAGTGGCATTTCTCTTCAAATCTTTTCTGGGGCCTCCCTGGTGGCGCAAGGGGTTAAGGTGCAGCACTATGAAACTATGAATCCTCTCACCACCCCATACCTCTGAGCTGTACCCCAGTTCTGTATGCATAAATATTTTTTAAAAAGCATTTTCTGTAGGATTTTTTAAAGATTTATTTTATTTATTTATGCATACAAGAACTGGGGTGTGTGTAAGAGGTTTTATCGGAGACAGAGTGGGGAGCAGAACAGGCAGATCTACTGAAATACACTGTTGAGGGGAGCAGCAGGCGAGGCAGGAGAGGTCTGCTGCGCCAAGTGCCTCACTTCCCTGGCCAGGGATCGAACTCAGGCCTCAGTGGCTGGCGATATCTTGGTAATGCTGAAAGTAATTCCTGTGCCATTAGGGAGGCCCCTATAGGTTTTTTTTCTTTTTCTTTGTAATCAGTATAATAAGGAGACATTCACATTTTAAGAATTTTTTGAATGCTGATATCCAGATTTGAGCTTGTGATCATGGACTTTTAAAAATACAGTTAAAACTGCTCATCATAATTTGCTCTGCTGCCAATATTAAATTACAGTTACTTTGAAACTTAAGCTAAATGGTTTAAAGTCAGCCTGTAATATACCTAATAAACACCTTCCCATCTCATATGTGGAAATGACTTCTCTGTGTAAAGGTCTTGTCACGGTTCACTAAGTTAACCAGCTCTGGAAGTCACTGCTGAGGTTTATCACAGCTCAAAGAGAAGGGAAATAAAAATGTAACAAGGACTAATGTCCTTGAGATAGATATTCACAACACACGCAATTTTTAAATTTGTATAATAATGTATATACTGGAGATATGCACAAAGAAATGTATTCCCTCGCAATCATTTCAGAAAAAGTTGTCTACCTGATGATGCCCTGTCACTCTGTGTCCTTGGTGTTTATTTCCTACACACAAATACATTCACCGAGATAACTTCAATATTATTAGGAAAATTGCTTTGATGCATTACTAACATTTGGTTTTTAAATTTTTTGTTTTAAATTTTAAGATTTTATTTATGCATACAAGAGCTGGGGTACTGCCCGGAGGCACAGGGGGTGAGAGGACTCACCAGAGACAGGTTGGGGAGCAGAGCAGGCAGACGGACTGAAACACACTGCTGAGGGGAGCAGCTGGTGAGGCAGGAGAGGTCTGCTGCATCGTGTGGGTCCCCTTCCTGGCCGGCGGCAGGGATCAAACTCATGCTGCAGTGACTGCAGTCTGCTTCATAGTGCGTTGCTCAACCCACTGCACCAGTAGGGAGGGCTGCACCTTTTAATTTTTTGAAACCATTTGATTTTGTTCACTTTTGTCTGGACCATTATCGGATATGTGCTCTTTCAAATCTGGTTGCAAAGAATCATAAAGAAGTTTTTTTTTTTTAAAGATTTATTTATCTATGCATACAAGCACTGGGGTACAGGCCAGAGTCACGGGAGGTGAGAGGATTCACCAGAGACAGAGCGGGGAGCAGAACAGGCAGATGGACTGAAACACACTGCTGAGGGGAGCAGCGGGCGAGACAGGAGAGGTCTGCTGCGCCATGGGGGTCAGGTCCTTGCCCGGGGATTGAGCTCATTCCGCAGTGGCTATGATTGCTTCATAGTACAGTGCTTCCCCTTGCGCCACCAGGGAGGCCCAACATTACGAACATTTAATCCACAAACACAACTTGAGTCTCACCAATGGATCTGATAGTGTCCCTTACACATATACAGCCTAGATGCAGCCAGCTTCTTCCTTCGAGATTAGGGGTCATGTCTGAACCAACTCCTTATCTGTCCTTGATTTTGATGGCCTTCATGCTTTAGAAGAGGACAGATCGATTCATTTATAGAAGAGCCCGTTGGCTGGCTTGTCTAATGCCACCTAATGATTAGATGCAGTTTATAGACACAACGAAAGCTGATACTGTGTTATCCTCTGTGAGGTCTGTTCGTGTCCTACAACTTCCATTTACTCTGTGACTGACGATCATTGTAATCACTTGATTATAGTGACATTTGCTAGGCTTCTCTGCTGTAATTTACTCTGTCTCCCTTTGTCATTAGTTAGCACTTGTGGGTAGGTATCTTGCAGCTGTATAAACACCCTGTTCTTCATAAAGCTTTCAGTGTATTCATTCATTCACTTCCGTCAGACTCAAGTTTCCTACTTTACGTGGTGACATCTCCTCCATTGTTGTCATTATTATTTTTTTTTTTTTGGCAATGTAATTGTCAATGAGATCGCTTTCTAAATTTCTTCCTCTTCTGTCTCATTGTTTGTGTATAGTAAGGCACCTGACTTTTTTTTTTTTAAAGATTTTATTTATTTATGCATATAAGAGCTGGGGTACAGGCCAGAGTTGCGGGAGGTGAGAGGATTCACCAGACAGACCAGGGAGCAGAACAGGCAGACTGACTGAAACACACTGCTGAGGGGAGCAGTAGGCGAGGCAGGAGAGGTCTGCTGCGCCACGTGGGTCCCCTCCCTGGCCGGCGGCAGGGATCGAACTCGTGCTGCAGTGACTGCGGTTTGCTTCATAGTGCGTTGCTTAATCCACTGCGCCACCAGGGAGGCCCATTGTTGTCATTATTTATTTTGATGCCCAAACTGTCCCAGTTTGGACTAGTGGGAGGCTCTTCAAGCTCTTGTATATCCTTTTATTTTTGGTTTTTGGTTTTTAAAGATTCATTTCTTTATGCATACAAGAGCTGGGGTACAGGCCAGAATCACAGGAGGTGAGAGAATTCACTAGAGACAGAGTGGGGAGCAAAAGAGGCAGATGGACTGAAACACACTGCTGAGGGGAGCAGCGGGCGAGACAGGAGAGGTCTGCTGCGCCATGTGGGTCCCCTCCCTGGCCGGCAGCAGGGATCGAACTCGTGCTACAGTGGCTGTGGTTTGCCTCATAGTGCGTTGCTTAACCCAGTGCACCACCAGGGAGGCCCTCCTGTGTCCTTTTGAATGCCCCCTTCATGCTTGCTGTCTTTTATGAGGGGGTTTGGGGAAACTGCAACACCGTGCTGTCATCACTTCCATTCACCTCTCTCTCCCTTCTGTCCATTTTCAAAGCCTGGACCCTATCCGTCTGTGTGCTCTTTGATTAAAAAGGAACCTCTAGGGATCCATTCCATATAGAAATGACTCATCTCATTCTCCAGAGACAGATTCTTAACTTTTATTCGTGTTGGAGGTGCTGGCAGAGCAAAGTCAGATGAGAGAGCAGTGAGCTCTCAGCTTTCTTATGAGGAAAAGGGAAAAGCGAATAAGATTTTCTGAATGTGATAAAAACTGCACAATATTTTTGTGTTTTGTGTGCTCATGCTGCAGTGTTTTACACTGAACAGTCTTATTCAGTGCCTCATGCCCATATTAAAAGTATAAGAAGCATCTTGCTCCTTTATATATGTTTTTGGCCCTTTTTCTCCTTTATACATTAAGAGCTATTTTAGTACTACTTCAGGAACATCATCACCTAGAATTTTCTGATACATATTTTATTCTGGACTTGAGCTCAAAACCTGCTTAAGGGTTATGACTGGTCTTAAATTTGTCTTTTGGTGGGACTATTGTCAGATTTTATTTTAGAATCTTCAGTTTGCTTGTCAACTGCCATTTTCTTAGCTGTGCCAGTAATAAGTACTGTTTCAGACATCTTTAAGGGATTGTTAGAATTTTGTAAACTATAGCGTATAATCCTTGTAATACTGTAATTATGATTTATTCTTATAAAGTATACAGAATATGAGTTTGATTTACAAAAATTTGTATGTTCATTGTATACTACATAATTCACTAAATTTCAATTTATCTCAATTATGTAAAGGGAAAAAAAATCAAAAGTAGAATAAATGACACTCGTGGCCTCCCTAGTGGCACAGTGGGTTAAGCAACACACTATGAAGCAAACCACAACCACTACAGCACGAGTTCAATCCCTGCTGCCAGCCAGGGAGAGGCCCCACATGGCATAGCAGACCTCTCCTGCCTTGCCTGCTGCTCCCCTCAGCAGTGTGTTTCCGTCAGTCTGCCTGTTCTGCTCCCCACTCTGTCTCTGGTGGGTCCTCTCACCCCCCGCCACCTCTGGCCTGTACCCCAGCTCTTGTATGTATAAATAAATAAATCTTTTTTTAAAAAAAAATAAATGGCATTCACTGAAGTATAAGAACTGGAGGGGGAAAGAAGAGCCTTTAGTCACACACATTAGATCAAGTACAATTTATACCAGGAGTACAGAGTCAGTTTGCCATTTGAAAACCAGTCAGTAGTCTTCATCATATTGACAGGCTATGGGAGAAAAACCATCTTTGCACCTTAGTAGACACCAAAATGCATTTGATAAATTTCTAAAACAACTCAAGGTGAAATTCAGCAATCCAGGATTCTAAAGGAACTAAAATTCTTATAAACAGAAGCTAACATACTCAGTGGTAAAATATTAAAGCATTTTCTCCTAAAAGTGGTAAAAAGAAGTTGTCCTCACTACCATTCGTCAATGAGCTGGAGGTCCTAGGTTAAAGATAAAAAAGATAAGGAAAAGAACTGGACCTTCCTGGTGGCACAGGGCTTGGGTCTCAGCCCTACGAAGCTTAGGGCTGTCTTGGGACTTGTGAACACAACTGCATTACAAATTATCACAAACTTAGTGACTTTTTTTAAAAAAAAAGATTTACTGATTTATTTTTGCATAGACGAACTGAGGTGTAGGCCAGAGGTGCGGGGAGTGAGAAGATTCACCAGAAACAGAGTGGGGAGCAGAACAGATGGAACGACTGTAATACACAGCTGAGCAGAACAGTGGGTGAGACAGGAGAGGTCTGCTGTGCCATGAGGGTCAGCTCCCTGGCCAGGGATCAAACTCAGGCCGTAGTGGTGATAGCACTGAGACTTCACCCCTAGCCCACCAGGAGGACCCTGTGACTGTAAAGAAATACACTTGTCCCCCAAGAGTTTGGATGTAGATTAGCTGAGTCTCACAAGACTGCAGTCAAGTGGTTGCTGGGACTGTGTTCACATCTGGAGGCTTGACTGGGGAGGAATCTGCTTCCAGGTTCTCACACTGCAGAATTCTTTTTCTCTTGGTGGTAGGTGAGAGGATCCTAGCTTCTTGCTGCCTGTTGACTGAGGGTCACACCCAAGCCTGCCTGCAGCAAGAGCACATTGAGATCCCATCAAGGCCAACATCTTCACAACCAGCTAGAGAGAGAATCTCTAAAGTGGTAACACTTCAGCATGTTGCTAATATGATGGCATCATATCTAAATAATCATGGGAGTAACATCCCATCACATCAGTCACATTCTAGTGATTAAAAGTCACAGGTCTGTCCATGTGCACGGGGAGGGCAGGATTGTTCAAGGGCGTGATGCCACATGGTGGGGTCACTTGGGAAGGGGGCCCACTTAGGTTATCCATTTAGGTCTAACACGAGTCTTAGGAGGAATTTTGTTGTAAAGGAAACCAAAAATGGAGCATTAACTACAGGGCAAAAGAAGGGCAAGAACTTTGGAGATGGGAAAAAGGTGTGCTGGTTGGAATGCTTCAGTAGAGAGGAAATGATTGAGGAAATGGTTTGCTTTGTGGGTCTATCATGATAGTTTCTTCAATATCGACAAACTATAACAAGCATTCTTAGTCTGTCTCTCACATATCAGAAAATGCTTAAGTTGGGCCTTCCTGGTGGTGCAGTGAGTGAAGCAACGTACTATGAAACAGACTGCAGCACGAGTTCGAACCCTGCCGCCAGCCAGGGAGGGAACCCACCTGGCACAGCAGACCTCTCCTGCCTCGCCCGCTGCTCCTCTCAGCAGTGTATTTCAGTAGATCTGCCTGTTATGCTCCCTACTCTGTCTCTGGTGGATCCTCTCACCTCCCGTGATTCTGGCCTGTACCCCAGCTCTTGTGTGCATAAATAAATCTTTTTTTAAAAAAGAAAGAAAATGCTTAAGTTAAAGACCCTGCTTTCCCAAAATTAGAGTAGGGAATGTACTTTCTAGGGAAATTTTGAGAAAATATGATTGAGGTATGGGAGAAAATTCTTAAAATTTATGTTTTTTTTTTCTTTTTAATGCTACCTTTTAACAAATTTTATTTTATGTTTTGTAATATATGTAATAGATCAGTACAATATTATGAATAATTTATAAATAAAATACACATATTTGGAAGCATGTCAACACTTTTTTTTTTGCAAAGTACCTTTCCAATTTTTTAAGTCTGTGTTTGGGGAAAATATTTTATTCTATTTCGTTTCTTCACAGAGTGTTTCATGAAAGTGATCATTTAAAACTAGTTTTCTGCTAAGCATCTCACATTCATGAAAAGATCACTGGATTATGACTGACCACTTCAGGATACTATGATTTTTAAACTTTCTCTTTGTAACTTAAGGTTAAAAACTCATTCTTGCAAAAACAGTTTTGCAAAGCATACATTAGTATTTATAATTCAGTACTTACCAGTTTCCCTAAACCTAATAATCCTATTTTAGTAATAATGTGATAAATGACTTAGGTTAATTTACTTGAGTGTGTGATAAATTCAGCTAGTTGCACAATTTTCTGGCAAATTAGGGCATTTTTCTGGCTTATAGCTGAATCTACTTAGAAGTAATTCAGACACGGGCCTCCCTGGTGGCGCAGTGGGTTAAGCAACGCACTACGAGGCAAATCGCAGCCACTGCAGCACGAGTTCGATCCCTGCTGCCGGCCAGGGTGGGGGACCCACATGGTGCAGCAGACCTCTCCTGCTGTGCCCGCTGCTCCCCTCAGCAGTGTACTTCTGTTGATCTGCCTGTTCTGCTCCCCGCTCTCTGTGGTGAATTCTCTCACCCCCCACACCTCTGCCCTGTACCCCAGTGCTTGTGTGCATAAATAAATAAATCTTAAAAAAAAAAAAAAGTAATTCAGACACAAGAAACTAAACTAATTTTATGAGGAAGGGTTTGATCCATATTTTCTTATAATGCTTACACTCACTGAAAGGATTCCAGAAAGACATGTATTTATGATCCAACCTTGGCACCATTTTCTTTGTCATTCTAAGATAAACTGCGGGTCTCAGAACACCCTACAGCGGATATTGCCAATGAGGTACATGTGGAGATGCCCCATTGATTTTGTGGCAATGAATTTGTCTAGGATGGAGACACACATTTTTCAGTCTCCTAAAATATATATTTCTCAATCCTCAGCTTTTGAGTGGTTTGGCCTCCGGAAACACCCCCAGGACAGTGCCCCCTGCTGGTGAACGGCAGCGGGTCCCTTTTTGACATGGAGGCTGCCGAGCCTGCCAGGTCGTTTTAGATCAGGCCACTAAAGGAACAGGAGGTCGAAGCGATATAAAGTGATTCAGCAATCAGAAATGAGAAACTAGGGGCATTTATAGAAACATGGATGGAACTAGAAGGAATTATACTCAGTGAAACAAGTCAGAAGGCAAGAGAAAAATATCGGATGGCTTATTCACAAAGAATAAGCTCAAGGAATTGGGCAATTATAGCCAAAAGTAAACAAAAAAACTCAACAAGACCAAAAAGCCAAGATAAACCAAAGGGACCATGGGGGGAGTGGCAAAGACGAGGATGAGGGCAGAGGGTGCACAAGGGACTGAGGTGATGGTGCACCGGTGAAATGGTGGTGGGCACTCCCATTTGACAAATGATGTCAAATATAATTAATAAATAAAAAAATAATAAAGTGAGCGGCTCACAGTTTTCTATCTTTTCAGACATGTAATGCTTTGCTATCGTTCAGTTTGGCTGATAAAAGATGAACATTTCACAAAAATGTTTGCTAGCCTCTGCTGTAGTTCCCTTAACAAGCCATGTTGCCCTAGTTCTCAGGAGCTGTAGTCTTTCCAATTGAGAAACCTAACTTGAGCCTTAGCAGACATGATGTTAAATATGAAATAATTTACAAGGGTTCGTTTTGTCAAACAATTAGAGAAGCACTTGACACCAAAGCTGCTTTCTTTCTAATTGCAGGGGTTAGCATCAGCATTCATTTGTGCAGGTTTCTAAGTGGGGGTGGTCATGTCAAAGAAAATTAATTAAAACTAAGGACCATATTAGTGTTTGGATTATTATTTTAACTTTGGCCTCTGGTGAAGGTCATTGCTTTATAATGAATAACTATGAGATTATTAATTGTGTCTCTATCACAGGTGGCTCTGATTGCATTCTGTACGTCTGTGGTGGGTATGTCGTATCAGTGACATTGTGGGCAGCTTTTAAGGATGTAGTGGACACCTCAATCCCTTAGTATCTCAGGTCCATGAGCAATGGCTTGTCTACTTGGGTAATCCCAGTGAGGTAGGGAAAGGTGTGTCCTCAAACCCCATGAAGGAGATTCATCAAGCAGGAAGGAGAGAGAGTTCTGTCAAATGGACTGAGGCCATTGTTACTTTGATGGGAGATTTTGGTGGACAAAGTTCTGATTGGGCCTCCTTGGTGGTGCAGAGGTTGAGCCCTGCACTGTGGGGCTTCTGCAGCACAGCAGTGTGAGTTCGATCCCCAGCCAGGGAGGGGACCCACGTGGTGCGGCAGACCTCTCCTGCCTTGCCTGCTGCTCCCCTCAGCAGTGTATTTCAGTGGATCTCCCTGTTCTGCTCCCCGCTCTGTCTCTGGTGAGTCCTCTCACCTCCTGCAATTCTGGCCTGTCTCTTGTATGCATAAATAAATAAATCCTTTTAAAAAATTGATTCATCCTTTCCTCTTTCCCCACCTCTTTCTCTTTCTCTTCCTCAACACATTAATTTTTTCCCCACTGTTGTTCATTGTTCTACAATCATTGGTTTCTCCCCTCAGTTCTCTCGCCACCATAATGCCCGTGATCCATCACCATAGTCTCTTGTGCTCTTCCCTCCCTTGTTTTGCCCCCCTTTCCTGTCTCTCCCTGCTATTTGCCTCAGATCTATGGTCAGCTTGCTAGTTCTGTCTTTTTCTTGACCTTTTGTTCATTTTCTCTATATTCTGCACATAAGCGAAACCATCCAATATTTATCTTTTCCTTCTGACTTATTTCACTGAGCATAATCCCTTACAACTCTGTCCATGTTGCCACAAATGGCATGAGTTTATCTGTTTTGATTGCTGAGTAGTATTCCATTGTGTGTATAGACCACATCTTCTTGATCCACTGTTCTTCTTTGGGGCATTTGGGTTGTTTCCATATCTTAGCTATTGTAAATATGCTGCAATAATATAGGGGTGCAGATTTCCTTTTGAATTAATGTTTTTGTGTCTTTTGGGTAGATACCAGAAGTGGAATTGCTGGGTCATACAGAAGCTCCATTTTCAGTGTTTTGAAGATCCTCCACATAGCTTTCCATTATGGCTGAGCCAGTTTGCATCCCCACCAGCAGTGTAAGAGGACTTTTTTCCCCACATCCTCACCGGCATTTGTTGTTTACAGTTTTGTTTTGTTTTAACATGGTTCATTCTCACCAGTGTGAGGTAGTATCTCGTTGTGGTTCTGATTTCTGATTTCTGATAATAACTGATGCTGAACATTTTTTATATGCCTGTTGGCCATTTCAGGTCTTCCATGGAGAAATGTCTCTTAGCTCTTCTGCCTATATTTTGATTTAATTGTTTGCTTTGGAAAACAGCATCAATTCTCATGAGAGATGCAAGGCATGTTTGGTCCTGTCTGCTGATTTGGGCACGCTTGATTGTTATCTAAGCATTTCTGGTTTTATTCCATTTTATTCCATGCATTCCATTTAATTTTTAAAATGCTGGTCAATATATTGAGACCATAGCCCACTAGTGCACCCTGACTCACAATTTGAAAAATACAACTCTAGGGTATTGTTTTTTTTTTTTTTAAAGCAGCACCATTTCTTTATTGTGTCACTGCTCAGGTCTCTGGATTTTTTTTTAAGATTTACTTATTTATGCTTAAAGAACTGAGGTACAGGCCAGACGTGCAGGAGGCGAGAGCATTCACCAGAGACAGAGTGGGGAACAGAACAGGCAGATCAACTGAAACACACTGCTGAGGGGAGCAGCGGGCACAGCAGGAGAGGTCTGCTGCGCCATGTGGGTCCCCTCCCCGGCCAGCAGCAGGAATTGAACTCGTGCTGCAGTGGCTGTAGTCTGCTTCATAGTGTGTTGCTTAATCCACTGCACCACCAGGGAGGGCCCGGGTCTCTGGATTTTTGAAGAACCTTCCCCCAATCCCCTGCACAGCCACATTCTTCTTTTTTTTTTTTTTTTCAATTCTTTTTAAAGATTTATTTATGTACACAGAGCTGGGGTACAGGCCAGTGCTGGGGGTGGGTGCAAGAAGTTCACCAGAGACAGAGTGGGGAGCACAACAGGCAGATCTACTGCAATACACTGCTGAGGGGAGCAGCGGGTGAGACAAAAGAGGTCTTTTGCGCCATGCCATGTGGGTCAGCTCCCTGGCCTGGGATGGAACTCGTGTTGCAGTGGCTGCGGATGCCTTGTAGTGACGCACCTTAACCCCTTGCGCCACCAAGGAGGCCCCTGCACAGCCTCATTCTGTCCACACGTGGTGTCCCATGACCGCTTCCCTCCCTTCTCTGCCCCCATTGTCCTGGATCAGTTTCGCTCTCTAGTCACTCATAACTCCCTCAGCATAAATTCTGCCGGTGGGCGCCCAGGTCTCTCCTTGCTGGTCATCCCAGTCATTGGGTCCCTTCCCTTGGCTCCTTGGAGCCCCCACCTCCCTCCGAGTGCCACCACACACCCAGGGAGATGTAGACAGCTTCGCCAGCCTCCTCCTTCTCCAGATGCCTGAGCTCCAGACCATTCCATCACCCCAGGTCCTGGCCCTGCTCTGTAACCACATCCCTGCTGCCTCCCCAGCTTTCTGTTTCTGCACCCCCTAGGCCCATTCTCTTCTCCACTCTGCGCTCCTCGTCCCTGGTGTTTTGGTTTGTATTCCTCTTTGGAGTCTGTGTGTCGTCAGTGTTTTCCTGTTAGAAGACAGACTCGTGGAGGAGACAGTCTTCCCTTCATCTCCCTTTCATTATCTTTGTTCCTTTGGTAGCATCGGGCTTCGCTCTAGCATGTCTTCTAGTCTTTTATTATGTGCTTGGTGCCATTTCCCAAATCTCATTCTAATTTTCCCTGGAGGGCAGCCTTCATTACCGCTGTCGATGAGCACGGAGGAGGGGATGGATGCGTGCGGCTTCCTCGTTTCTGTGCCACTTCTCTCAAAGTGAGTCCCGTTAGTGGTGAGCGTACAGCTGCTTAAGGCCACGGCTGTTTCTTAACTACATTACTCTTCTCTGGGGACTTCCGTGCTTATTCCTTCCTCTTTCGCTACTGTTTTCTTTCTGATCTGGGAGGGTCCCGCACAGGAACGTTTTGGGAAGTCTAGATGATCTTAGGTCACACATGAAGTCATTTTATGATTTGAAGACTGGATGGTTTATTTAAGCAGGGTCACCAAAAACAGCAGCAGGCTACAGGATTCCCTTGGCTTGTGTGCCTGCAATGAATCAGTGTCACTTGTTCGAAAATACATTCTCATATTCTGTGCACTCTTATAAATCTCAAAGTGCAAAAACCCTAAAGATCTCATATGAAATTCCTTCACAGCAGGAGCTGGGACCCCCATGCTTACGCCACCACCCTCATGCTGTCTCATCTGGTAGAACTGACTCAGGCTGTGGCTTCTAGGGTGAAGCGTCTATAAATTTGTCATGCCCATGTTCGTTGTGCTTTGCCCCCACCCCTAAAAATACCTAAGCCATGTGGATACCCACACTTCCCTTTAGTCGTTACTTTGCGAGATGGGGGTTATCTTGTTCGATGATGTTTTGGTAAGAGATGACCTTGGCTTTAAATGCATTTTCATTTTGTTGTGTTTTATTCCTATAAAACATAGTTTTATTTATTTTTTAAAAAGATTTATTTTACTTATGCATATAAGTGTTGGGGTACAGGCCAGGGAGGTGAAAGGATTCACCAGAGACAGAGTGGGAAGCAGAACAGGCAGATGGACTGAAGCACACTGCTGAGGGGAGCAGCAGGCGCGGCAGGAGAGATCTGCTAGACCATGTGGGTCCTCTTCCTGGCCGGCAGCAGGGATCAAACTCGTGCTGCAGTGGCTGTGGTTTGCTTCATAGTGTGGTGCTTAACCCACTGCGCCACCAGGGAGGCCCCTAAAATATAGTTTTAAACTGAAATTTTATTTAAAGTTCCCTCCTGTCTATGGATAGTGTACATTTTAAGTACATGTTAACATGTAGTTAACAAATAGTATCCAGATGACCTCTGAGTATGTTTATATTTATTGCTGTGAATGAATGAGAGAATCTGGTTATTGAAATCCCAAATCCTTTGGGAACTGCAGTCCCTTAACCATAGAATTTGTGCAGATTAAAATGTGCTCTTGGATGTTTCGAAACATGTGGAAAGTGATTACACTTGAATCTGTGATACCACTTCTTTTCAGATTATCTTCTTTGATACCTTTGAGGATGTGATGAAACGTTAAGATCTAGATAAATAATGTTTTTCGTCAGGTACACCCGTGGCACCAAACAGTTTTTTTTCTTGGAGGTTCGCTGTTTTAGTCTAAGACCAGCCAACTTTTTCTGGGCAGGGCCAGACTGTTTTATTTTTATTTTTTCAAAGATTTGTATTATTTATGCATACAGGCCAGAGGCACTGGAGGTGAGAGGATTCACCAGAGACCTAACAGAGCATAACAGGCAGAGCTAGTGAAATACACTGCTGAGGGGAGCAGTGGGCGAGGCAGGAGAGGTCTGCTGCGCCATGTGGGTCCCCTCCCTGGCCGGGGATCAAACTCTTGCTGCAGAAGTGTGGCACTCAACCCCTTGCACCACAAGGGAGGCCCAGGGCCAGACTATTTTAAGTTTGGGGGGCCATGTGTCCCCCACCCAACTCAGTTCTGCAGTTATACCAGGGGAATAGCCGTGGGCATGTAAAACGATTGCCTGTTAAGAAAGCTACATCCAGGCCTCCTTGGTAGCCTAGGGGTTAAGTCTCTGCCAAAGCCCACCTTGATTTCTCCCGCTGCTCCCCTCAGCAGTGTATTTCAGTCAATCCACCTGTTCTGCTCCCTACTTTGTCTCTGGTGAATCCTCTCCACTTTCCCCCCACTCACACACATACACACACACACACACACACACCAATTCTTCTACACAAAAATAAAATCTTAAAAAAAAAATTTTTTTTAAAGAAAGCTACATCCACAAAAACAGGCAAAAACTGATCTGAACTTAAGCTGAATATTTTTTCAAGTGCCAGTACCATCTCTGACATTAGTTTCTCCCAAAGGAGCCCACCAGTCTAGAGGGAATAACCACAGCAGCAGTTATTTATGTTCCTCTGTGCCTTTCCTGAAGGGTCTCTTTAAAGGCCCACACTATCGCCTCTTTTTCCTGCCCGTGTCTCTCGGGTTAGTGCCCCCTAGTGCTTTCTCCCTCCTCTGAAGTCCGCTGGCACGCACGCCATTTGCATGTCACCCTTGCGGGTCACTTGGGATTTGCACCTCTGTGTGCTGAGGGCTTCCTCCCCAGTTCCTCCGGACTGAGCATGGGTGTCCTGATCGTGCTCTACCTGCAGTGAGTGTCCAGGGGCAGCTGCCAGCACCCAGTGAAAGCTCCGCCCCCACCCACCTAGGAGGCACCCTCCTTTGCAGTGGGTGGTGAGGGGGTCGCAGTGGACTGGACACATACTCACTTGCATAGATTGAGACCAGGATGTAGTTATGGCTTCCCGGCTGTCATCGCTCAGGAAGGAAACACAAACGGGATGTCAGAAACCATAGGAAGCATAGGGAGGCGCCAAGATAGCACCAGAGAAAAGCCTAGAGCCGTGGGGGAGGGGGAACAGCACCCCACACCCCAGCTGATGGCCAGCAGACACCCTACATGCTGGAAACTCCTCTCCACTTTGGCCTCTCCCTTTAAAGGGTCCAGAGGGCACTGAAAACATTAAGCATGTGAAGAGACATAGCGCCGTGTCTCATGCCCAGCGAAGGCTGACTCCTGGCATTTTCCAGGCTGGAGACTGGCATGGGCCTCCCCCCACCCTAGGTCCAGCCCAGGGTTGATTGAGTGCAAAACAGGGGTCCAAGGTTGTGAAAGGAGACCTGTCATCTGGGACTGGAATTCACGTCTTAAACTTGAAGTTGCCAAAAGACAACCTCACTTCAGATACTTTCAAAACTATAGGAGCGGGCCCTCCCTGGTGGTGCAGTGGGTTAAGCAATGCACTATGAGGCAAACTGCAGCTACTGCAGTGCGAGTTCGATCCCTGCTTCCAGCTGGGGAGGTGACCCACATGGCACAGCAGACCTCTCCTGTCTCGCCTGCTGCTCCCCTCAGCAGTGTATTTCAGTAGATCTGCCTGTTCTGTTCCCCACTCTATCTCTGGTGGATTCTCTCACCACCACCACCCCGCACCTCTGGCCTGTACCCCAGTGCTTGTATGCATAAATAAATAAATCTTTTTTAAAAATAAAATAAAACTATAGGAGTGAAATATGGCTACAGCATAGTCCCAACCTTAAGCACCTAGCGTCAGAAAGATACAGACTTGCATTATATTTAGGTAAGATCGACAGGCAGTATTATAAGAAGAACATTAGCCTGGTTGAAGCAGATATTAAAAGTGAAAGGATATTAAAAATGTACATTAAGCTGCAGATATTCAGTTATGTCATGGCTGACACAAAAACACTGAAAAAAATGGCTTCTGAGCCTGTCTTGAGGGAGGTCAGCTATGTGTCTAGTGTTTTATTTATGGTGTGGGGAACTTGGGGAGCTGCTCCCGGACCTCAATTCTCAGCGAGGCCAACACCACCCAACAGGTGGAATCGCTGTTCATCTGTTTGGCAAAGTCAGGAACACAGAACCAGGTCTGTGTCAGTGTGTAGTGGTGCTTAATAAATGCTCTAAAGGGGGAGAGACTGGCGCAAACATGCACATCACACACGATCTGGGAGCAGTGAGTCTCACTGCGGGGCAGGTCTGCTCTCACTAAAGATGACTCAGCAAGTATTCTTTCACATCCACGTTGCAATCTGTTGCATGTGAGATGAAGCAACACCTGACGTCATCAGACTGAGGCGATGCCTTCTCTTCCTGTACAGAGTGATCCATCACTTCCTAATGGAAGGCAGAGCACCTGATGCAGCTATTCACCTTTGCTCTGGCAAGCGCTTCTTTGGTCCTGCGTTAGAGGCTGATTCCTGCCAGCACCGCCCCTCTTCTGGATTCCTGCCCCAGTGCTGGGGTGCGGGGTGCCCCAGGAAGTAGCTTAGAGATAGTCTGTCCCAGGGAAACACTAACACAGGGACACACTGGTGCTTTTGTCTTATAAAGTTCCCTTCTTGAAAGCTAATCAGACACTGAGACCCACAAAACCTAAACCAACCACCTTCGGCACAGTTTCCTCACTGCCGGGAACTCTTTGTTCCCTTTTCTCGAACCTGAGGTCAGTGTGGACACAGCTGACATTCACCTTGGTCAGGTTTCCAGTGGGACAGAGCTGGAATGTTAAACCAAGGTCAAGTTGTCCATAAGGAAGGAAAAATAGTTTTGTTTTTTATTTTTTCAATCCGTTCCTTAACTCTCCTAAGAATTCCCGAACAGCCTCCTTGCCTGCCTTCCCAGCATGCCTTTCACCGTGCCTCCTGTGTAAACCCTGGGAGGTAAAGAAGGGAGTAGCAAGGCCCGTTTCAGTTGTGATATTTGGTATTCGAGGGAGAACTATATTAACTTCCTTATTCTCCAAATGGAGATGATATGAAACGGAGAGGCTTAATGGAATTCTCCAGGTCACACAGGGAGCCCGAGGCTCTGCTAGGTCACCTGACGAAATTTATTGCCAGTGTAATTCCTCTGTTTGTTTTGTCTTCCATGCCATCTTAGAAATAAGACTTCTTTATAATTTATCTTGCCTTCCTCCCTTCGGCCTTGCCTTTTTGGCAAGGACCCGAGAAGCACATCATTTCTGAATTGTAGTAATTAAAGATATATTCGGAATGGTTTGTTCTCTGATTTAAATCCCTAAAATAAACCCAGAAGTTTTGACAGAACTAGGACAGGAAAAGCAAGAAGTCAATTAAAGCGGATTTTTTTTTTTCCAAGAGCTGCATAAATGTTATAAAAGTGCCACATACTTGAGCCATTTTAGCACTTTTCCATCTGCTTTTGTTGTCTCAAAAGGAAGGAAGTTTTTCTGGCGTTTGTCTGATTTGTCTTAAGTGACTTGGGGAGCATCCCAGGGAGTGGGGCGGTCCTAATTCTCCAAGCTCTAATCTGACTCTGGAGTTTAGAGCGGATACCCTAACTCATACGGTTAGTTTCTCCCCTTTTAGCTTGAAAAAAAGAAAGGCATGCGAAGCTTTTCACTTGGCAGAACAAGTAGCATTGTGAGTTGTCCTTCAGATACATTTTCCACAGGCACCATGTCTTCTTGGGCATAAACAGGCTGTTGAACAGACAGACATTCAGGAGATTCTATAAATTGAATCTTCCATCTTCTGCTAATATGGCTTTTGGCAATAAAGCCATTATCATGAAGTGCCATAAAAGGCATCTATTTTTTTTTTTCATCTGTTGCCTACCCAGCATGGGGCTTATTGCTATTTAGAAGTCTGATTGCTAAAATGCGAAGCTAGTCAGGTCACCCTGCAGCAAATGGATGGATGGGGCTCTGAGAGACCACCTACCGTCCTTAGGGACAACTGGCATATTTTTTGGTGTCAAGACCTAAAATGACAACAGAGGCACGCTCCCTTTATTTTCCATAGCCATGACACGAGCTAATTGGTGCCAGTGAAATCAGAAGGTGTGTAAGCTATGAACTGAGCTAACGCAGGTATTAACTGATGACCTGTTTGGAGTCTGATGCTGTGACAAAGTTTAGAGCTGGATAAATAGAAATTCTCCTCTAGAGGAATTTACACCCACTTAGGGAAATAATACTCAACAGTAGAAAACAATTTGAGAACCAGAGATGGTCCATTTTATAAGGACCTGAATTTTTTTCCCCCTATACTGCCTGAGTAATCTGTCAGTGGTAGTTTGTTGTTATTATTATGATTTGGATCCCACAAGTAGGGTTTTCGAGTGAAAGAAGGGCTGGGATGTTGATGAAATCCAAAAGGATGATGTCCTTGGAAAATAGATGAAATTTGCACAGATAGAAGGAGTTTGAAGGCAGCACCATGTAAACTAGCTCTGTTCTCAGTTGAGGGTTTGGCATTTTTGTGTCTAAGTAGTTCTCCCACCTGTTTTTCAACTCCAGAGTTTGCTGTTATTGTTCGTTCTTTTCTTCTTGTAGGTTTGTCTTTTTTTCCTAAGAAAGTAACTTCACTGCAATTTTTGTGAGGTTTTCAGAGCAAAATATATTTATTTCTACCTATAGAAAAAGTTCAGAGGCTAATATATTTAAATTATCATTTTAACAGAAGACTTCTTGAATGAAAAATCACTTCATTTGTTTTGGAAGGATAATGGTACTCATTACTTTCTAAAAATAAAAGCAATACAGAAAAGTATAAATAAAGAAGTCAATGAATATACTATCACCCAGAAATTACCTTAATAATTTTCAGTGGAGACCGTACCATCCCACATCATATGCTTATTCGCAAACAAGCATAGAAGGGTTTTCTGCTTGTTGTTGAGTAGTGAGAGTTCTTTGTATATTACAGATATAGGTCCCTTATCAAATATATGACTTTTAAATATTTTAGCTCATTCTTCAGTTATCTTTTCACTTTTTTAAAAAAGATTTATTTATGCATGCAAGAACTGGGGTACAGGCCAAAGGTGTGGAGAGGGGTGAGAGGATCCACCAAAGACAGAGTGGAGAACAGAACAGGCAGATTAACTGAAACACACTGCTGAGGGGAGCAGCGGGTGAGACAGGAGAGGTCTGCTGCGCCATGTGGGTCCCCTCCCTGGCTGAGATGCTTCATAGTGTGTTGCTTAACCCATTGCGCCACCACGGAGGACCCTATCTTTTCATTTTCTTAATGGTATTCTTTGTGGCACACGTTTTTTCATTTAATGTAGCACAATTTATTTTTTCTTTCATTGCTTCTTTTTTAGTGTCCTACCTAGGAAACCAGTGCTTAATGGTCATGAAGATTTATGCCTATGTTTTCTTCTGTGAGTCTTTTAGTTTTGGCTCTTGAAGTTAGGTCTTGCATCCATTTTAAGTCAGTTTTGGTGTGTGATGTGAGGTAGGGGTCCAACTTCATTCATTTGCATGTGCTTATCTAGTTTGCCAGAAAAGCTTGTTGAAAATAAATTGTGTACATGTGAGACTTTGTTTCTGAATGCTCAGTTCTATTCTGTTGATTTGTATTTGTATCTCTTTACTCGGGATGGTAACACATTGTCTGGATGACCATTCCTTTATAGCGAAGTTTGAGGTCCCAATGTATGAATCCTTCAATTTTGTTTTTCTTTCTAAAGTTTGTTTTGGCTATTACAGGGCCCTTGAATATCCATTTGATTGTTAAGATTAGTTGATCGATTTCTGCAAAGAATCCAGCTGGAATTTTGATGGGGTTGCACTGAATCTGTAGACCACATTGGGAAATGTTACCATCACAACATATTAGATATTAAACAGATTAGCATTAATTGATATATAAGAGCTAAGTATTAAATCTTCTAATGCAATGTCATGGATGTCTTTCCATGTGCTTCATCTCTTAAAATTTATTTCAACAGTATGTTCTAGTTTTCAGAGTATAAGTTTTACATTTCTTTTGTTAAATTTCTTCCTAGGTATTTTGTTGGTTTTTGATAAATTGTGAATAGAATTTTTAAATTTCATTTTTGAATTGTTCATTGCAGAGTATAAAATACAACTGAATTTGCATGTTGAGCTTATAATCTTGCTGAACTCATTTATTACTTCCAGTAGTTTTCTGGTGAATTACTTAGGGTTTTATAGATATAAAATTGTCATCTACAAATATAGACAGTTTTACCACTTCCTTTCCAATCTGAATGCCTTTTATTTAATTTTCTTGTCTAATGGCCCTGGCTAGAATCTCCTGTACAATGTTCAGTACAACTGGTAAGAGTAGATGTTATTTCCTTCTTCCCAATTTTCAGAGAAAAACATTCAGTCTGTTACAATCAAGTCTAATGGTGACCTAAATTTTTTGTTGGTAGATTTCTCTTATAAAGCTAGGAAGTTCTCTTCTGTGCCTAATTTGCTGAGTTTTTTCAACAAATGAATGCTGAGTTTTGGTTATTAATGATTTTCTTGTATCAGTTGGAACTGTTTATATATAGTGATTACATCATTTTTTTTAAGGTGGTTAATATGGTAGGTTACACTGATTGAGTTTCAGCTATTGAACCAACCTTGCATACCCATGATACAGTCACTGAGTCTGGTCGTAGTATTTCTCTTTATATAGTTTCTGTGTTTACATATTACATGTTGTGTGGTCCCTGGCTTACAATGGTTTGACTTACTTTTTTTTTTTTAACTTTACGATGGTGCCAAAGTGATATGCATTAAGTAGAAAACCATACTTTGAAATTTGAATTTTGATCTTTTTCTGTGCAAGTGATATGTGATGTGATACTCTCCTGTGACGCTGGGCAGAGGCAACAAGCTGCAATCACAAGGCTAAACCACTGTTCTTCTACAGACTGTTTTTTATTTTCAGTACTGTAGTCAATAAATTACATGAGATAGTCAACACTTTGTTACAAAATAAGCTTTATGTTAGATGATTTTCCCCAACTGTAGGCTAACATAAGTGCTCTGAGTGTGGTTAAGCAAGGTAAAGTGAAGCTGTGACATTTGGCAGATTAAATATATTAAATGCATTTTTTTGATTTAACATTATTTTCAATTTAAAATGGGTTTATGGGCCATAACCCAAATTATTTCATTTGCTAAATTTTATTGATGTTTTTGGGCATGTATTCATGAGGAACATTTATCTGTAGCTTTCTTTTCACATAGTGTCTGTCAGATTTTAGTTTTAGGATAATCCTGGTCTCATAAAATGAGTTGAGAAATGTTTTTTCTATATTCTTGAAAAGAATGTGTAGAATTGGTATCATTTCTTTTTTGAAGTTTCACAGAATTCACCATCTGAGCCTGCAGATTTCTTTTCCTGGAAGATTTTTTAAACTAGGCATTTGATCTCCTTAATAGTTACAAGACTGTTCAGAATATCTATTTCATCTTGATTGTGTGTCTTTCAAATTTCTGGTTTTCTGGGGCCTCCCTGGTGGCGCAATGGGTTAAGCAACACACTATGATGCAAACCGCAGCCACTGCAGCACGAGTTTGAATCCCTGCCGCCTGGGGCAGTGACCCACAAGGCGCAGCAGACCTCTCCTGCCTCGCCCACTGCTCCCCTCAACAGTGTACTTCAGCCAGTCTGCCTGTTTTGCTCCCTACTCTGTCTCTGGTGAATCCTCTTGCCTCCCACACCTCTGGCCTGTACCCCAGTGCTTGTATGCATAAATAAATAAATCTTTAAAAAAAATCTGGTTTTCAAAATTTGGCCCATTTTATCTAGATTGTTGAGTTTACTGTGTGGAGTTGTGCCTAGTATTTCCATATTATTATAATGCCTGTGGGGTCCATAGTGATAGCTCTGTTTCACTAATGATGTTAGTGATTTGTATCGTCTCTCTTGGTTCTTGGTATGTTTTGCTAGGGGTTTATTGGCTTTATTGATTGTTTTGAAGAACCAGTTTTGATTTAATTGATTTTCTCTTTTCAATTTTATTGGTTTCTGTTCTCAGATTTCTTTGTTTCCTTTCCATTGTTTGATTTGCATTTACTTTGCTCTTTTCCTAACTTATTAAAGATAATATTATTGACTGATGAGCTTCTTTTCTAATATAAACATTTAATGCTATAATTTTTACTCTAAGCACTGCTATAGCTATGCTTCACATATGTTCAACTGTTTGTTTTCATTTTCTTCCACTTCAGAATATTTTCTAATTTCCTTTGACCCATAGAGTATGTTATTTAATTTCTAAGTTTGAAGGGGGTGTTTGTGTATCCAGTGTGGGTTTTCCTCTTATCTTTCCATTATTGGGTTCTAATTTAACTCACTTATAGTCAGGAAATATTGTCTGTATGATTTTAATTCTTTTGAATTTGTTAAGATGTATCTTATGATGCAGGATATGGCCTAACTTAGTGAATATTCCCTGCACACTTGAAAAAATATATATCCTAGTGTCATTGGGTTAAACATTCTGTAAATGTAGATTTAGATACATTCATTTGATGGTGAGACTAGTTCTTCTGTAGCCGTACTGATTTTCTGTTTACAAACTCTATCAGTGATTGATAGAAATGTTGACTTGTCCAGCTGTAATTGTAGACTTTTCTATTTTTGCATTCAGTTTTATCGGGTTTTGCTTTATGTGTTTTGAAATTCTGTTGTTAGTTGTGTACACATTTAAGATGGTTAGGGTTTCTTGGTAAGTTGATCCTTTTATCATTATGAATGCCTCTTTTTATCACGAGTAATTTTTTATATAAAATTTTTTTATCTAATATTAATTTAGCCATTCCAACCTGCTTTGATTAGTGTTTTCATGGTGTACTTTTTTTCATCCCTTTATTTTTATGTTTTGTCAACAGCATATAGTTTGATAATTTTTATTCAGTTGACATTAGCTTTCTTTTTACTGGTCTATTTAGACCATTTACATTTAATGCAATTATTGATATACTGTAAGAGGCCTATCATTTTATTTTTTCTGTTTATTCCTTCTGTGTTTATTTTCTGCTTACCCTTTTCTGCCTTATTTTGGATTATTCAAATGTTAAAATTTTTCAGTCTCAATTTTTATTATACTAGCTGTAATCTCACATATAGTAATTTATTATATATATGTAATATAGATTATTATAATATATAATATATAGTATACAGTAATATATGATATATTATGTGAGTAATAATCTCACATATAGTAATATGTGATATATATGTAACACATGATACAAAATGATCCCTTCTTCAGTTAGCCCAGTTTCCCCAATGATAATATCATAAGAAACTGTAGTCTGCCATTATCAGACTGCTGTCATTAATACATTAGTTCAGATTTCCTCAGTGTTCCTATGCTCGTTTGTGTGTATGTATGTTAAGTTTAATCACCTGTGTATGTTTGTATATCTACTACCCCAGTCAAGATCCTGATTGTTTCAAAGAGCTCAAGGGTCCATTGTGTATCCATTTTATATCCAAACTCACCTTGCTCCAGCTCCTTAGCAACCATTAATCTTCCCTCCTTTCTAAAATTTCGTTATCCCAAAAATGTTATTAAAATGAAATCACATTGTATATGACCTTCGGTAACTGATTTATTTTTACTCTGCATAATTTTCTTAGCATTCATCCAAGTTGGTGCATGTATTGTTTGTTGCTTGCTGGGTGTGTAGGGACCACTATTTGTTTACCTACTTATCTATGGACTAACTATGCTGTGATATTTATGTAAGATTTAATTTTGTAATATTCCATTTTAGCTTATTGGTTTTGTTTTTGATAATATATCTTAGCATGGTTTTATTGCTCTAAGGATTATAATAAATGCACCTAGTTTTTCAAGCTATTCAGAATCAATATTTCACTACTTCAGGTGGAACATAATGCTCCCCCCTCAATATCAGAGTTGACATATGTGTGAAACTTTTAGCTGCCCAGCTGGATTCAGACCTGTGACTTACAGTGCCAATGTCAATTCCACTTCCCAAACCTTAGCAGTGCTTTGTTCCTGTCCCAGATCTGCACCACTACCAGCACTCTGGGCTTGGCCTGTGGTTTATCCTGCTGTTGGCTTCGGTAGGCAGTCTGAGGTAAGTCCATGCATGCACAGCTATGAGGTTTTTCCAGGAGTTATAAATAACTTTATGAGGTCGCTTTCTCCAGCTTCTGCCTCTTTGCAATCTCTCAGTTACTTCCATGTTCTCAGGGTGTCCCCTTTTCACTCCTCCAGGTCAGAAAACTGAAGCTTTATTTACCCAGCTGTGCCATCCTGAGGGGTTAGAGAACAGAAAAGGAAGGGTGCTATTTCTCCCACTTTGTCTGAGCATTAGAGGATCAGATCCCTTTCTTACTTCTCAAGCCAGACAGGGAGGAGTGTCCTGAAGCGCTCTGCCCAGTCCAGGTTCCAGCTGTGTTGGTCCAGGCTGGGGGGTTACTGATGTTGATTTGAATTATGTTCCTCCCCACGCCCCAATCTATTCTCTGTTCAGAGTCCTGTGGTAGCTGATTTAGCTGATTCAGACATTCTGTCTGTGTTTTATAGGTGCATTCAGTGGGAAGGACAGGGGAGAGTGTATTTTTTCCATTTTATTGGAACCAGACTCCTTTATCCTCTTTGTCTCTCAAACATTTGTTGACACTTGGTACATCTTTATCTTCCTGAGTGTATATTTTTGTTTTATTTCTTTATAATTTTAGTATAGATCTTAGATGATTAGTCCTCTGTCTTCCTGTCATGGAGTCAAACATCTATTTGTTTTATACAAACTTGGACTATTGTTTTCTTGCTTCTCTTGGTTAGTATGATTATTGCCTCTTAAATTATATTTTAAACTCAAATTACATATATGCTTTCTTGTTTGGGAGAACAGTTATTTTTATTTCACTTTCTTTAGGATTGTGTCTGTTTGTTTAATTTGTCTTTTATTAGAAAAGTGGAACAGTGAATTTTCAAAGAATTGATTGGAAATTTCATGTTTTGTGTTTTCAGATTTTTAAGTTGAAATAGAGCTTTCCTCTAATTTTAGACTATATGCAACTCAATTCTATGGGGACTACACCCAAGAAAAGAAAGCAAACATTCTTAAAAAATGAACGATATAAATATATATAAATAGAATATATGCAACTGATAAAGAAGATACCCAGTTTTTCCCTCTTTACATTAACCAAATAAAAGGTATTTGGAGTTGTTCAGAGAATAAAAGTCCTTTCCATCTCTGTGGTGCCTTCGTGTCTTAACATTAGTTCTTGGGCCTCCCTGGTGGTGCAGCGGGTTGAGCGCCACACTGTGCAACATCTGCGGCACAACAGCACGAGTTCGATCCCCGGTCAGGGAGGGACCCACATGGCGCAGCAGACCCCTCCTGTCTCGCCCGCTGCTCCCCTCAGCAGTGTATTTCAGTCGGTCTGCCTGTTCTCCCCATTCTATCTCTGGTGAATCCTCTCACCTCCCGTAACTCTGATCGGTACCCCAGCTCTTGCATGCATAAATAAATAAATCTCTCTTTTAAAAAAATGTTAGTTCTCTAGTTAGATCAAATTTCAGGGCTTCCCTTTTTTGCAACATGCTTTCTTGTTTTGGGGAAGAAATATTTTTATTTCACTTTCTTTAGGACTGTTGCTGCCAATCTTTACTAATGAGCTAAGTACCATTTGAAAAGTGTTTTTAGAACTGTGAAAGCTTTGCTCAATGGAAATATCTACCCTCGTCTAGACGAGTAATTAGCCAGAAGAGTTGCTTTTCAAATATTTTCAACTTTCCCTGTTATTTTTAAGATCGTCATAAGCACAGACCTTTAACTTAATACTTTTGTGAAATAACGGAGAAATGGAGGGAGCAGAGTTTATCCACAGGTTTAGCACTTTTAACTTTCACTTTTTATTAACAAAGGTAATGTGAAAGCAAAGTATTTTGTGTTGCCAATTTAACTACTTTAATTAAAAATGAAAGTTATAAGGTGCTGGTGCCATGGGTAAAGTTCTAATGTCATCAAAATGGGGGAAATGGGTTTAAAATTGAAACTGGTGGCCTGGCAGAGACTATAGGGGAGTTTTGATACTTTATTTAATGGAAAATGGATACCAGTGCCTTAAACTCCTCTAGGATTACCTTTTTAAAAATTATAAAACTATGAGAGGCATGATGATGAGAAAAGCACTGATGAAAGCAGAGGTGCCCTGGGAGGGTGGGAGTTTGGAAGATTAAAGCTGAATTCTCCGGGTGTCAAGCTTTAAGAGAATGTGTGTCTCACTCCTAAATGAGGTCAGGCAAGGCAGAACCCCTCCTCACGTCTACCACCCTCGTGAAGTTGGCAGGTGTCGGGAACAGCCTTTCTGGAATGTGCTGAACTGGATTGTAGCAAAATCCTGGTGGAAGCCCTGCTTTACAGGTTTTGTGGCAGCTGCAGTGGCTTTGGGAGCTCATTTTGCTGACAAACCCCAAAAGTCTTAAGGTCCCAACCCCCGTCCCCCCATTTCCAATTATATCAGAAATGCTTTTCAAGCCGTAGTTTTCCATTCATAAGGAACTCGGTGTGCTGGGGTTAGTGCATCTGCCTGTGCCCTCCACTCAGTGGAGTTTACATTCTTTCCGCCCCCAGAGAAAGCCAGTGCAATACCAGACATGTCATTTTCTAAAATATTAATAGATTTTTCCCAGTGTCAGTGATATACACAGAGGTATTTCAGGCGTGCCCAATGTCACATCTACAAAGAGTAACATCAAAATGTCCTTGGCTCGGGACTCACAGTACGAGGGGAACAGTAAAACTAAATTAATTTCACGGTAATTTATCACCTTTAAAAAGCGCAGGGTCTTTCAGTCAAGTACCTTCCCCCTGTCTTCCCACAAGAGCTTAAAGCTGAGATTTAGCAAAAATAAAACCAAAGTGGGGTATATCTGTATAAGCTTTTTGGGTATTTTTTCCTAAGTCCACAAGTTGGTCTTTTTTATTAATTTATTTGGGCACACAAGAGCTGGGGTACAGGCCAGATGTGCAGGGGGTGAGAGACTTCACCAGAGATGGAGTGGGGAGCACAACAGACAGATGGACTGAAACACACTGCTGAGGGGAGCAGCGGGTAAGACAGGAGAGGTCTGCTGAGCCATGTGGGTCAGCTCCCTGGCCAGGGATTGAACTCATGCTGCAGTGGCTGTGGCTGCTTCCTAGTGCAGTGCTTAACCCCTTGTACCACCAGAGAGGCCTGAAGGTTGCTTTTTAGATAAAATAACTGGCTGCAGAGAGGACCTTCTGCAGAGAGGGGCCCCGCCACCAGCTAGCATGCCCACTGGGGTCACTCCTTGCTGGCCTGTAGGGCCCAGAAAGCAGGAGGCCGCCTACCCCCTCCACAGGCTCAGCCTGCTGTGTGGTTTGTGACAGGAAGATGCCATGGGGCCCCGGGTGCTGATCAGCAAGGGGCAGAAGAGGACCGGACAGAATGCCAGCACCCACCTCTCCACGGCAGTCCTCCTCTTCAACTCTGTTCTTTCCTAGATGCATCTGGCAGGAAATTCTTTCTACCACCTTCTTATGTCACCTTCCCGGGACAGCTGGAGAGCCTCGCCAGCCATCTCACCTGGAAATCTCCAGGTGTCCTGTGACACCTGTTGTGTCCTCGGTAGTTTTGCAGACTTGTCTGGGGTGTGTTTTCCAATACTGCTTTTTTCTTCATTTTCCCCAAGTGATTTGTTACTATTTTTCCCCTTGTAGAAGGTTATCATTAATATCCAAATTAATAGTCAAGGCAGTATCCAAATTTAGGGCACTGTTTTGTTGTGGTTTTGGGGTTTGTTTTTTCCTACAGGAGATCGGGTTGGTTTTCCTTCTTAACAACAGCTTGTTTTGCTGGATTTTTAATTCTTATTTGTATAAAAAATGGTCATACTGTTTTTATCTGTTTGTCAAATGAAATGCACACTTTCTGCCAAACCTTAAGAAAAGTCTGAGAATTGTAAAGATGTTAGCAAAGACTACCCATCATTCTTCTTTTGAAAAGCAATCTTGGGACCTCCCTGGTGGCGCAGTGGGTTAAGCAACACACTATGAGGCAAACCGCAGCCACTGCAGCACGAGTTCGATCCCTGCTGCCGGCCAGGGAGGGGACCCACATGGCACAGCAGACCTCTCCTGCCTCGCCCACTGCTCCCCTCAGCAGTGTGTTTCAGTAGAACCACCTGTTCTGCTCCCCACTCTGTCTCTGGTGACTCCTCTCACCGTCCGCACCTCTGGCCTGTACCCCAGTTCTTGTGTGCATAAATAAATAAATCTTTTTTTAAAGTGGAAAGCAATCTCTCTTCCCCTTCTATTGAAATTCCATTCTGGTCATTGGTAATCAGCTGCTGTGTGTGTGGTTTGACCCATAAGATGGTCTCTCCCTAGAACTTGCCCCTCCTGTGCCTCCCACTCACCCAATACCACGCTAGTTGACGCTCCTTTAGCTTTATGACCACCAACCCCAAGGGAGCACTCAGCCCAGCGTGGCCACAGGGATCCATTCGTGTGGTTGGTTCATTCTTACCCCTTCTTTTCTGGCCACCCCCATCTCCCCACCCCCACAATGTCAACATCTTTCGCTCCTCCCATGCAGATAACTTTCTTACTTCTCCTCCTTACTCCACTCTTTTCAAAGCACAGGAGGCTTTAGTGATGGCAAGAAGGAAGGAGTGAGGAGTTGAGTGACCCCTCTTCTTGGTAGATCTTGTTGCTGGGGAATCGGGTGCAAAGAAGCCAAAGGAACCGCTGCTGCCTCAGGCGGCCTCTGGTCAGAGGCTGCGTGGGGCTCCAGGGAACTGGATGTGGGGGTCCAGCCTCACACTCAGGAGTGAGGACCCTGGCAGCAGTCTCGGGGCAGCTGGGGGCTCCTCTGGAGAGAGGGGGGAGTTCCCCAGTAGCCCAGCACCAAGGGGCTCTTTTTTCTGCAAAGGGTGAAGCCCTCTCCTGGGCCATCACGAGTCCACCCCGGGAGCAGTGCCCACAGCCAGGTCCCGCCCACAGGGACCGCTGCCAGCGTTCTGTCTGTGTGTGTCCTTAGGCTCAAGCCTGGTCACCGCTTATGTGTAGAATGTGTTGCTAATAAATACTGGCTAGAATGAGGTAATTTTTTACTTTTGGAATTTCAAGTCAAATATTTTAAATTTAGAGGGGGCCTTTGTGGTGGCACAGAAGTTCAATTCCCAGCCAGGGAGGGGACCCACATGGCGCAGCAGACCTCTCCTGCCTCGCCTGCTGCTCCCCTCAGCAGTGTGTTTCAGTCACTCTGCCTGTTGTGCTCCCCACTCTGTCTCTGGTGACTCCTCTCACCTCCCGCCTCTGGCCTGAACCCCAGCTCTTGTGTGCATAAATAAATAAAAATAAATCTTAAAAAATATATATTTAAATTTTTTATTTCCTTCTTGGCTTTAGGCTTTTAAGAACATCAGTGCATGACAGACATCAAGGAAGGAGGGGTTCCTACTTCTGTGACAGATGGGCAGACTGGTTAGCAAATAAGGGTCAACTTCGTTGTCCAAGAGGCTTGGGATGGAAAGTTTGACACTATGGATATTTGGCGACTCAGGAAGTGGGGAGTGAGCATTATATGCCCTTTTTTCTCTGCTTTCTAGTGGCTTCTTCTGTATTAGATGAGTTGGACTTCCTAGAAATAAAATATTTGGAAGCCTAGCTTCCCAAACAGATTCTTCTCATCTTCTGTCTCCCATGAAGCAGAAATAATAAGCTTCACATTTTTTAAAAGATTTATTTGTTTATGCATACAAGAACTGGGGTACAGGCCAGAGATGTGGGCGGTGAGAAGATTCGCCAGTGACAGACTGGGGAGCAGAACAGACAGACTGACAGAAATGCACTGCTGAGGAGAGCAGCGGGCAAGGCAGGAGAGGTCTGCAGCTCTATGTGGGTCCCCTCCCTGGCCGGGGATCGAACTGGTGTTGCAGTGACTGTGTTTTTCTTCATAATGTGTTGCTTCACCCCTTGCGCCACCAGGGAGGCCCTAAGCTTCACAATTATTGTTTGATTTTTCCAAACTTAAAGAATTTAAAGTAGTTGGGGGCACGAGGGTGGAAGGAATCAGTGTACAGCATTCTAAATACTGAAAGGATGGATACTTATTTTTAAACTTAAGAGTTAGCAATATTATAAGTGATGCAGGTTGATTTCTTTAAACCTACAGTAGATTTTATTTAAACTGAATATTTAACGGTTTATTGGGTAAGCCTAGAGGCTTGAAATGACACGTCTATGAATTTAGGCCTTGTGTTTTGACACCTTGAAACCCCTTCTTCTTCCTCTGCTATTTTTTAACTTACTGCAACAGATGAGGGGCTCTTAAACCATCTGTTAACCTTTCTTTCTCCTTTTTTTAACCATGTAGAGTCGCTCAAGGCAAGAAGACCCAGAGCCAGCAAGACTAAAACAGAAAGCAAAGGAGGTGAGCATGGCTAGAGATCATTGAGTTTGACATTTCAAGGCTTGAGCTATTAATTTTTTATGCCCTGCTACTTGTATATCGTTAATAAAAATCTGATGAAAAACTTTTTAGGATGTATTTGTTGCTTCCGCTTTGATCTTAATGTTTGCAAACTAATACATTAATACATGTGAAGCCTTAAGGAGTTTTTCTAAGAGAATATTTCCATACATTATATTTTCATTTCCATTTTAGGTAGCTGAGTCTCTGTGGGGCTGTTGATGGCAGTGGTTTCCGATTTGGGTGGGAAATGTATCTCTTTGACTGCCATTCCATGCTACTTCTCAGGCACGGGAAAACTTGTCATCAATATTTTACCGAAACTCACAGCTATACGAGCCCGTCCTTCTAAGATGTGTTGTCATTTCAGATTTTTCATTTTAAAAAGATGTGACACTCCATTCAGTTATTTGCAGTAGTCAAACTAGTCCCCAATCATCTAATCACAGGGCTCGCTGTGTAGTTATTAAAATTTCACTTGGATTAGGCTGCAGAAATCAGCTCAACTGAATGTCATTATCTTTGCTCCCTTTAAAGTCCTGGTTCCCTCATCTCGGCATCTGCTACTAATTGAGTTGTGGGGAAACTCAGTTGTAGAGAATGTGCAAGCTGTGCAAATTTTGTTACTTCTATGCTACAGATATGTCTCCTGTGCAAAATGTAAGCATGGCATGACAGAACCCTCACAAAAAACATCCAAACATCATTTGGAGATTTGAGGGGCTAATGAATCATTATTTGAAATGATTTTCAGTATTTTACAATATTTACAATGATTTACAATATTTGAAAGTTTACATTAGAATGGTAAGGTAGACATGAAACCGGCATTATTACTTATTTAAAAATGATCGCTAACCCAATTTTGGACACTTTGCAGTGACACGTGGGTGAGTGGGCAGTTGAAACCCCCTTTTCAAATCATGCTTTACTTGAAAGTGACTGAAATTCTTTGAATATTTATGAGTTATGTTCGGTAAAACGCCACCTACACTAGTTTTCAGATTTCATCCTTGTAACTGATGTTTGAAATGCCTTTCATTTTCTGATTTATGAACAGTTAATTATGCAGATAAGTGTTAAATGTCCGTCTCCAATTAGAGGAGAGGGCATGGGAAAAGCACCTGCTACAGGAAAGCAAAAGAAATTCACTTTTAGTGACCATTAGAATAACCGTGCATCTGACTGATTATGGTGGAAATTCCTTTTACTATTGTTCCAGAAAAGATGAAATTGTCATAACTCTGATTATGTTTTAGATCCACTAGAGGGAGTAATGCTGTAGAGATTTTTTTTTTTTCTAATGAAAAAGATTTGTTTGTCCTTGAGTCAGGAAATACATTTGTGATAATCATATTATCAAAATTCAATAGCTGTGATAGTTTCAGTCTTGCTCTCTCTGAATCTTGCCAGGTGGTTGATTTAAAGTTGGAGACAGTTTTTAGTTACAGTGCTCTCTACTTTTATACATTTGTCCTACTTTTTTCTCTCCCTTCTAATGTAACTCCTTAATTTTCTAATTCTACTTCTGTCCCGAGGCAGTTTTGATATGCAAATAAGCTTTAGCATTCAAAAAGTGGAAGCTTTTGAGATTCTGACTTTCGTTTTTTATAGAGATTATGTGTTTGGTACAGTAGCCCCACAACAGGGAATCAGCGATGACAGCTTTCATTTCTACTGTGGCTTTTAACAGCAAATATTCCGACCTGCAGACCTGTGTTCAGAAGCACCTGGTGGTTCCCCCCAACCAGTGTGCTTTGGCCTGTCCTCCCAAACACATTTCTCCCCATCTTCTGTCTCCCATGAAGCAATGATATTAAGCTTCCTGATGAAATGTTTCATTCAAAAATTAAATGGGGAGCCTCGCTGGTGGTGCAGGGGTTAGTCTCAGCACTATCACACTATGGCCAACCGCTGCAGCACAAGTTCTATCCCCGGCCAGGGAGCTGACCCACACGGTGCAGCAGACCTCTCCTGCCTCGCCCGCTGCTCCCCTCAGCAGTGTATATCAGTAAATTTGCCTGTTCTGCTCCCCACTCTGTCCTTGGTAAATCCTCTCACCCCACACCTCTGGCCTACACCTCAGTTCTTGTGTGCAAAATAAATAAATCTTTTAAAATTTTTTTCTTATGCATACAAGAACCAGGGTACAGGCCATAAGTGGGGGTGCGGGGTGCGGTGAAAGGATTCACCAGAGACAGAGTGGTGAATAGACTGAAACGCACTGCTGAGGGGAGCAGCGGGCAATACAGAAGAGGTCTGCTGCACCATGTGGGTCCTCTCCCTAGCCAGGGATAACTTAATATCCCTGTGGATATCCCAGTGGCTTAATATCCCAGTGGCTGTGGATAACTTAATAGTGCTGAGACTTAACCCTTGCACCACCAGGGAGGCCCTCTTACATTTAGTTCAATGATACATTTAAGTTCAATGTATATGGTAGGATATATCTTTTTTGTGTAGCTGGCCAGTTACCCAAGTACCATTTGTTGAAATACTGTTCTCTCCCCTATGGAACTAGCTGGGCACCCTGGTTGAAAATCAGTTGGTCATGATGTAAAGGCAATTCTCTTGTGCTGATTTAAATGTTTACCTTTATTAATACCATTACTGCACTGTCTTGATTATAGTAGTTTTATAGTAAGTTTTAACATTGTAACATGTAAGTTCTTCTTTTTCCAGATTGTTACAGCTATTTTGCATCCTTTGTATTTCCATATGAATTTTCTCAATTTCTACTGCATCTCACATCAATTTATGGAAAATTTCCACCTTAACAATATCAAGTCTTCCAACCCACAAAGATATAATATGTCTCCATTTGTTTAAGCTTCCTTAATTTTTCCAACAATGTTTTGCAGTGACTGTGAAATGCCTTCAATATTTATGATTTATGTTGAATATAGTACAATCTTCAATAGTTAAAAAAATGTTATCCTCCTAAGGAATGTTTATACCAGTATAAGTTTTACACTTCTTTTGTTAAAGCTATTCCTAAGTCTTTTATCCTTTTTGATACTACTGTGAATGGAACTGTTTTCTTAATTTCATTTTGACTATTCATTACTAATATATAGAAATACAATGGATTTTTATATGTTGACCTTTTATCCTTCCAACGTGCTGTACACACTTATTATAGTACTTTTTTTTTAAGGTGGCTGCATTAAGGTTTTCTACCTATATAATTTAGTTGTCTGAGCACAGAGACAGTTCATTTCTACCTTTCTAATCTGGATGACTTTTATTTCTTTTTCTTGCCTAATTTCCCTGGTCACAACCTCCAGTATAATGTGGACTAGCATGATAAGAATAGATACCCCCGATATGGAAACAACCCAAGTGCCCCAAAATAGATGATTGGATCAAGAAGATTTGGTACATATAAACAATGAATACTGTTCAGCAATCACAAAAAATAAACTCATGCCATTCACAGCAACCTGAACGGAGCTGGGATTATGCTCAGTGAAATAAGCCAGAAGGAAAAAGAAAATATTAGATGATTTCAGTTATAGGAGGAATGCAAGGGAACCAAACAAGAGACAAGGGGAAAAAAAACGATTATAATTTTAAAAATCCAAAATCAACAGGCCACTATAAATCAGAGACATTCTACAGTCGTGGGTGAGGGAGAGAGATCAAAATGGGAGGGAAGAGCACAAGGGACTGTGGTGACGGTGCACAGGTGAATTAGTGGTGGGGGATTTTATGGGGACTACACCTAAGAGGAGAAAGCATACATTGTACAAAAATGAACCCTGATGTAAAATACATATATATATAAATAAAGATTAAAAGAATTATATGCCTAAAAATAAATAAATAATGCAAATTTAAGAAAAGAACAGATACCCCTGCCTTGTCCTCACCTTGGGAGAAAAGCCTTCAAGTCTTTTGGTTAACCGAGATTTAATTTTGATGAAATGCAAGTTATCCATTTTTTCCTTTTGCAATTAATGCATTTTTGTGTTCTAAGAAATTTTACCTCTGTTGCTCCTGCACCCCAATTCCAATGTGGGTGTGGGAGGCATTTCCCACGATAATGAGTAATTCTCTGACACCAGCTAGGTGTCATACAAGTCAACTCAATTCTGACACGTATCGGCCATAGATAGCATCAGCTTCATAGGTCAAGGGCTCTGTCTCTCAAGTGCTCAGTTCTCCAAGGGGCAGTCCCAAGCCCAGGTGGCTGCATGCAACTCTGACCAACTAGCTGCGGATTGGAGATTCCCACAATTCCTCCTTAGGTTCAGTTCAGTTGCTAGAGTGCTGCCAGATCCCAGGGAACCCATGTACTCACTAGATTACCTGTTTATTACAAAGGCCATTAAAGGGTGTGAAGCAACAGCCAGATGAAGAGATACCTAAGGTGAGGTCCCAAGCAAAGGAGCTTCTGTCCTGGTGGAGTTTGCCCACACAGTGGCACCTGGAAGCTTCTGGTTCCTCAACTCTTTGAACCAGATCATTTTGAGTTTTTATGGAGGCTTCTTTATGCTGGCACAATTGATTAAATCATTTCATTGGTTCTTGGCAATTGATTCAACCTCCCATTCTTCTCCCTTCCCTGGAGGTCTGGGAGTGGAACTGAAAGTTCCAACGTGCTAATCACATGGTCGGTTCTCCTGGCTCCAGCCCCATCCTTAGGTGTTTTCTAAAAGTCACCTCATTAATATAACAAGAGACACTTTAATCTATCTCATCACAGAAAATCCCAAGGAGTTCTGAGCCAAAAGTGGGGTGAAGAGCAAATATATATGTTTATTATAAGTCACTATCACAGTCTTTGTCAAGGTTGTATAGAATTCCTCCTATGTTTTCTATAGAAGTTTTGTAGTTTATTTTTTAAAATGAGGGCTGTGGTCTATTTCACATGAATTTTTGTGTAGCTGTCTATTCCTCTTTTTCTTCTATTTTTGCTCTATGTATTTTAAAGCTCTGCTTTTGAGTGCACACATGTTAGGATAACGATATAGTCCTGAGGAATTGTCCCTTTGCATTATGAAGTGTCCCACTTTATCACTGGTCTTCTTTGTCTTGAAGCCTGCTTTTCTGATTTGAAAATAGCTATGGCAGCGATCCTGTGCTGACTCTTTGCATTACATGCTCTTTCACTTTCAATCATACTTCATTTTATAGTTAAAGTGTAACTTTTTGAGCCTCCTGGGTGGCCTAGGAGTTAAGTCTCAGCGCTATCACCGCAATGTCCTGAGTTCGATCCCCAGCCAGGGAGGGGACCCACATGGCGCAGCAGACCTCTCCTGTCTTACCCGCTGCTCCCCTCAACAGTGTATTTTGGTGGATCCACCTGTTCTGTCCCCCACTCAGTCTCTGGTGAATCCTCTCACCCTCTGCACCTCTGGCCTGCACCCCAGTTCTTCTACACAAAAATTTTTTAAAAAGAGACAACAGTGAGAATTCTTATCTTTGTACTTCTCCCTCCTACTCCGCCCTCTTTGTCAGCATTTATCTTTATCTTTGAGCAGTTTAATTATGATGTGACTGAGTGGGGTGGTGTTCATTCAGCTTGGTGTGTGTTGGGCTTCTTGTATATTTCATATTTGTTTTTGTCTTACTAAATTTGCAGAATTTTTGGCCATTAATTTTTCAAATATTTTTCCGTACCTCACCCTCTCCTTAGAGGATTTCAATTGCACATATTGTAGAGACTACTTAGTGTCTCAGAGTTCACTGGGACTTTATCACTTTTTTTCTGACTTTTTATTTCTATTCTTTATAAAAGATCATTTCTGTTGACTCATCTTAAAGTATACTGTCTTCTCTTTTGCCGTATCTACTGTACATTTTTCATTTCAGGTATTACATGTTTCTAGTTCTAAAGTTTCTATAGTTTCTATTTTCTGTTGAAATTTCTTTTAATTTTTTGAATATTTTATAACAGCTGTTTTAACATCCTTACTACTAATTTCAGTGTGTGTATTATCTTGGGATCTCTATCTATTGAATGGGGTCCCACCACCTCATGTCACTGGTGCTTAAGAGGCTGAGAATACTCCAACAGATTTCCCTGCCCCAGAGCAAACTAACCCCAGAGCGTGGCAATGAAGCTTACCCTAGCCTGGTGCAAGCCCTGAGAGAGAGGCCCAGGGTTCACTGGGCACACATGGTTCTCAGAACCATGCTCCAGGCCTGCTGCAGGGCCCCCTGCATTGCTAAACCCAGCCCCACTGAAGGATGCCAGATGCAGCAGGCCTCCAGGCCCACTGAGGCTGGCTCTGGGCACAGCTTCCCTGAGCTCACCGGCCTACAGACCTACCCTGACCTCAGTGCAGGTCGGGCCTGGATGAGGTAGCTGGAGTTTCCCTGTGGAACACGGCACCAGGATTGTAAATGGGCCAATCAGATTTGAGCTTTCCAGTTCCATTCAAGGTTTTGCATTCACTAAAAATTGAAAATAGAGCAAGTTGATTGGTGATTAACCAGCACCAAAAGAGAACTGAAATCAGTCCAATTGCACTTGAAAGGCAAGGACTCAGAAGGATATAAGCCAGGGTAGCAGCAAGCTCAGATTCTTTCAGCAGAAGAGAATCCAAGAGGTAACATGCATAAGGTTCAGCATACTGAATTTGAGAACTTTATAGACCTCTGAGGGTTCCAGGCTCTGTAGATCTTCGTAAAGACTGTGCAGCTACACCTGCCTCTAGCTCTGCTACTGACAGTGCGTACAGAGAACACTGTCAGCCTGGGTCCAGAGTCTCCAAAAGAGCTGTTTGTGTTGACTGTATGCCAGCAACTCACAGAGCCATAACACTGGTGTCTCTGGCACCACCTCCTGGTGACTGACGCTAACTGGCATGGACGACCAATGTGTCCAGTCACCTTTCAGAGAGCCATATACCGATTCCAGTCCTCCAGCATTGCCTCTTGGTGCTGTCAAGTCTGGAGCTATCCAGCCTGGCCGCCATACCGTCACTGTGGGCTGCTGGGTGTCACCTCAGCAGTCTCACCTGTGACCACCTTCAGCTGCCACCATGAGTTGGATCCTGGTCCCCTGCTTACTGGTGTGCCACCAGCTCCAAGGCCTCGTTGAAGGGAGAGCACCATCTTGCATGACCAGGCTTTGTTTTGAAAGACTCACCACTGTGGGTGCTATCTGGAGTGAGACTGTTAGCCTCTTGTAGCCTTGGAAACTCTTTCCTTTATCCCAGTCGCCCCTTGGTTAATAAACCCCATGGTTGTTGTGCCCTGAACCTGAGAGGTGTCTTGTAATTGTGAGCACCACCACCTTGGCACTGTTTTACCATGACTGTTCATGATATCTCACTGTTTCTTTATATCTCTAACATTTTTATTGTAAATGGACATTTTTGCACAGTCTATTATAGAAACTCTGGATTCTGTTAAAGAGTTCTCTGAAAAGTCTTTCTTTTTGTTCTAGCAGCAGTTTAGTTAGGCCAAATTCCTTGAACTTAAGACTGTTTCACTTTCTCTTAGGATAACACTTTGTTAGGGTGATTGTGTTTCAGTCTTAGTCTTAGGGCATTTTTTCCTTAGTTTTAGGGCAAATGCTCATTCCTGGGCCAGTCTTCTAAAGTATGGCTCCTATGTGGTTTTAATGGAATGTCCCAGTATTTACCAAGGTTCTCAGTCTTGGGGAGATGCCAAATCCAAACTGACTGTCCTGCAGTAGGTGACAGCTGAACTCTCTGCTCAGTTTTTCAGTCTTTCCAACAGGCTTCTTAAGAGTATCCCTGCAGGGGGCCTCTCTGGTGGCACAGTGGGTTAAGCAGCACACTATGAAGCAAACTGCAGCCACCGCAGCACAAGTTCAAATCCCTGCCTCTGGCTGGGGAGGGGACCCACAAGGCGCGGTAGATCTCTCCTACCTCGCCCGCTGCTCCCCTCAGCAGTGTATTTCAGTCAATCTGCCTTTCTGCTCCCCACTCTGTCTCTGGTGGATCCTCTCACCCCCTGCACTTCTAGCCTGTATCCCAGTTCTTATATGAATAAATAAATCTTTAAAAAAAAAAAGAGTATCCCTGCACATGCACCATTCAGGGTCATCTGAGGATTTGAGAGGCGTGTATATGCAAAGTTGGTGATTCCCTATGCTAAGACCCCCTTTTTTTTTAATCACTTCCTCTCCCTAATTTTCAACTTCTTTGGCTGCTTGAACTCTCATACTTCAAGCCAACTCAGTCATTTCTAACTGCTCCATCCCATGCAGATTAGGGAGAGCCACTGGGGAAAACCAGTAAGTATGAACATAGATTTTACCCAGTGCAATTACCTTCCTTCAGGGGTGGAATCCCCTCCTTTTTGTGCCTGCTTGGTCACTTTCTAGTGCCTTCAAATAGTTTTTTTAAATACTATGTCCAGAGTTTGTAATTGTTATCTACATGAGTGGTATTCCATCACAATGTAGTCTTTCATTATTGAAACCACAATTTCATGGCAATTATGTTTAACCATTTCTAGTACAAGGTCTTGTGAGGTTATCTCTATACTCTAAATACTATGCTTATGCTTGCATTTCTGAATGGCTCAACTTTAGTATTATCTAGTAGATTTTTACTATGTTAGATGAACTTTAATTTGTATGTCTTTCACTTCCTCTGGCTCACCTATACCGATCTAGTTATAGTACTATTCTTAGTTATTTTAATTGCTGCCTATGTAACTTTAAATAATCCTTAATCCTATATTTCATATTTTGTCAACTCTGGACTGCATCTTACTTATCCAGGTATAAAAGGAGACTACACTCTTAAACGTCTTTCTTCCTCTTTTCTTTTTTTCTTTTCTATTCCTTAACTTCTGTGATCTGTGCTTTTATTTTTGAATTGCCAAGTATGGTAATATCACATGAACACAGTTATGGCCTATGGCATTTATTAATGCAACACTTGTTAATTGCAGGTCTATCATGATCCAGTCTCTGTCAGTGTTGGGGAAACAGCAGTGAATCACAAGAGGAATCAATCAATCCTTGTTCTCATGGGGCATACTTTCTAGTATGCTAGTTGTGCTTAGGAGAAAAATTCTGTTAGCAAAAGATGTGGGAAGTGCTTGAGTGTGTATTTAGATAGAATGGCCAATTACAGAATACAAAGGTAGATAGATACCTGGCCAGGAGTACCTGCACGTTATAAAGAGTCAATATTATTTGCTTCAGAGTTGAGAAGAGACTGATTACTTTCCATCTCTGATTCAAGTGACTCTACTCTTGGGTCACTCACAGAAGAATGTTCTAAAGAGTATGTGTTTATACTCAACTCATCACTCATATTTGCATCATATTTCTATCTCCACTATATTAAGATCATACCTTTTTTGTGTGTTTTTTCCCATCCCCTTGGCTGGTTACTTTATTTAATGAGAGAAGAAATATTTTATTCATTATATTCTTAATCCCAGGTTACTTTCTCTATTATAATTTATTCACTCTTTTTTCAAGTTTACTGACTTCTCAAATGTGCCCTGATTTCACAGTATTTTGCTATGACTTTATGGTACACCTCTTAGTTTCCCTAGATTTTCTGGTTTCTTTTTTTGCCTTTTCCATATTCTCATTTATTATAAAGACTGGTCATGCTTTCCTATGGAATTCCCCCACATATTTCCCAGGAGACCTCCCTTCTAAAATCTGCTGTCTTCCTGCTCCAGCAAGGCTGGTGGTTTCTCTGGCTGCTGTACAGCTGACATTCTTATTCCTCTCTGCTCTCTGTCTTCCTTTGTATCAGTTAGACACCTCTGATAGCAGGATTAACTCTTTAGTAACATTTTCAGAAAGGGGCGTATGGGCAGGAAACTTTTTGTTTGCACATCTGAAAACTGCTCTCAAACATGACAGTTAATTTGGCTGGGTATAGAATTCTAGGTATAATCCCTTCAGCAATTGAAGGTCAGTATTGCTCATGAGAAATCTAATAACTCTGAATCTTCTTTTTTTTATATAGCTACCTCTTTTTTTCTTTCAGGAGTCTTCATAGCTTCTCTTTTGGTATTCTGAAATTTTATAATGATGTATTCAGATTGGGTCTCCATACCTTTTTGCCTTGCAGGATCTTTGAAAGATGCTCTTACCCTGAAGATCATGCACATATGCCCAAGGGTAGAACGAGGAGTTGACTGCTGATTTGTTTTACATTTGGAGCTAAGAAGGCAGCTGGTAGTGCTGGTTATAAGAACACAGATCCTTTTGCTAATTCCCCTCTTTCCAACCTTACTGCTCACTCTGTGATTATTAAGTCTGACAATTCTGAGTCCAGAACCTATTATAGTTAGTTTCCTTCTCAGAGTTACAGGTCTTCCAGTTATGTTCAAATTGCAGCTTTCCCTGCCCTACATCCCCAGCTAACGCTCATCTGTCTGTTTCCTCCAACCAAACCTTTGTGGAAACCTCTGGTCCACCAATGATCCTGAGCCTGTAATTTTCATTAAGGGAGCAAATCCTTCCTATTTTTCTACCGTAATTCCCTTGGGTGTCTCAAGAAGAATAATATGTCAAATGTTTGCATTTGCTGCCCCTCCCATTCATTCTTCACCTTTTCTATTTATATCTTTGTTCTAGATGGCTGCATTACCTGTATAGCTGCATTACCCATCTTCCTTTTCCTCTACCTTCTTGTTGAATGCAGGCAATTACCCCAGCAGGAGGTCAGAGGAGAGAGAAGTGAGCCATGAGATATATTCCTTTTGTCTTCTCCCTATGAGGTTACCCTGGACTGACTGAAACCCTTACTTAAGACCACACCTTTCTTTGTACAGGTCCCCAACTTGAGACTAATAACCTTGCCTCTTCTGGCCAGCTGTGGCAAAGGACTCCTGGTCTTTTTGCCCCAAGGGTACCACTCATTCTTAGCAGTTCCACTACACCCTTCCCACACCTTTGTAAATAAACACTTGATGAAACGCTCCTTGATTTATCTAATTGGAGTGTGCTTTAATTTCTAGATGGGACTCTGGCTGATGCAAAGAGAACATAAATCATATCTGCCTGGTCTACTATATTAGGTCATGGAATCTTAGATAGTTAAAGCATATAATTTATTCATGTAGACTGTTTTTCATTTGTTTATTTTTCAACCTAAGAATTTTAGATCCTAATTCTCTTTGCCATTCAGGTTTACTGTTGGAGGATCCTATAATTTCCCAGTATTCATTGGTCATAGAGGTTACTAGAGAGCAGACTTCCTATATAAGATGTTGTAACCAGCTCTGATTGGACTGAATTATCCAGGTATACTCTTAAGTCCATTTATATACTTGAAACTTTTTAGCCTACAGTTTAGACACCTGCTCTGGATGGCCATACCTTATTACTGACCTTTGACCAAGTAGGCTCTTTTGGGATGAGAAGTGACAAAGCCAACTCTTGAATTGTGTCTCTTTCAGCCACATGGAGGCCAGAACTGCTTTGTGGACCCATCTGCCTCTTACTCCAAAATGACGTCCTAATGACAGGGCCTGTGTCCTCGGTAAGTGTGTGTTGCCAACAGTCAGTGCAGACACTGCCTATAATGGGAGGGAAATATCACTGGAGCAGTGAAAGAAGCTGTCCTTGGAGAGCTATAAAACTACAGTCCCAGTTGAATATCACTTCTACTCACCCCATCCAGTTTTGCTCCATAAATAAATGACTAGAGGGCTCTGAAACCTCTATGAAGGGCATTCATCTTCGTCCTGAGACCCCTGTGGAAAAGATAGGGAGCTTCCCTTTATTTCCTTTAAATCAAAATAAATTGAATTCTGAATTCCCACATGACCAGGTTGGAGGGAAATTTGATCCCATTTATCTGGAAATGGGAATAAAGTGTCCTTCTTCCCAGGGTCTCAGAAGGGTCTGGTAGGCTTCAGTTCCCGGACAATGTGGGAAGAGACCCATCTTCAGTCTCTCAGTCACCCCCATGGCCTCACTTCTGAGCTCCTTTGAAGGCAGTTGCTCTGATGCTTCATAAGCTGGGCACTGGGATCACAGCCAGCCAGAGCCCGCAGTCCAGCTTCCAGCCTCCCTTGGAGCCTAGCTTTCCCCACAGCTTATGGCACCTGCTGACTCAGTTACTCCTTAGCAGGGCAACTGGTCTCCCCTCTTGACCTTACTCCACTTCTACAGTTTCAGCCTTTCTCCCTCTTGCCTCGTCTTCTTCCTCCTAATCTTGTCAAGAAGCTCAGACCTCAAGGAAACAAAAGCTAGCAAGGTTCCTTGCCTTTAAGAAACTTCCAGTTATCCTCTAAGACAAAATGTAAATTCCTTTCTCAGGAGATATCCCCATCACCTGCCTAGGGGAGGAGTGGTAATTAGACAGAATGCTCTTGCCAGTAGGTTATTAAATGTTTTGGCTTAGCCTGGAATGTAGGCACTTGTTTGAGAGTATTTGCAGCTTCCCTCTCTGTAAGCTTGAATTCTGTCTCAGTGAAAAAGTACTTAGCATCACTAATCATCAGGGAAATGCTAGTCAAAATCACAATGAGATATCAACTCACACCTATCAGAATGACTATCATCCAAAAAAAAAAACAAAAAACAAAACTGGAAACAACAAGAGTTAACAGGAACGTGGAGAAGAGGAATCTTTATGCACAGTTGTAGGACCGTAAACTGGTACAGCCACTATGGAAAATGTGAAAGTTCCTCAAAAAATGGAAAAATAGAGCTTCCAGTGACCTAGCACTCCCACTTTTGGGTTTTTATACAACAAAAACACTAACTCTAAAAGATAACTGCACCCCATTATTTATAACAGCCAAGACATGGAAACAATCTAAGTATCCATGGATGGATAAAAGAATAAAGTGTGTGTATATCTATATGTATGTTGCAGTGGAATATTATATGACCATTAAAAAGAAGGAAATCCTGTCATTCACAGAAGTATGGACCTTGGGGGCATCATACTAACTTAAATACATCAGATAGAGAAGGACAAATATTATATGATCTCTCATATATGTGGAATCTTAAGAAACAAAGAACTTATAGATGCAAAGAACATATTGGAAGTTGCCTGTGGCAATAATGGGGGATTGGTTATTAAAATAGCTGAAGGGATCAAAGGTACAAATTTCCAGTTATAAAGTCCTGAAGATGTAACATCCAGCATGGTGACTATAGTTAATAATATTGACTAGAATATTTGAAAACTGCTAAGAAAATAGATCTAAACATTTTTATTACAACAAAAACATTTGTAACTGTATGATGATGAATGTTAACTAGATTTATGTAGTGGTCATTTTACAGCATACACATATATCAAATAATTGTGTCATACATAAGGAACTATCATATGTCTGTTCCACCTAATTTTTTTAAAAGAAAGAAAATGTCAATTTGGAGGGGGAAGGCCCAGAAAACTTACACTGACTTCACAAAAGAGAGTATGTAGTAGCCAATAAGCAAATTAAAAAAGCTACCCAACACCTTTAGTCGCCAAGGAAATGCAAATCAAAATCACAATTGAATCCCACTACAAATCAATACTCCCCACACCTACTATGGTACAGGCACTTTGAAAACTAGCAGTATCTGCAAAAACAAAACATACGTTTCTAACCTATGACCTAGCCAATCCATTGTGGCTATTTACCCAACTCAAATGCACGCTATAGCTACAAAAGACACGTATAAGAATGTTCCTAATGTTTTGCTAATAATCAAAAACTGGAAACAACCCAAATGTCCATCAGTGACAGAATGAGAAAGTCACTGTGTTCTATTCAGACAATGAAAGATACTGAATAGTAAATAGGATAGAATATTACAACAATGAGAAAAGAAGCACTTCTCAGGCAGGCACGTGGATAAATATCACAAATACAATGTTGACCAAAATAAGCTCCAGCCACAAAAGATTTGACCTGTATGTTTCTATTTCTGTGAAGTTCATAAACAGGCAAAATTAACCATGTTTACTTTTTTTGGGCAGTGGGAGCACACCTATTAAGGGAGCACAACTGATCTGTGTGTTGGCTAAGGAGGTGAAGACACCTGTACATGTTCACTACCCTCTACACGTGGATTTATGCACTTTAGGTATGTAAGTTATAGCAACATTAAATAAAATGAAGGTGTCTGTTTCCGCATATAATTATTTGGTGCTACTGATATGTATGCCTCTTTTTGGGTCAAATCTGCATTCTTTTGATCACCAAAACTTTCACTAGGATTGATGTCTACAAATAAGTCCACCTCTCTCCTTTGTGTACTTCCAGAGCTTTCTTACACTGGAATTTTGCTTGGGATTATGCCACATTTGTGGAGGTCACTTATAGCTCTCCAATATTGACCATTTCTATTCACTTAACATAGTGTCTTTTGTCAGGAATTTGCCATCCAATGCTAAGGAATTCTCCATGTAGGGTTTGAGCATTTTTGGGTGCATTATATATATGATGCCTATAAAATAATTATGGTTGCTATTGTATAAGAAATAGCCCATTACATTCTCTAACCGGTGCTAATATAAAAAGACTTGGTTAAAAAAAATATCTGGCCACCCTGTCCAACTCCTTCATTCATGTTCATAGTTTTTCACTTGATGATTTTAATTTCTAGGTTGTGTGTAAAGCATTAAAATCTTATTTGCTTAAGAATCCAACTTTGATTTCATTTTCTATTTTCCTGGAAACAGATAAAGAGGGAATGTGTTGGCAAAATTCCTAGGCAACTTTGCTGACAATGAGATGCCACCAGGTTAGTACATTTCATCTGCACTGGGAGGTGCAATGGCCTTGAGTTCCTTTTCTTTTTTTTTTTTATTAAAATATTTTAAAATTTACATATACTTGCCATTAATTGTAATCCCCATGTATTCCCCATCACCATCTCACCAGTGCAGCATCACCTCAGTCCCCCGTGCTTCCATCTTCCCTCAATCCTTCCCCTCCCCTCCCCACCAGGTGTCCCCAGTCTGTCCTTGTCTCCTCATTTTTGGTGAGTTCCTTTTCCAGTTTGCAAGTCCTTGAGGGACCTGGAAGTGGTGCCTGGAGTTGTTACCTGAGATACTACTAGCTGAAGGACATGAAGTTTTGTTTTGTTTTCTTTTTTTAAAGATTTATTTGCTTATGCATATAAGAACTGGGGTACAGGCAACAGGTGCAGGGGTGTGAGAGGATTCACCAGAGACAGAGTGGGGAGCAGAACAGGTGAATCCACTGAAACACACTGCTGAGGGGAGGAGCAGGTGAGGCAGGAGAGGTCTGCTGCACCATGCGGGTCAACTCCCTGGCCAGGGATCAAACTCTTGCTGCAGTGGCTGCAGATGCTTCATAGTGCTGAGACTTAACCCTTTGCACCACCAGGGAGGCCCCAGGAAGATGTGAAGTTTTTAAATCTGGTCAACTGAGCCCCTGCCCCGTCCAACTTGTCCACTTGCACCTAAGCCATGTGCTGGGTGAACAAGGATTTCCTGCCTGGCTTGGGTGGCTCCTATGTCCCTCAGATAGTCCAGTTGAAAACAAAGGCGTAAGACAGGGTAGATTAGCCCCTGTGGGGCAGATGCTGGTTGAAATAAAACCAAATTCATTTGAAGAGAAGAAACTGCAGGTGGTCTCTGAGAAGAACCTGGTCGGAATCCCAGCTGTAGGGGGGTCGCAGGGACAACTGGGTGTTGGAGGGGGGCATTGAAGAATGAGCCTGGACACTCCACACTTGTGATGGGACAACCACCTGATAAAATGGGTGGCTCTGCCAAGCTGGCATCAGCAGTACCCAAACTTTACATGGAAAGATGTTTGAGAAAGCAGAGAAATGGCTGTCTGGTGGCCAGCAGACCCAAGGACTATGGCGACAACACTTTAGTCAGGTCGGGGTCACCAGCAGAATGTTAAAGCAAGCACTCGCTGTGTGGTGTGGAGACTCGACATCCCAAAGTCTGACAAAAGCTCTATTTAAGAGGACACTGGAGCCTGACCTGTATCCTCTGCTGCCATCTAGTGAAAACTAACAGTAATGCAAGAATTTTCTAAAGGGAAAGACCAGTAATTGATTATTTTAAGCAGTAATTTCAGACTGGATAAAACCCTTGATTTATACATAGAATGTGGGGGGGAAGATGTCTTTTCTAAAAAAAAGGTTAAATTTCTTTTTTTGAAGATTTACTTTTTTTAAACATACAATAACCGGGGTGTAGACCAGAGGTGCGGGGGTGGGGATGGTGAAGGCAGGGAGAGGACGCACAAGAGAAAGAGGGGGAACAGAACAGGTAGATCGACAGAAATACACTGCTGAGGGTAGTGGTAGGTGAGAAAGGAGAGGTCTGCTGCGCCATGTGGGTCAGCTCCCCTGCCCCCCAGCCAGTGAATCCCGGTGAGGCTGAGACTGACTCAGAAGTGCTGGTGCCTTTACACAGGCTGCTCCTAGCCTTCCAGAGCAGGGGAAAAGTCTACATGGAGATCACATATCACATCCAAATGTTGAAAAGTAAAATTCGAGACATGAACAGTTAAATACAGCAAATTATTGCCTTCCCCCTAATATCCTAATATGTTAGGATACTAACACTATCCTAAAATTGACCAGGAAGGTCAGATTCAAGTGTAAGGTTCTCAGATTTCTTGGAGTCCCATGCCAGAACACAGTGAAGCAGGACAGTCAGCTCCAACCATGCCCTGATCCCCCTGGGTTCGATCCCTGGCCAGGGAGGGGACCACATGGCGCAGCAGACCTCTCCTGTCTCATCCGCTGCTCCCCTCAGCAGTGTATTTTTGTGGATCCACCTGTTCTGTTCCCCCACTCCCTCTCTGGTGAATCCTCTCGCCCCCTGCATTTCTACCGCTGCTCTGACATTACTTTCCTTCGACAGATACAATCTCGACTTCCCCACACAGGTCGCAATGTGCTGGAACAGTCCTCTCTCTATTAGAATTGTAACTTAAGAAAGAGTTCCTCTGTGCCTTCCTAGTGGCCTAGAGGTTAAGTCTCAGTGCTATCACCCCTGCGGCCTGAATTCAATCCCCAGCCAGGGAGGTGACTCACATGACTCAACTGACCTCTCCTGTTTCTCTGCTGCTCCCCTCAGCAGTGTATTTCAGTAGATCTACCTGTTCTCCCCACTCTGTCTCTAGTGAATGCTCTCACCACCCACACCCCTGGCCTATACCCCAGTTCTTCTATGCAAAAAAAAAAAAAAAAGTTTCTCCTTAAATGTTATACCCTAATTTTAGGTACCTACCTTGCCTCACCTTAGACTCTTCTCTGGTACCTTGGAAAGAGAGGCACACCAAGACTGCAGATGCAGGAATAAGTCATTTGAAATCTCTCCTAGCCCGGTTGCTTAAATTCTGTGGCCCTCGACCATTCCTCTGCATTTGGGCTGACAACAGGCCATGGAATCATTAAATTTAATTTTGTGTTCCATCTTGTGACTCCCTTGTGTCTCCTCTCTCTGAAAACTCTACATCTGCTTATACACATCATATGAAAAGTACAAGAGTATGTATGAACACAATGGAATACTACTCAGCAATCAAAAAGATAAACTAGAGTCGTTTATAGGAACATAAATGGAACTAATATGGGATTATGCTCAGCAAAATAAGTCAGAAGACAAAAGAAAAATACCGATGGTTTCACTTCTAGGAGGATATAAGGGACCAAAAAAAGAATAATAACAATTTTTAAAAAAACACAACATAACAAAAACAAAAAGACAAGGACAAATCAGAAATACTGTGTGTTGGGAGGAGAGAGTGGGAAAAGGCAGAAAGAGCACAAGGGACTGAGGTGATGGTGCACTGGTGAAATGGTGGTGGGAAATCCATGGGGACCACAGTTGATGTCAAATATATATAAATAAAGATTCTTTTTTGAATCATGGACATGTGAATTAATGCACCTCACTAGATTGGGAAATTTTTAAATCACTGGTCTTTGGAATACTTTTTCTAGAGTATTAACGGTAAGCTCCAAGAGGCTGCCACACAGCAAGCCCACAAGAGATTGTGAAGACGTGCCTGCTGGGATTCCTACTCAGGATGGTTCCCTAGTGTTCCCTGCCTCCCAGGACAATGCTAAATTGAAGAAGACACAAAGAAATGAAAAGACATTCCATGCTCATGAAAGGAAAGAATTAGGTTTGTTAGGACACAAAAACATTGATCCAAAAGAGCGCCTGTACTCCTATGTTTATCGCAGCACTATTTGTAATTGCAAGACCTGGAAACAACCCAAAAGCCCAAAAGTAGATGACTGGATCAAGAAGATGTGATACATATACACAATGGAATATTATTCAGCAATCAGAAATGAGAAACTAGGGGTATTTATAGAAACATGGATGGAACTAGAAGGAATTATACTCAGAAGGCAAGAGAAAAATATCGGATGGCTTCACTATTAGGAGGAATATGAAAGAACAACAACAAAGAATAAGCTCAAGGAATTGGGCAATTATAACCAAAAGCAAACAAAAAACTCAACAAGACCAAAAAGCCAGGATAAACCAAAGGGACCATGGGGGGGAGGGGAAGGAGGGGAAAGCAAAGACGGGGATGAGGGCAGAGGGTGCACAAGGGACTGAGGTGATGGTGTACCGGTGAAATGGTGGTGGGTACTCCCTGGGGACTACAAATGATGTCAAATATAATTAATAAAAAGAAAGAAAGAAAGAATTAGCTTTGTTAAAATATCCGTATTGCCTCAAGCAATTTATAGATTCCCATGGTGCTCTTCACAAAAGTAGTACCAAAAACTCCAAAATGTGTATGGAACTGTAACAGACCTATAGTAGTCAAGCAATCTAGAGGCAAAAAGGACAAAAATAGGGTTGTGTTCCCTGAATTCAAACTATACTACAAAGCTGTTGTACTCAAAACAGTAAGGTGAGCAAGTTAAAAACACACATTCAATGACACAGGAATAAACCCATGTATATAAGAACAATTAATTTGTAGCAAAAGAGCCAAGAACACACATCTTCACTCTAAGCAACTGTCTGGCCAGTGGAGGCAGTACAGAGCTGGAATGGGCTACAGCGCATATAACCTTGACCTCGGTTCTTCATGGAGCAAACAAAGCAACTCAGGAATACAAAAGAGCTTACAGATATATCTTTTTACGTATTTGTCCTATGAGATAAACCTTAATTTACCATGGTGGGAAATGAATAGAGAACATCTAAAGTGGCTAAATCAAGAACTAGTGATGTAAGTATCATTTAGAGACAGATAACTAACAGGAGAAGCAGCCGAAAGAGTTAAGAATAGTTGCCACTATCAAACCACGGCTGGAGAGAGGTAGACTGGGAATAATTGCATCATGAGTCCTTGTGCATGATTTGATGGTTTAACCTTATGTGAGGATTAGTGGGACTTTGATTTTTTTTATACATTTTTTCCAGAGAAAATGACTGGAAGGTTTTATTTTTCTCCTGTAGCATTGTTTCATTCTGGAATTTTCCAATTAAGCTTTTGGCTAAACACATACATATGATAATGATTATTATTCAGGAATCAGGAGGTTTGTAAAATCGTTGTGTGCCATTAGAGCAATCAAGCTCGGCTCTAACACATCTTGGCTTTTCAGGATAATTAGACCACACTGGAGGCCCAGATGGGGTGAATGAAAAGCAATGGGTGTCTGCCATAGAATAACAAGAAAACATCACGCAGGACGACTCAACTGGCAATTGAAATTTGCATGTTAACTTAGCACACAACAAGAAATGAATAAAAATACTTGGGTTTGTGGCAAAACATTTCAATTTAGAAGCCAAACAGAGAACATAGGTGCAGTAATGAACGTCCTAGACAATTCTTTTTAAACCCGCCTGTTTTAAAATAGAATGTTTAAAACTAGAGGGGGCCCCTTCTGTAGCTTTTAAAAAGGTCACCTCCTATTGTATCTTTTTTGTCCTTTCACAAAACACCGAAAAATAATTCATCTATTCATGCAGCTGACAAAGATGCTTTGCAAGTCTTCTCTGTGCAAACCCAGAGCTGGTGCTAAGAATGCAATGGTGTAAAGGCACATGCAGCCCCTGATGTCTGCACAACTTCAGACACGTGTAGAATCTGGATGAGTGGGTAGATTTCACCACCACGTGATCAGCCCCAGCAGAGTTAGTGCAGGTTGGATGGCACCGGGTTGCAGAAGCCAGCTGACTCAGGACAGCAGCGAGATGGCTCCTAGATAGAAGTGATATCTAACCTGAGAGCAGAGGTTAGAGAGGGAGAGGAGAGAATTCTAGAATATGGCTTCCGGAATAGAGGACAAAAGCCAAAGGGTGGAAAAATGGGGGTCACTGATGTGACTGCAAGAGGTGAGATGGGAGAGTGAAGCGGGAGCCAAATCACACAGGGTTTGTCAAAAACAGACCACAGGGACCTGTCCCTGGTGGCACAATGGGTTAAGCACCACACTATGAAGCAAACCGCAGCGGCTGCAGCAGGAGTTTGATCGCTGCACCCAGGGAGGGGCCCCACATGGCCACAGCAGACCTCTCCTGCCAGCCTGCTGCTCCCCTCAGCAGTGTGTTTCAGCCAATCTGCCTGTTCTGCTCCCTTCTATGTCTCTGGTGAATCCTCTCACCTCCACCACCCCCCCCCCTCCATACCTCTGGCCTGTACCAGTGCTTGTATACATAAATAAATAAATCTTTAAAAAAAAAGAAATGTACTTTCTTTTTAAAAATAAATAAAACCAGAGCACAGTTTATTCTAAGAACACAGCAATGAGAAACCATGGGAAGGTTTTGGAGATGGGTAAAAGAAGTTGATCTGGCATTATTAGATATGAATTTTAGAAAGACTTTCGATCAGATAAAATCATTACAGATCAGTTTTCATGATTTCGCTTTCCAGTCACACAAACTTCTTACCTGTTTCTGTTGTTTGTTGTTAAGATCATTGAACAGATTCCTGAGTAATACTAAGATTAATGTTCTAATGGATGGGCCTCCTTTGCATCAGGCCTCTAAACCTGGTGGTTTAGAATAAGTCTCAGCACTGTCGCCATGGTGGCCTGAATTCCATCCCCGGCCAGGGAGCTGACCCACATGGCGCAGCAGACCTCTCCTGCCTCGCCCGCTGCTCCCCTCAGCAGTGTGTTTCAGTTGATCTGCCTGTTCTGCTCCCCACTCTCTGGTGAATCCTCTCACTCCCCACACCTCTGGCCTACACCCCAGTTGTTCTATGCAAAAATAAATTCTTTAAATTTTTTAAAATAATATTCTAATAGACAGTTCTGTTGAGGATATAAAGCACTTTTGCACATGTAATCTCACTGCAAATACTCAGGAGGCAGGTGGTAGGGACAGAGACTTGGATCTGCTTTCACCATCTTCCACCTTGTGTCCATGGAGAACGCTGATAATTGATTGGAACACAAGGTCTGATCATCTGAGAATAATCTCAGAATTATTCTCAACACAAATCTCCAGGCAAGCAGTGCCATCTACTTGTCACTTGATGAGAAATTCTCTAAAATTGCAAGGAGCACGAATATTATGGAATCATACAGACTTGGTTAAAGGGCCTCCCTGGTGGCGCAAGGGGTTAAGGTGCTTTGAGGTTATCTACAGACTTTGATCCCGGCCAGGGAGGAGACCCACGTGGCGCAACAGACCTCTCCTGCCTCACCTGCTGCTCCCTTCTGCAGTATATTTCAGTAGCTCTGCCTGTTCTGCTCCCTGCTCTGTCTCTGGTGAATCCTCTCGCCCCCCACACCTCTGGTCTGTATCCCGGCTCTTCTATGCTAAATAAATTAAAATATCTTTTTTTTAAAAAAGATATCAGATTACTTGCCTCCCTTATGGCTTAGTGATTAAATCTCAGCAATATCACCACTGCAGCCTGAGTTCCATCCCCAGTCAGGGAGGGGACCCACATGGCACAGCAGACCTCTCCTGTCTCACCTGTTGCTCCCCTCCACAGTGTATATCAGTAAATTTGCCTGTTCTGCTCCCCACTCTGTCTCAGTAAATCCTCTCACCCCCCCACACCTCTGGCCTACACCCCAGATCTTCTGCATACACACACATATAGTTCCCATATATTAAAAGAAAAAAATCCAATTGTAAAACAAGTCTCAGTAAATTCAAAGCATTTCACGCATAATATACTCTTTGACCATGATGGAAATGAAGGAGGAATCATTAACAAAAAGAACTAGAAAATTTCCTAAACTTTGAAAATGATGCTATACATCTTAAAACAGTTTACAAGTTAAAGAAGAAATTACAATATGAAATTTAAAAATATTTCTAACTGAATAATAATGTACATAATACACATTAAATTGTGTGGACTCTAGCTAAAGTAGGACTTAGCAGGAAATTTATAGGTTTAAATGCTCATACTAGGAAAGAGTAGTTTAACACCTATAATTTAAGCTTCTATCTTAAAATGGGGAAGCAAATTAAATCCATAGAAGGTAACAATGAAGGTAACAGCAAAAGTCAGTGAATTGAAAAATAATAATTAAAATGAACAAAACCAAATTTTGATTCTTTAAAAAGATGAATAAAACTGATAAACTCCTTGCAAAATTAAGCAAGGGGAAAAAGAAAGAAGACCCAAATTATAAGGAAAACATTACTACAGAGACTACAAATGTTAAAAGAACATTAATAGAATATGACAAACAAGTTCACATCACTGTATTTCACAAGTTAGATGAAATGGACAAATTCCTGGAAAAATGGTACTTAATGAAATGAAGATGTGAGATAAAGCAGAAAAATCTCAAAAGTTCTATCTAAGGATTTAAAGCTTCCTAAGAGGGAAACTCATTAATCTCGGGGCCAAGTGCAGCAATACTTGCTAAAGTGAGATGTACTCACAGGTTAAGACTTGAGGGTGGGGCCTCCCTGGTGGCACAAGGGGTTGAGCGGCATGGTGAGGGGCTTCTGCAGTTTCTGCAGCACAAAATCGACCTGGCCAGGGAAGGGACCCAAATGGCTCAGCAGACCTCTCCTGTCTCCCCTACTGCTCCTCAACTGTATATTTCAGCCCATCCACCTGTTCTGCTCCCCACTCTCTCTCTCTCTCTCTCTCTCTCTCTCTCTCTCTCTCTCTCTCTCGCTCTCGCTCTCGCTCTCGCTCTCGCTCTCGCTCTCGCTCTCTCTCACACACACACACACCAGCGTCTATGCATAAATTTAAAAAAAAAAGACTTGGGCCCACCCTGGTTGCGCAGTGGGTTAAGCAACACACTATGAAGCAAACCACAGCCACTGCAGCACGAGTTCGATCCCTGCTGCCAGCCAGGGAGGGGACCCACATGGCGCGGCAGGCCTCTCCTGCCTCGCCCACTGCTCCCCTCAGCAGTGTATTTCTGTCAATCTGCCTGTTCTGCATCCTGCTCTGTCTGGTGGATTCTCTCACCACCCCCACACCTCTGGCCTGTACCCCAGTGCTTGTATGCATAAATAAATAAATCTTTAAAAAAATTTTTTTAAATTAAAAAAAAAGACTTTAGGGTGCTGTTGATTCACCCCAATTTGCACATACTTCAAGAAAGAACTTGTTGGTCAAGGAGTGCAAAGAACTGACTTCCCAAGTCCAAGGTCTTCCAGGGCACACCCAGCCAGTGGAACACTGCCAACTGACAATTCCTGCCTCCTGTCAGAGAAACTCTAAGGAATGATGTTTGCTCCAGCACTCCCTGTCTGGTTGGCTGAGACTTTGTCAGACTTTGCAACTCTCCCTGCTCAGTCCTGCTCCCTCCCCTTTATCTTTCCTAAGCATTGCCTCCAATAAACCTCTGTACCCCTAACAATCTCAGCATCTCCTTCTGAGAAGAGCAAACTATGACACAAACGTGAATTTAGAACTTAAACCTGTGTAAGATGTGGTTCTCCGCTGCATATAAAATGACCCATAATGTTCACTCAAGTTAGTTGCCTCTTTTTTATTCTTTGCATCATTTAGGATACACTTTGTTTAGATTTATTTTTTGTTTATTTATGCATCCAAGAACTGGGGTGTAGGCCAGATGTGTGGGGTAGCGAGGAGAGGATTCACCTGAGACAGAGTGGGGAGCAGAGCAGGCAGATCTACCGATACACACTGCTGATGGGAGCAGCGGGCTAGACAGGAGAGATCTGCTGTGGCATGTGGGTCAGCTCCCTGCCTGGGGATGGAACTCGGTGCTGCAGTGGCTGGCAATTACTTAATAGTGCTGACTTTAACTCCTGGGCCACCAGGAAGGCCCTGAGAACACACTGTGGCTGCTAGCTAAGAGATACTCAAAATAACTGCCACAATTAAAGAGAGTTCACAGTTCAAGTACTGTCGTTTCACACTGTCATAAAAGTCCCAGCCTCCTAGCTGTTCCCAACAGTCAGTGAGCCATCTCGAATACTCCGGACCAAACAGGCAGCCACCAGATGACCTCAGTGGATGCTACATGGAACAGAATCACTAGGTCAACTCTTGCTTAAGTTACTGATTCACAAGATTGTGAGACATAATAAAACAATTTACACGATTGAATTTTGGGGTGATCTGTTACACAGCAGTCGGTAACCAGAACACCCGAACAAACTAATCCAGAGAGAAAAATGATCATAGTATCTTATATCTAGTACCTTGATATAATATCATTTGCAAGTTATTACTTTCCAGCTTTATTATTTGTTGGCTGCTTTTTCTTTTAAAGAATCTATACACTGGGCCTCCCTGGTGGCGCAGTGGGTTAAGCAGCGCACTATGAAGCAAACCGCAGCCACTGCAGCACGAGTTCAGTCCCTGCTGCCAGCCAGGGAGGGGACCCACATGGCGCAGCAGACCTCTCCTGCCTCGCCTGCTGCTCCCCTCAGCAGTGTATTTCAGTCCATCTGCCTGTTCTACTCCCCACTCTGTCTCTGGTGAATCCTCTCACCTCCCTGGACTCTGACCTGTACCCCAGCTCTTGTATACATAAATAAATAAATCTTAAAAAAAAAAGACTCTATACACTGGCACCGTTTTGTATTCATTGTTATTTACCTACTACTTTATTTTGTGGACATTGTATCTTATAAACGTGTGCCAATGTTACTATACAATCTCAGTTTAATAGTGTCATACTAGAAGATTTTGAATATTTTTTTATTGTAATACAATTCACATACCATAAAATTCACTCCTTTAGTGTGTATAATTTAGTGGTTTGGGACATATTCATAATGCAGGGTGACCGGCACTGGCACCACTCTCAAAGTGCACACGTGTCGTCACCCGCAAGGAAACCCCGCATCTATCAGCAGTCACACCCCATTGCACCCTCCATCCCTACCCACCACCCCTCTCTGGCAACTACTAATCCACTAATCTGTTTTGCATCTCTACAGATTTTCCTTTTTTGGAATTTCATATCAACAAAATCATATAATCTGGCCTTTTGTGCCTGATTTCCTTCACTTAGCATAAGATTATTAAGGGTCTGGGCCTCCCAGATGGCGCAGTGGGTTAAGCAACGCACTATGAAGCAAACCTCAGCCACTGCAGCACGAGTTCGATCCCTGCTGCCGGCCAGGGAGGGGACCCACATGGTGCGGCAGACCTCTCCTGTGCCCGCTGCTCCCCTCAGCAGTGTACTTCAGTTGATCTGCCTGTTCTGCTGCCCACTCTGTCTCTGGTGAATCCTCTCACCCCCCCGCCCCACACCTCTGGCCTGTACCCCAGTGCTTATAATGCATAAATAAATAAATGTTTAAAAAAAATATTATTAAGGGTCATCCTTTTTGTAGTATGTATCGATACTTAATGTTTTAATGGCTAAATAGTATCTTTATATATTTATATAAATAACATTCATTGTGTGATATAATATCTTTTGCTTATTCATTCATCAATTGATGATTATTTTGGTTGTTTCCACTTGGGTTATTATAAGTAATGTTACTATGAATATCTGCGTACAGGTTTTTGTGGAGACATGTGTTTTCAATTATCTTGAGTCTATACGTAAGAATGGAACAGTTGAATTATATGGTAACTCTTGTTTAACTTTTTGGGAAACAAACTATTGGGGTTTTTTTAAGGATTTATTTATGCAAGAGCTGGGGTATAGGTCAGAGTAGCAGGAAATGAGAGGATCCACCAGAGACAGCGTGGGGAGCAGAACAGGCAGATCAACAGAAACACACTGCTGAGGGGAGCAGCGGGCGAGGCAGGAGAGGTCTGCTGCGCCCTGTGGGTCCCCTCCCTGGCCGGCAGCAGGGATCAAGCTGCAGTGGCTGTGGCTTACTTTGTAGTGCACAGGTCCCCTCCCTGGCCGGCAGCAGGGATCAAGCTGCAGTGGCTGTGGCTTACTTTGTAGTGCGTTGCTAAATCCACTGCACCACCAGGGAGGCCCCAAACTGTTTACTTAAGTAGCTGCAGTATTTTACATTCTCACCAGCAAAGTATGAGGGTTCCAGTTTCTTCAAATCCTCACTAACACTCAAATTTTATTTTCAGCCCTTTATGTAACTATATAATTTGGAGGGTACAACTTTACGTCTACACTTGCACCTGTTTCATTCACCTTGTGATATCTCACAGTGATTTTTGATTTATGATTAAAGTTACACATCTTTTTCTGTGCTTATTTAGCCATTTGCATATCTTCTTTGGAGAAACATTCATGCAAACCCTTTACCTATTTTTTAACTGGCAATTTGATGTGCATTTTTATTATTGATTGTAAATTGTTATTTATGCTGTACACAAGTCACTTATTAGATTTGTATCTCCATTCTGTGGGTTGTCTTTTTACCTTCTAATAGTGTCCTTTGAACCACAAAAGTTTTTAATGTTTATAAAGTTCAATTTATTTCTTCTTTGGCTGCTTTAGTTTTGGTGTCATATCTAATAAACTATTGCCTAACCTAGGGCACCAAGATTTACTTCAATGTTTTCTTCTAAGAGTTTTATAGTTTTAGCTCATTCATGTAGGTCTTTGATCTAGTCTAAGCTTATTTTCATCTATAGTGACTTTGAATGTTGCCTGTTAAATGGAGGAGGAGTGGAAAGCCTTTCATATCAAACAGGAAAGAAGGAATGATGAGAAGAGGGAGTGAGAGACATATATTCTGGGAAGCAATTAATTTGTGTGGCTGGAGCCTAAGACATGCAGAGAGTAGGTTAGGCATTACAGTGAATGATAGTGGCCATACACAAAAAAAAAAAAACCTGTGAGGGGCAGGAAATGATGCTTTCTCCATAGTCTTCATCAGCCACTCTACAGGCTCACCAAGCAAAGACAATGTAAGTAAAATATAATCTATTAGCTAGAAACATAGTTTGGGACAATATTCCAATTCTCCTTGTCTCTCCTTTAAACCAGATGGCCATCTCTTAACACCTCCATCACAGAAATTGCTGAAAACATTCAGTGGAGAGGGCGGGTTTTATTTGTATTTGTAGGCTACTGGAAATCATTGATGACTCTTAAGCAGGGAAGGAACCTGGGATCTGGGCTTCTGGAAAGCTATGGTAGTGAGATGTGTCACAGTTCTCCACCTTCTTTTAGTAGTTATGTTGGAGATTGAAATGCATCACATACTATATTGGCTATCATGATGATCAGCTGCATTTGTGCATAGTTCCTGGTGCTCTAGGCTGCAGAAAACCATGAACTGCAAAATATAAAGTATCAGTAGAATCAGCAAGATTGGTGATTGATTGGATGCAGCTAGATAAGGACTCTAGAATTCAAGACTGGGAACCTGGGTGAGCCCTACGGCCAGTAATGAGGACAGAGAGCATGGATAAAGAACAGGTTTATTTGGGGGAAGGAGGGCGGTAGATGCAGATATTTTTTAGTATGTTGCATAGAAATTGTCTGCAGGACACTCAAACAATTGCAACTAGTAAGCATGTGGTGAGTATGACCCTGGAAGTCAGGAGATCTGGAATGAAGATGGAAATTTAGAAATCCTCAGTTTATTGATGGAAAAGGACGAGCTCACTCAGGAAGCATGAGAAGGTAAGCTAGGTTCCAGACTTGGAAGGTGGAGGAAACAACAGGAATAAGAGCTCAACCTCCCAACAGGAACCTCCTTCTGAAGCCTTCCTTTGAGGCTTCTATGCACCAGAACCAACATAGGTTCTGGTCTTTTTTTCTCCTTCCCCTTTCGATATTGCCAGGCTTCTCACCATTTGTCCACTCAGCTCACCAGACATCCTGCCGATGCTCTGACGTCATCCAACTGATCATTCATGCAGCAGTTTACTGAGTAGCTGCCCTGTGTCAGGTGCTCAGGTCCAGACCACACAGCAGTAACCAAAACAACGTCCCAGTCTCAAACTGTTTACAGTCTAGTGAAGGACAGACACACATAAATAATTAAAAAGACATACAAGGGGAGGGAAAAGGCTATGAAAAGCAGCATGCAGGGTAAAGGGAGGTAGAGTGATGTGAATTGTATTTAAACAGGACAATAAGGAAAGTCCTCTCTGCAGGGACACATGAGCAGATCTGAATGAAGTGTCCAAGTTCTGAGTGGATGAAACAGAAGAGAGAAAGGAGCTAACAAGGAGCTACATCACAGTGAGTGATGTAAGCCAAAGTAAGGAGTATGGCTTCCACTGAGTGACACAGGATCACTGGAAAGAGGGAGAGTAGAGAAGGGATATGACCTGACTTAGATTTTAATAAGATCCCTCTAGCTCCTGGGTTGAGAACAAACTACTGGAAGCAAGGACAAAAGTAGAGGGAAATTCTAGAAAACTACTGCAGTAATCCCGGCCAGAGGATGGTGGCTTGTTGTAGCTAAGCAGAAGTGGAGATGGAGAAAAAGGATATAGCCTACAGGTGGAAGGACAGGATTTGCAGTTAATACAGAGGTGGGGATGAGCGAAATTCAAGGTTGCGCCCCCTCTCTCCCAGCATGAGCAGTTGAAAGACCAGTTATTCAGGGGGAAAAGATTAGGTTGGGAGAGAAAAACAGGACTGTGACTTTGGTTGCCTACTAGACGTCCGACTAGAGTCGGTGAGGAGGCTATTGCTTTTTCTACATCTACAGTTCACAAAACCGATGAAAAGCTGCAGATGCTTGGGATTAATCTGCGTACGATGGCGTGAGTCTGGTGAGACATCTGAAAACGTTGGCCAAAGTCCCAGTTCCAGTAGCAGCGAAGGCAAGAGAGAGAAGGGGGAAGTCAGGCCGTCCTGGGGGCCCTAAGAGCTCCCTGAGGGGCGCCATTACTTCAACAGGTAAAGGACGGGATCTAAAAGGAGTAGGGCAGGAGCCGGACAGGAGCGTGGAGGATCGTGGGCAACTTTTCAGGCAAAAGGATCCGCGTTTGCAGAAACACAGGACCCAGCACAAGATACGACGGGCCTGGAAATGGCGGAGGCCGCGGTCGAGGTCAAGAGGGCCCACGCGCCTCCACTCCAGTCCACGCCGTCCACGGGGCACGCGGCCTTCCCCCGCGACGCCCCTCGGCCGCGGAGCCGAGTCGCGCGACACCAGGGCAACCTGCGCAGGCGGGACCACCCAGGGGGCCGAGGCGTCGGGAGCGGGGCGGCCGAGTCTCGCGAGAGCACGGCCTGCTGGCCCAGCATGCCCCGCGCAGCCGCTGCTGCTGCTACTGCTGCTGCTGCCGCCGCCGCCGCCGCCGCCGCCGCCGCGCCGCGGCTTGAGGGCGGGAGGCTGGGGGAGGGTAGCGGAGCCGGCGCCGCCGCCATGTTGGGTCTGAAGCGGCTGCTGTAGGCGCGGGCGGAGCGAGCGGGCGTGCGGAGCGGCGACAGCGGCGCGGGATCTGCCTGTCTGCGAGCGGCCCGGAGGGGCGGCGGTGGCGCCATGAGCGGGGGCACCCCCTACATCGGCAGCAAGATCAGCCTTATCTCCAAGGCGGAGATCCGCTACGAGGGCATCCTCTACACCATCGACACCGAGAACTCCACCGTAGCCCTCGCCAAAGGTACGCCGGGCCGGGCCTCGGGTGGCGGCCGGGCGGGGCGGCCCAACCCTCGGCCCCCGGCCTCCCGGCTCCCGCGGGCCCCCGTCGTCGGTCGGCCGGAGGCCGCTCCCTGCGTTCCCTGCCGGCCCCGGCGTCGCGGCCCGGGCCGCGGCCTCCCCCGGGCACCCTGGCTCCCACCCCGAAGGTCCGCGCCCTCAATCCGGGCACTACCGGGCCGGGAGCGGGGCGGGCGGGGCGCCCCAAGTCCGAGAACGGGCCGCAGAACACGGCGGTGCGTGTCTTCCAACTCCGAAATTCGGCGGTTCTGCCGTTTTCTCGCAAAACAAAGCCTGAGTGTTGAAAGAATTTTTCCGCCTAGCTCGAGTTGAGTGCTGATCTGTTGATTCCGCAGCACCCATTTTTCTCACGTCCTTGATTTCAATTTGTTGCGATATTCCTCAGGTGCACCGTAAGTAATGTGCCAAAACTTCGGGGGTGCTCGCTCGGCGGTGCAGGCGATCGCGGCTGGCCAGCGCCGCGGCCGAGCAGGGCACAGTCCGCAGGTCTCGCTGGTGCCATTTACCTGTTCAGCCGGAATCGTCCGAGCCTGTTGTGCAACCAGCTCTTTAAAAATGCTCGCTGCTCTCGCGTCGACCCTGTTTCTGGAAACCCTTAGGAAGGCGAGTGCGAGCTGGGTCCAGGACCCATGTGCAGAAGGCAGATGTGGGACTAATGGGCCGTGGGGTGCTCGCGGGCACTGGGAGTTCAGTGCTTTGAAGAGGAAGAGGACCTTCCTACCCCCCAGCCCCCACAGTATTCAATATTTAGCATCGCAACAATGTGGGTTTTGTTTCCGTTCACACGTGCTGGGCCTTCACTGCGCCAGGAAACTAGAAGGAAAATAAACTTCAGCCACTGATCTTAAAAGAAATCTCACAAGCTTGGTATACTTAGAAGAGGAAGCAAGGTAACGACGGTCATTTTCCCAGCCTGTCTGATGGTTATGAAATGAATATCTTAGTGGGAGCCTCGAGGTCCCAGGGATAGGAAGAACATTTTCTAAATCTGTAGGAAAAAATTGTAACCGCTGATAGTAGAGTCATTTCACCACATCAAACAAGTACTTACTGACATCTTCGGAATGCTCTGACAGATCCTTTTTAATAAGTCTTGTTGGAACAAATCTACCTGGGTAGGGAGCGTTAAATGATCTTCGTTTCAGTCCCTTTCTCGCATCAGATGGATATTTAACCTGTGTAGTGTTTTAGTTTTTACGGCCTTATGAAATTATAGAAAAGACTTTCTTAAGTTCTTGGTGAGAGCTACATGCAGGTTGAAACAGTATTTCTCATTAAAATGGTTTAATGACCTTTAAGAAAGCGTTGTTTTTCTGAGTCTGAAGGTGTCTTGCCAACTCAGTGAGTTGCTTAGCCTAACTGCCTTCACTTCTCGCACAAAAAAAAAAAAAAACATTTAGATATTTCTAAAGTATTAACTTTCATCTTTGAAAATCTACATGTCGTTTGATGCAAGAACCTAGAGGAGTCAGTATTTTAATGACCCACGTTTTAAACTATTTGTCTTTTCAAAAGCTTCTAGAGACAATAAACATTTAATTAGTCTGATGGTTAATTTCATATGCCAAACATAACTTGTTCTTGTAACAACTCTTGGTAAATGTTGCATGAGTACAGTAATGAAAAGCTTCTTTTAGTCTTTGGATTTGTTTATTTATTGAATTTATAGCTTTAACGTATGGCTTTAATATTTAATCACACATAAATAATATATGTTTTTTTTCTTAAGCAGTGTTAGTGTGACAGGGGTTTGGGAATTTCAGTGTTTTTGCAGAAATTAAAGTTACCAAATTTTGCTGTAATCTACGTAATAGTGTCTAACCTAGAACTACTTAGTAATTGTACAGTCAACACTAGGCATTAAACTCAAATTTCAAAATTAAAAGTGAGATGTTTGGTTTTAGGATTTAGATAACTTGTTGAATAATTTGATACCTGAAATTCCACCTTTTATAAAATTTGGGTAAAGAATGGCAGTCTGATATTAAACCCAAAAATTTATTCGTGGAGTTCAGTATATCTACTTGGATTTAGAAATCCCTGTTACTCTTTTTAAACTATGAATTGAATTGATCTCTTTGAGTAAAAAACATTCTTAGAATTCTCTTTAGAATATTTTTTGCCCTCTCAGGATTTTTTTGGTGTTTTTGGTTTTGTTTTTTGTCTTTTTTGATTGTGAAATATAACAAATTTTATTGCTCTTTAAAAATGGATAACAATGCTTTAAACTTTACGAGGTAATACAAATATAGACTTCAAGCTTTCAGAACTGAACTAATTCCCTTTCATTAGTTGATTAAAAATACAAAAAAAAAAGCTCTTGGTATTCACACACTTAACAGAAAATTAGATATTTTTAAACAAAGAACCTTATAACTGTCACCCAAGACTTTGCCAACCTCCTACTCCCTCCATCTTCCCATCACAGCTACTACCCTCAAACTAGATATAAATGTTACTCTGATATTTACAGTTTTGTCATCAAATTTTGCATTCCTAAATAATAGTGTAGTTTTGTCCATGCTTGAAATGTATGTGGTTGGAACAGTCTTGTATATGTAATCATCATAAATAAATATAGCACAACTTTATTCTGCAGTTTTTATGGGTATTCTACAGTTGATGTTGACATTGAAACTATTTACAGTTTTTGGCTATTGTGACCAGTACTTCTATGAGCCTTTGTGTTTAAGTGCACTGATGCATGTTACGTCATTTTCTTAAGGGTATGTACTTAAAATGTGAACTGCAGGATCGTGGGGAATATGTATCTTTATTAGGTAATGCCAAACAGTTTTCCAAAAGCATTATTTACTGGTTTTTATTTCAATTATCATTATATTAGAGTTTAGTTCCACATTTCTCACCAGTAATACTATTCAGAATCAGAAATTTTAATTCTAACCAATCTGGTGGCTTTATAGTTGTACCTGCTTTTAATCTCACTGATTACTAATGAGGTGAAAATGAGGTGAAACCTTTTTCATATCTTCATCATTTGGGTTTCATCTTTCATGAAGTGCCTTTGGTATCTTTTACCCTTTTTTTTATGAAAAATGCTTATCTTTCTAGAGTTTGGTATTCTGATTATGAATCCTTTGTTGGGTGTATACGTATCATAAAGACGTGTTTTCATCTTTTCCTTTATGGCTAGTGGTTTGTTTTTTTTTTTTCCCTCTCCTTTTTTTTAAGGAATTTTCCCCTACCCCTGGATTATGGGATACTTTGATTATCTTTCAAAGCTTTTTTTTTGTTTTGCCTTTTCACATTTAGGTCTATAATCTGCTGAAATTGATTTGTGTGTGGTGTGAGGTATTTAAATCTTTAAATGTAGCAAGGGACATACTTGGTTTATGTGGTCCAGACTATAATTTAGATCCTTTGCTTGGATATAACTTATAATTTAAATCCATCTGGAACTATAAAATACTCTTGAAATCTTGGACTAGTTACATTTGATGTGGTATATAATTAGGGTAACCATATGGCCTAGTTTGCCCTAGTGGAAAGTCGTTGTTTGTGCTGTTGTTCTGCCATAATTATTAAAACATCCCTTTCTCTCTTGAAAATTTTCCAGTTTGGATAATAAATTATATGTTCACACTCTAATCAAAAGCCCAGTCCCAGAGGTACTACTAAATGGGTAATATCCTTTCTTTTCTGCTAGAGAATTCGCAGACTAGCTCTAATTCTGTATAAGTGAGATTGAGGTAGATTTGATGGGCTTTGCTTATCAGAAATCTTTTAAGAGAATGTCAAGAAGTCTTCTAGGCAACCTACAAAGATTTTGGTGTTGGTGTGTTAAGTGTGTTTGTAGATAACCTGGCTTGTAGTTAGTCTCTGGTGGAACCTGTCACCGTCCTGGGTTTATTTTCTTCCTGACATTCATCGTGACCTACACCTAATCGCCTTTGCTTATTTGTGTGCAGTTATTGTCTGTCTTCATCCTCCCTCTCCCTACCTCCCATCCCCAGATAGGCTGAGTGAATGAAGTTAATAAATGAGCAAATGAAATGATTTAGCATTTTAGATTGTTACTCTTGTAGAGATTTCTTGGGGGATATCTCCAAATAATGCTTTTTCATGTTCACAGTAGTATATTTTAATTTAAAAGAGGATGAAATCTTACGACAAAACAGCCATTAGGGAGAAAGTTTTACTCAAGCTTAATTATAATTTCTATTTAAAATTTAAGGGAAGAATCAGTTCAGAGTGCTTAAGGGCATTGCAAAGTGTAAGATGCATGAATCATCTGGAATATTCCCATTTATGTTCACTCCTGTGTCTGTGAACATAATGTCCAAATACATACTAGATCCTGGTTACCTATAATTTTTCCTCACAGAGGCTTTGTGAAAGTCAGGATTTTGTCTCCTTCATTGCTCTGTCCTCTGCCTAAAACAGTGGCTGTCACCAAACAGGCCCTCAATAAATATTTGAATGGCTGAAAGGAGGGTACTTGCAGTTGTTGGAGGTTTCTAATTATAAGAATTTCAAAACTGGAGGAGAGGGGCCTCCCTGGTGGCGCAGTGGGTTAAGCAATGCGCCATGAAGCAAGCTGCAGCCACTGCAGCACGAGTTCGATCCCTGCCACCTGCCAGGGAGGGGACCCACTTGGCGCAGCAGACCTCTCCTGCCTCGCCCACTGCTCCCCTCAGCAGTGTATTTCGGTTGGTCTGCCTGTTCTGCTCCCCACTTTGTCTCTGGTGGATCCTCTCACTGCCCACACCTCTGTCCTGTACCCCAAAGCTTGTATGCATAAGTAAATAAATAAAAAAAATTTTTTAAAAACTGGAGGAAGTGCACTGGATAGGTAGGTTTTTAACACTAAGTAAAATGGGCTAAATGACTGAAATTCTTACCTAACATGTATTTAGTGTGCTGTACCTGGGTTTTGTAGCGCTTTAGTGGAAACCAGGTTGCCACACTGCTTTGGGAAAAGCAACTGAAGAATGATTATGTGAACCAACTGCTTAAACAACAATTTGTCCTTAAAATCGAGAGATTGATGAAAGAATGCAAAGCAGATAAATTGGTAACATTATTTCTTTGGTCATCTACTAAGTCTTGTACATTGGCGTACAAGACTACATAAACTATGAGTCTAGTGAGAGTGGGAGAGCTTTGTGTGACTGATGAAATGCTCTGTTGACTGCTTGCATTCTCACATGAGTTGGGGATCTAACTCAGTCAGGACTGAGAATCACTCCCTGGAATGACAGGGGTCTAATGCAACTTTAGGCTGTCTTTTTATTGCCCTGTTTAGTCAGCGAGGTTGCCAGAACGTGGAGCCTTTTGGAGTTTATTGTTGCTGTGGTTTAAGAAACACTGGTGAGTCTGAGAGTCTTAAGTACAGGTGCCAAAAACTAACTGCATTTTCCAGTGAAATGAGATAAGTCATGACTTTATGAATCAGAAGTAGAGAAAACAGCACAGAAATCCAAAGAATGTAATAGGGAAAGAAATAGAGTTTTGAAATCTTATCTCTGTGTGACGCATAGCAAGAGTTTTTAACTTGGTGTCAAAGAAATAACAGCAGTAACTGCAGGTTTAACTTCGCTTTAATTATTTCATGGTCTAGGATGCCCTCTAAAGGAACAATTTGCATTTGATTTTCTCCATCTGCTTTAAAATAATACTTCAGACATTTTAAAAAGGTATCATTGAAGTAAATTTTTAATGGACAGTGTATAGAGTAGTCCTATTCTAGCTTTGCAGATCTTTGTTTCTGGGAGAAATTGTTTGACCAAAAGATTGTTTGCAATATTTAGTAGCTCTTTGAGCTCGGACAGTTATTTGACCTTATCTTTAATTTCTCTTTCCAAATAATGTCTATCTTGCAGCGTCATTCTGAGAGTTAAATGAAAGAGTATCAAGAAGTAACTAGTTTCTCACAGGTGCTCAACATAGAGTCGCTCTCCTTATTTCCAGCTTCCCGCCTTCACTGCGGAGTGTTCATTTCGCAGTCTCTCTAGTCATCGTCTCTGAGGACCCTGACTTCGTCGGTCATTCAGACCCACTGTGGTCTAACCTGCCGATCTCACTACCTTTCACTGTCGCTCACACCCCTTGTAGCTTTACTTTCCTCTCTATCTTGTTTAAATTCCCTGAACAGATGTTACACATCAGCATCATGCTTATACTGTCAAGCCCCCCCCCCTTCCCTTCCTGCTTTCTTACACAAACTTGGAGAAGCCTCAAGCCTCATTTTATCAACAGACATCTGACCGGTTCTGTTCTGAATTTATGGTCACTAACCCAGTGGGCATGGTCACTTCCCAGAAGTCACACTCTATTCCATTTTCCATTCCATTTTTTTTGCATGGCTACTCCATTTCTTCTGTTTTCCTAAGATCTCCATTTCTTCCCCATTTTCACTTTATAGCTTGTGAACTTTGCTTTCTATTTAATTAAAAAAGGAATAGCAAACAGAAGAGATTTTAATAAACTCATTCCACATGTACTCAGTTACCTATATCTGTGTCCCAAACCTCTTTTTCTCTGATTATAATAAACCACTCTTATTTTTATCTTTAAGGCCACTATTCCACTTGTAGTAAATTCCATGTCCTCTTGATCAAGAACATAGCTTCCCCAATTCCCTGCTCTCCAATATATGTTCAGTTCTTCCTTCTCTACCAGATTTTTCCTGTCTCCTTGCAGATACATTGCTACGTCTCCCATCTTAAAAACAGCAGCAACAAAGCACTGCTAACTCCATTGCCTCTTTTCCTTCTGTTCCATTTCTGACTTTCCCTTCACAATAAAACTCCTTGAAAGTTTATACCATTTGTATCTGTTATTGTTTGATTTAATGAAACCACATTATTATTTAAGTTTTTATTCCCATGGGTCGAAGTTACCTCAGACTTCATGTTGCTCAATATTCTAATTGGTTCTTGTCCTCAGTTTATTTGACCAGTCATCAATATATGACACAATTGGTCTGTCCTCTTGAATTTCTCCACTTGAAATTATCCTGATTTTCTCTCATGCCTCACTGGTTGTTTGTCAGTTTCCTTTGTTGATTGTTCACTTTTCAACCTCCAGATGTGGAAGAGCCTCAGGGCTCATTGCGCTCCCCTCCCCTCTTCTCTACCCTCAAAAAAGTCCTATTTTTTACTTTTTTATACTTGACAGCTTTTCTTATACCATCTTGATCAGTTAATTTGTTTCCGCGATGTTCTCGCCTGTGTTTTAAAGGTTATTTTCTTATTTATTTCATCATCTGCACTCTTCTCTTGGTCATCTCATCCAGTTCATGTCATCAAATGCTGCCTGTACATTTCAGCCTCTATCTGCAGAAAGGATCTCTCCTGTGAACTCCTGAGTTGTGTGTCCACCTCTCCTGAGTATCTTCACCTCGAGGGAGTAGGCAGCTCACATTCAACCTGACTCGCCAACACCATCTTCATCTTATGAATAGCGTCTCTTTCTTTTACTTGGTAAGACCAAATACTTCCAAGCCATCCTGCATTCCTCCGTTGCTCTCACAGCCTCATATGTGTTTCTGGTCCGGTCAGCTCTATTTTCAAAACATCTAGAATTTGATCTCTTAGCACCTCTACTATCTACCCTTAATATTTCTCACCAGTGTATTCAGAGACACTTGGGGTTCCTGGGTTCCTGTTTCTGCTTTACAATATTTATCTCCACCCCCACCCCCATAATATCTTTGTCATTTAAAAAAAAAAAGGAATATGTGGGAAGCAGACATAGTAGGTCGTTCTTGATGATTGATTGGTTGGCTGTGTCATTCCAAATCAAAGTTTCTTTTCTACTGAACTTCGAAGTCGTTGGATTTTGTCTTCTGACTTGGTGTGGTAGTGGGCGCCGTCTGATTAAGTTGTTTTTTTCCCTTGGAGGCTTTATTCTTGGGGTTCAGAAATGTTACCACGCCGGTATGGGGTTTTTTTCCCTGAGTGGACCTGTTGACTTATAAATCTAAAGACGCAAGTCTCTTTAACCAAATAAGTTTTATTTACTCTCTCTGTTCTTCAGTTTAGTTTTTGTCTTGTTGGGTTGTTGTTTTTTACCTCCCCTCCCCATCCTTGTGGTTTTTTGTTTTGTTTTTAAACTCCTACTGGATGCATTTACTCTCTAATTTTTTGCTGCTGCTGTTCATATATCATATTTTTATATCTCTGTCTCATAGTTTTCTAGTTCAGGAGATTAAAATATAAAACCAACCACAAGGCAGTGCCCACCTAAAAGCAGCTTAAAGAGTCAAGATTAAATTTAGCCTGTAGATTGAACATGCTTTTATTTTCCTCCCTGTTGATAAATCCTAAATCCTACTGTAAAGCCACCTTAGAGAGACTTTTTTTAATGGAACAAACCTGTAAAGGGCAAAGCAGATTTGGAAAGACGATAACAGTAACAAATTTTGGAGGCAGAAAGCAAATAACTTTAAATGACTTCTTAGCAGAATTGGGAAAACAGCAAACTAAGTTGACAGTGGGTAACCTTATTTACACCCATGCTCCTAAATGGCTGAGGAATTGCCATCATCAAGTGCAATGGAAAGTAGAAGACTCTGAAGGAATAGCTAGTGAAGACAAGGCTAAAAACTGGAAGAGTAACTCAAATTTTGTCTCAGTGACTGGATCTCCATATCCCCTTTTTCATTTCACATAACTGGGTAGCTAATCCTCTCTAGCCCTGGCACTCTCTCCAGAGGGTATAGTTGAGGTTCAGAGAAAACAGGCCCAGTTGAGAGCAGGAGTAGCTATCACATTAACAGCAGCTGGAGCAAGTGGAGTAAGGGGAGGCTCGCATCTGCCTCGTGTTTTTTATTTCATGAACTATTCATGCAAGAGAAACACTGAGACACCATTATTACTACGTGCTCAGACACCATATTAGTTGCTGGAGTTTGGGAAAAAAGCCTCACAGACGAGATTATTGAGGGCACAGCATCCAAGCCAGGGGCTGATATTTAAGTCACAGTAAATCACATAAAAAGGAATACAGGAAAAGGTGTCTGGCCCACAAGAGCACTATGGTTGGGCCACAGGAGTGTCATTTAGGTCATCAGTCAGTGAAATATATCTGATTCAGATTTGGGCCCTTTTCATAAGCTTTCCCGGAATGGAAGTATTCTTCTCCTGCACCTTACGTGGCTTTTGTGAAGAAATGAACGAGGCCCCAGATTGAGAAGGAAGTCGCAAGGAGAAGAACAAATAGCTCTGAAGTGCCACTAAAAATGTGTCAGGGACTTAGCACTCCTGCCCCCTTTTATTTTGCTTCCAGTGCTAAAGCCTCACCATCTTTCCCCTTTGTGGTCATTGTACATAGTAATTAAACTATTTGTTGGTTGCATGAGGTGTTATTTCTGAACATTTTACGTGGTCAGAAAATATGTGGTTGAACGACCGGACAGTTTATTTTTTTTTTAAAGATTTTTATTTATTTATGCACACAAGCACTGGGGTACAAGCCAGAAGTGTGTGGAGGGTGAGAGGATTCACCACAGAGAGCGGGGAGCAGAACAGGCAGATCAACGAAAGTACACTGCTGAGGGGAGCAGCGGGCACAGCAGGAGAGGTCTGCTGCACCATGTGGGTCCCCTCCCTGGCCGGCAGCAGGGATCGAACTCGTGCTGCAGTGGCTGCGGATTGCTTCATAGTGCGTTGCTTAACCCACTGCGCCACCGGGGAGGCCCCGACCAGACAGTTTATAGGAAAAGAGCATGATAAGTTCAGCCAGCACTAAAGATACTTTATTCTCTCAGGTTAGTAATAATGAGTATAGATGAGTTTTCTTTTGCCATTCTGTGCTTCCTAGAAAGGTTCCGCATCCCTCACCAGCACTTTCAGATACCTTTGTAAGTGTTTTACATTACGGCTGTTATTTGTTGGCGTATGTCTCCGTCTACATTTTATGATTTTGCCTTATGGTTTCACAATTCTCTCTTCATGCCACTCTTCCTAAATTATTTTTCGTAGTTACCACAGTTTTATTTAATAGCTTGTATATCCAAATAACTGATTAAAAGGCAAACATTCATCAGTTAGAGTTGCACAAAAGAAAAATAATAGTCTCCTTAAATCCATACATTTATTACTATCGATTTACTAGTCTTTATTCCTTTGCACTCAATCTGAAATTTTCATGATTGAGGAAAAGAGATATCTGAGTAAATCTGTGTGTTAGAAGAACTAATTAACTGAGCAAGGTCTCAGTCTATAGTTGTGGGAGATGACTTTGGGTAAAAGAAATGCACGTGTCTTTCTTCCCCCTTCCTCCTCAAGACTGCAAAGAAAGGGGGAGAAAATTAGTGATGAACTAATAAATTAATGGGATATTAAGGGGGAGAAAAGATGATGAAATATATTATTTCAAGATGTGTGTGGGTCTTTTGAGTTTAACATGAGGTTACTTTAGAGTTAAGTGGTATAAAGAGTTGGTTGAATTGATAAGGAGTTGATTTTTATAATATATTTGAAAAGGTGACAGGGTTGTAAACTTTTGAAGTGGACATTTTCATTTTTTTAAAGATTTATTTATGCACACAAGTGCTGGGGTACAGGCCAGAGTCTCAGGAGGTGAGAGGATTCACCAGCGAGAGAGAGAGCGTGTGCGCAAGCGCGGGGAGCAGAACAGGCAGATTGACTGAGCTACAGTACTGCTGGGGGAAGCAACAGGCGAGGCAGGAGAGGTCTGCTGCATCTTGTGGGTCCCCTCCCTGGCCATGGGATCACACTCGCGCTGCCGCCGATGCTTCACAATGCGGTGCTCAACCTGCTGCACCACCAGGGAGGCCCTCAAGTGGACATATTTTTTAATCTTTGGGTCACCAGTGATTGGCATGTTATAAATGCTGAAAAGATTGAGAATATTGCAGAGAGGTTAGTATAAAAGGTGACAAGTCTGTTAATAGTTATAGGGAGATACAGTAGAGATTAGAACAGATGCTCTGCTACAGTGCAGTGACAGTCCCAACAGAAAGAAGGTGGTGTAGGTAAGGGTGAAGATGGGTCCCGAGAGGAGAGTGCAGGTGTGCAGAAAGGAGGGCTTGTAGAGGCAGCCTGTGGTGTGGCTCAGAAAGCAGAGTAGAGTCTTACTTTGCAACCGCGCCCCCCCCCTTCCCCCCGGGAAAACTTGAGCTCCTGCTTTCTACCATCCTGCCTCTGGTGTGTGCGGGCTCTGTGTAATAGAGGGTTATGAGTGGCGCCCTTTTAATATTAAGGATTTAAGCTATACTAAACGCACAGTAACTTATTCCAAATATGTGGTCTTTGAAATGATTTCAGCAGTAGTGTTATGAACAAAATGTGCGACAAGAGCTACATTTATGGATAAATATCTGAAAAAGAAGAATCCTCAGTGCAACCTTTCCCTTTTTTAACTGGATTAATAGTTCGCATGTATGCTGTTTTTTGTGTTTTTAAGATGCTGAAATTTGTTTTTTCTCCTCTTTTCCCATCCTAGTCATAGCCAATTATTGCTCGCTTACTTTTTGCTGTAACTAGTCATTTTCTCATTTTAAGTAGGTTTATATCATTTAATTCAATTTCCTTTATATTAAGTAATGTTCAGTCATTTGAAAATAGATTATTTCATAGCTTTTTCATTGTAGAATTTATTCAAGAAATAATCAAATGTCAGCAATGTGTAGGTCACTGTGGAAGCTGCGAAGGTGATTTAGATTTAGACCTTTCTCCTTAAGATCTTTCAGTTCTTGAAGGAGAGTTACAGACATGATAGAATGCTATGAGATTTTTAGAGGAAGAACTTCACCTGGGAATGTTAACTTCACCTGTTAATGTTGGAGTTATGGGTAGTTAATTTTGCGCCAACTTTTCTGGACCGTGGTGCCCAAATATTTGGTCAAGCAAGCATTGTGGGTATTTTTGTGTAGGTGTTTTTTGAATGAGATTAATATTTAAATCAGTGGACTTTGAGTAAAGCAAATTGCCTTCCGTGAAGTGGAGAGTGGACCTCATCCAATCAGTAAAAGGACTTAGTAGAACAAAGGCTGAACCCTGAGCAAGAAGGAATCCTGCCAGAATGCCAGCACACTGCCTTTGAACTTGAACTGCCACTCTTTCCTAGGTCACCAGCCTGCCAGCCTACTCTGTAGACTTGGGATTTTCACTGAGTCATTTCCTTAAAATAAATCTGAGTGTGTTCATACACACAATGTATACATCCTGATCAACTTAAGTCGTACCTTTACTGAAATTTAGAGTAGATTGTGCGTGGGGAGGAGCAGTGGCTAGAAACAGAAAGCCTGTTTTCTGTGTGCTGAGTATAATGGTTGGAACCTACCTTCAGGTAAGTGGGTTAGGGCCAGGTCTTACAACTGATGCAGTTTTAGCCTTAAGACTGTTTCATAAATCTTATTCTAGATTTCCATTTGAACTTTCTCAGCCTTAGTTTCCTCATTTACTTTTGAGCATTCCTTGGAAAAATCAGCCTTTCGTTTATGGATTTCACAGTCTGATGTTCAACAGATTTGTTTTTCTTCCTTATCAACTGATAATAGTTTGTGTCAAAATGTTATGACTTTGGAAAATGTTAATGATACCATTGGGGGATACTAACTATGTTTAGCAATGTATAATTAGCTTCTTTAAGTTAGAGAGTTTTGGTGTTTTATCCTGGACATACTGTACAGGGAACTGGTCTTTACAGCTCTCCCCTGTAGCTGTATGTGAAAGCTGTAGGTGCAGGTATTGATACACTGGTAATTAGGCTTGTCATTACTGTGGCGTTTGACCTTGCCTTGATCTAGAGACTTTTTAGATAAATAACTAGAATTTTTACCCTACTTTTTTAAAGACAACCGTGGAATGCGTTTTTATTTATCTTTGTTATTTTTGTAGCCAGAAATATGGAATTTATTATATTTAATAGAAGAGAGCTTCTGGATTGGAAAACAGGTCAAGATTCTGGGAAAAGTGGTACTCCCAGAGAGCACGTGGGAGCTCTGCGCCTTTGCCCCATACCTTGTCCTGTGTAGCTTTTCCATCTGGCAGCAACCACTCAGGCAGGGAGGGTAACCTCGCGCCACAGATTCCGGTTGCTGGCTGTCATACCTGGTGGGTCAGTTGTGGTGCCTGTGTTTCTGGACTTGCTTCCACAGACACAGCAAAAGCTTATCTGCAGTTGATACAATCTGAGTATGCATGGAAGGGACTAACCTTGAGCAGCAAAGTCCTAGGCCAGCTAGATCCAAGGGACCGCAATGGCAGAAGACGGGGGCTGCCCAGAAGCGAAGGGCCCACCAGTCGAAATTCAAAACTCCAGTTTTTTGAAGAAGGATCGCTTCATTCTTCTGTGTGTGAATAGCTCTGTAACTAGTCATTGAAGTTCAGCCAAGTCCACATTTCCTCATCCTTGTCACTCATTAACTGATAAAATGTAGCTTCTTCTCGATCCCAGTCCTTAAAAATCTATATAAATTCATTCTCCTGCCTCCTTGCTAGTCGCTTTATAATAAAGCTGCTTTCTTTTCTCAAAAAAACTAGTAGAGAAAATTATTTCCCCTATTTCCCACTCTCATTAAACTTCGGTATAAAACTTGGAATTAACTAGTTTGGAGAATAAGAAAAATTTAGAATGTTTATTGAAGCAACATGATGTTTAGAATATAGACGACAACTATCCCTAGCTTTAGCATTCAAACCCAACTTATCATTTTATGATAAGTTTAAATTTGGAGGCACATGCATGGGGAGAAGGGGCCCGTTGAGGTGAAATTTGTATACATAAAACATCATAAAATGTAGGACTCGAGTAGCATTTAGTGTGGTCACAATGTTGTGCAACCACCACCTCTCCCGAGATTCAAAGTTCTTCATCACTTTAGAGACTACTTCTACCCATTAAGTAATCCTCCCCGTTTCTTACTTCCTCTAGAAACTACTTATTTGCCTCCGAGCTTTTCCTGTTTTCGATATAATAAAAGGAATTGTACAATACAGGATGTTTTACATCTTGTTTCTTTCAGTTAACAATGCTTTGGAGCTGCATTCAGCGGTGACATGTAGCTCATGTTCCTGCTTATGGCTGGAGAGAGAAAATGTGAAGGCATAATTGTCCATTCATCTGTTGATGGGCATTTGAGTTATTTCTACTTTTCAGCTGTTACGAATAATTGTGCTTTAAACATTTGTGTACTTGTTTCTGTATGAAGACACTGTTTTGTACTTCAGTGAAATTGCTGGGTTGTGTGGTAATTCCACGTTGTGGTTTTGTTTTTGAGGACGCACCACACTGTTTCCCACCACAGCTGCACATTGTGACTTGCCTGCCAGTAGTGCGCGGTAATTCCTTTTTCTTCACATCCTCACCAAGATTTGTTATTTTCTATTTTTGTTAAGCCATCCTCATAGTTGTAGAGTGGTATTTCCTGATGGCTTTAGATTACATTTCCATAATGACCAATGACATCAAACGCCTTTTCATGAGCTTGTTGGCCACTTGCATATCCTTTTTGAGAAATGTCTCTTAAGTTTTGCCCTTTTTAAATTGGGTTGTTTAAATTGTCTTTGTTGGGCCTCCCTGGTGGCGAAGAGGGTTGCGCCCAGCAGGTTGAGCGCCACCTGTGAAGCATCCGGGCCAAGAAGGGGACCCACATGGCGCAGCAGACCTCTTCTACCTCCCCGGCTGCTCCCCTCAGCAGTGTGTTTCAGTCGATCTGCCTGTTCTGCTCCCCACTCTGTCTCTGGTGACTCCTCTCACCTCCCACGCCTCTGGCCTGTGCCCCCGCTCGCCTATGCAAAAATAAAAAATCTTTAAAAAAAAAAAAAACCTTTAAAAAATAAATGAGTATTGACCTACTAAAAGAAAATTGATTCTCCTCTACTTACTCCCAGTACTTACAACCCAAATGTGTTTTTCCCCCACATCGCCAGGTTGTCCAACTCTTCTGACACCATGTATTCTGACGTCAGTGTCAGGCCCTGTAGTTAAAGGCTCAGCCCCACAAGACTGCTCTGCCCTTCCCCTCTTCAGGCACCGTTCTCGAGTCTCAGGTTATCACCTGGGCTTCTGACCAACTGGCTGTAAATTGGGGCTTCGAATAACCCTCTCCTTGGTTTAATCACTTGCTAATACGGCTCACAGAACTCGGGAAACATTATTAGATTATTGGCTTATTATAAAACAGCACTACAGCCTCATGGAAGTAATACTTAAGGCAAGGTGTGTGGGAGGGGGCATAGAGCACCCATGCTCTCTCCAGTCATGCCCCCCCCCCCCGACTCCTGCACATGCTCACCAACCTGGAAGCACTCCAGACCTGTAGCTCAGGGATTTTTAGGGTGACTTCATCATATAGGCTTGATCATTTCTTAACTCCAGCCCCTCTTCTCTCCACAGAGAATGGAGGGTAAGTCTAAAATTTCCAAGTATCTAATCATAGCTTATTTTTTAGTGACCAGACATCCAGGAGCCTCCCAAGAGTTGCTTCTTTAGAACAAAAGATGCTCTTATCACCAAAGGATTTAGGAGCTCTGCCTCAGAAACCAGGGACAAAGACCTAATACTAGAACAAAGCTTCCTCTTAGTACCATTATCCCTCAGAAAATTACAAGAATTTTAGGAGCGCTGGCTGGGAGATGGAGACAAAGACAAATCTTTCTTATTCTTTCACAACATCATAGTTTTATTTCTGGTCTCAGTTCCATGTCTGCTGCTACCATACTGTTTTGAACCTTTTGACTGTTGTAGCTTTGTAGTAAATTTTGAAACTGGGTGTGACCTCTCCAACATTTTCAAATTCTCTTACCTGTTTGGGTTCCCTTGAGGTTCCAAGTGAATTTGAGAGTTGACTTTTCAGGGGAGGGGAGTAACTGTAGTTTTGATCTTAATAAAATTAAAATTCATGGACATGGGCTGGCTTTCCATTTATTTGGGTTAACTTTAATTTCTTTCAGCAGTGTTTTGTCATTGTCCATGTAAAACTTTCACCTCCCACTTTATTGGTTATTCTCAGGTGTATTATTCTTTTAGATGCTATTATAAGTGGAATTATTTTATATCCTTTTTGGTCTGATGATTGTTGGTATGTAGAAACAGCTAGTCTATGTTTAATACTGTGCCCTGTAACTTTGCTCTACTGGGGGTTTTTTACAGAGAGTAGAAGTTGCACATTTTCAAAATTTTTTATTAACAGAGTTTATGGGACTTTTGTATATGGAATTGTATCATCTGCAAAAAGTTTTACTTCCTCAAATTTTGGTGCCTTTACTTTTTCTTGCCTGATTGCGCTGGCTGGAACCTGCAGTACGTTGGTGAGTGAGGGCGGTAAGAGCTGACCTCCAGGCTTGTTTCTGGTCCAGGTGAAAGCTTTTAGTCTGTCACTGAATGTGAAGTTAGCCGTGGGTTTTTTATATGTGCCCTTTATCATGTTAAGGAAATTCCCTTTCATTTCTCGTTTGCTACATGTTTTTATGAAAGGGTATTAAATTTTGTCAGACATTTTTCTGCATCTATCAAGTTGATTGGGTGGTATCTATGACTACTGTGTATTGCGTTCTTTTTGTGTATTATTATGATGTAATATGTTTAATTTTTTTTTAACCTTTGCATTCTTAGACTAAAGTCCCAATTAGTCACAGTGTATAGTCCTTTAATGTACTGTTGATTTCAGCTTGCTAGTACTTGTTGAGAATTTTTATGCCTGTATTCATAAGAGATGTTGGTCTGTAGTTTTATTAGAGTGTCCTTGTCTTGATTTTGATATCAAGGTACTAGTGGCCTTAGAATGTGTTAAAAAGTGTTGCTTTCTCTTGTTTGGAGAAGTTTGAGTAGGCCTGATAATAATTCTTCTTTACAGGTGTGCTAGAATTTACTAGTAAAGCCATCTGGTCCTGGACTATTTTTTTATTTAGAGATTTTTGATTATTGGTCCAGTCTCTTTGTTATAGGTCTGTCGAGATTTTCTATTTCCTCAAGTCAGTTTTGTTAATTTGTGTGTTTTTATGAATTTTCTCATTTTGTGTAGATTAATTTGTTGGGATTTGTGGTGTTCTCCTAGAAACCTTGTAATTACATGACGTTGATAGTAACTCTTGCTTTCATTTCTGAGTTTAGTTACTGTATTTTCTTAACTTTCCTGTAGTCACCACTCTACCTGAAGGGTTGTGAATTTTGTCGATCTTTTCAAAGAACAACTCAGGGTTTGTGGATTCTGTCTTTTCTTCTCTTTTTATCTCTGGTCTAATCTTGTACCTTACTTTTGTTGGACTTGGGTTTAGTTCACAAGTTTGTTGAGGTGTAGAGTTGATTTTAAGTTTGTTTGTTGTTTTGTGTTTTCAATGTAGTTAACAGCTATAAATTTCGCTCTTGAATATGACATTCTTTGCATTCCATAGTTTTGGTATCTTCTGTTTTCTGTTTCAGTTTTCTTAATTTCCCTAGTTCTTTTTTTACTTGTAGCAAGGATTATCCTCAAACACCCACTGGGCCGAGACCCTTGTGGTGTTAGTAAAAAACTTGCCCCTCATGTAGCACACTACCTACACTTGTGAGTTCATTGGCCAGCTCCTAGTTCTTTTTAGTTTTCTGGGTTTTGTGACTTCTTTTCTGAATCATTAGTTGTTTATGGACAGTTTGTAGTTTCCACATATTTCTGAATTTTCTAGTTTCCCTTTTGTTATTTTTAGTTTCGTTCCATTGTGGTTGAAGAAGTTATGGTATACATTTGATCTTTTTCAGTGTACAAGTGATTTTTGATATAACATATAGTTTATCCTGAAGAACATTACATATACAATCAAGGATTGTGTATGCTCTCCTACTGATGAGGGAAGAGAGTATATTCCCTCTCTTTCAGATGCTTTCACTAACTCTACCCTTTTTGCCCTTGAGGACTGAAATCATAACCATGCTCTGTGCTGGCCCGCAGTGAATTACTGGACAAATCAAATTGCACCAGAAACACTGGCTGCCACCCCATAGCTGCTTTTCACCAAGATGAGACTTGAGGAATGATTACAGCCAGCCACTGTGCAAAATGCCAGAATTTATCCAAGCCTCTTTCTTTCATTTCATATTCTCATCGGTGCTACACATATTTAACTACACTCCATAGTTTGAAAGTGGTTTCTCCAGACATTGCTTGTCAGCGAATAGTTGTTTCTCGGGAGAGACTGATTCCTAAATCTTCTAGTCCACCATCTTCCATGTCACTCACATCTGTGTTTTTATTTTGGATAGTTGTGATCTTTTGAAAATAATAGCTTTGTACCTTGACATATACATGACATGTTTAATGTTCCTGTGTATCTAATTCTTTGCTACAGAAACTATTTTATAAAAATGATCTATTTTTGGAAAGGGTGGCCAGAGTAGTAAAATTCTAAGAAATTGCATTAAATAAGCCCCATTAGTTCTGTGAGCTTGAATCTTTTTTAAGGCTGACCCCTTTCTTTAAGTATCTCTTCACTCTCATGTCCCACTAACTTGCAAACTCGCCTTCCTTCCACTTTATTTTCCAGTCACAGAAGGACAGATACTAGAATGGTAGTTTCTGGGGATGAAAATGGGGGGAGGGACAGGAACAAGGCTCAGTGGTTATAAAGTTTCAGGTAAGCAAGATGATAAAGTTCTAGAGCTCTGCTTTGCAACATTTTGCTTTTGATTAATAATATTATCCATCCAGGGCCTCCCCGGTGGCGCAGTGGGTTAAGCGACACACTATGAAGCAAGCCGCAGCCACTGCAGCACGAGTTCGATCCCTGCTGCCGGCCAGGGAGGGGACCCACATGGCGCAGCAGACCTCTCCTGCTGTGCC
>JAGFMF010011389.1:2381506-2393145 GCA_019455555.1 Galemys pyrenaicus
CTTATTGGCTCTTTTAATACTGTGTCTGGTTTCTTTATTTTGATAACACTTTCTGAAAAGTGTTGGTGAAAATTTCTGAAAAGTGTAGTGAGACCTTTTAATCAAATTTAGTTCTTTGTTCTTTTTATTATTTATTAATGCATACAAGCGCTGGGGTGCAGGCCAGAGTTCAGGGCAGTGAGAGGATTCACCAGAGACAGACTGGGGAGCAGAATAGGTAGATTGACTGAAACACACTGCTGAGGGGAGCAGTGGGCAAGGCAGGAGAGGTCTGCTGTGGGTCCCTCATGCTGCAGTGGCTGCAGTTTGCTTCGTATTGCGTTGCTTAACCCACTGCGCCACCAGGGGAGGCCCTCAAATTTAGTCCTTTATGTCAGAAATTTTTTTTATCCTGTTGCCTACTCTGGTTAGTTGTTAGATCTATGTAACAATCTCTGACCATTCATTGCCAAATTTTTCTATACATCTTGTTTGCTTTTTCTCAGATTTTTTCCTTCTGTTGGTGACTTGGTGTTGCTGCTGTTTGTTGATGGTGTATTTTATGCTCTTGTGTATCTTGTATATTTTTCATCTTTTTCTTTTAATACATGGGTATGTATAGCTTGAATGGTTTTGTTAGACCTTGCAAATCCTAATGAAGCTTCTCTGATTTTGTCGGAGGGCCTCTGACACCAGTGCACACTTGAGTGCGTGAGTGAGCGTTACTCCGGAGGCCTGTGACTGTAAACATCTAATGGGGTACTGGTGCTGACGGCGAAGTGGGATTGACTTACCTGTACTAACTCGGCTCCCTCTAGTTCTACTCTTCCCCTGAAGAAGGACAAAATGTAGAACCTTGTCACTTACTGCTGCCCTATTAAGTACTGTTTGATCACTAAGAGAAAAGGAGTGTCAAAACTGGGGATTCCATGGTTTTTTCCCTTATCACAAGTATGTCCCTAATCAGGTTGGGGAGATTCCTTGAAAATTTTCAGGGGTTGCTGTTTGGACTCTGGAGTTGATCTTCCTGTTTGGACTAACACTCAGTATCTGAACAATACTTTTATTTCATGACATGCTAGAGATCTCTTTGAACTGAAATAACGTCTTCAGTCTAATGGTGGCTCAGCTCTGCAGAAAAATACATAGATTTGTAACTTTGCGTGATGTTAATGGGGAATAATTGATCTTTCAGATTTTCTTATTTAGAACTTCTGTACGGATATGTGCATTTTTAGAAGTTTCCTGAGTCTGTCAGTGAACCTAGGCTTATGCAACTGGAGGCTAGTTTAAGATGCAGATTTCTAGACTCTCCAGAAATACAGGATTCACTGCAGTTGAATAGGAAATCGTTTTAGACTGTTTGCCTGATATAGGTGGTCCAGAGTTTAACTTTGAGTAATGCTATTTTAAGTGTTAAAATAATCACATTTAATTTTGAAGTAGGCATTCTAGTTAGCTATGGCATTCCATGCTGTCCCATGGGACTGAGGCTCGGCTAGCTAGTTGACTCTGCTTCTAAAGGGTTTGTTACAAGGATAGAATTTCCCTTCCTTCATTGTCTCTTCTTAAGCCCAAAGCTTAATTTTCCAACTATGGGAGTTCGTCAACTGGGAAAATCTTCACACGAGGTAGTATCACATAGGCTGCCATTTTTTAATTTTGCTGAATGAGGACATTAAATTTAAATAAATCAACAATGAAAGAAAGGACATTTTTAACACTTCCTTTTACCACAACCACCAAATCTATAAACAAAAGTAGGAAGACTTTATTTACCCTCATGATACAGGTAAATGTATAATAGATTAATGTTTAATTGATTATAGGCAAAATTCACTATTTTTGTTTTTTTTTTTTTAAAGATCTATTTAGCTACAGATTAATAAGTTCCTTCTCAAGGATGACATGTAAGAACTGATGCTTAGTGCTTGGAACATAACACTTACCAGAGGCACTGCCTGAATATGATAAATGCTTCTGTTTTCTCACCAGTTCGGTCCTTTGGTACTGAAGATAGACCGACAGATCGTCCAATACCACCTCGAGATGAAGTCTTTGAATACATTATATTCCGTGGAAGCGATATCAAAGATCTCACTGTTTGTGAGCCACCAAAACCACAGTGTTCTTTGCCTCAGGACCCAGCCATCGTTCAGGTAACTGATGGTGAATTTGACCTGGAATGGGAATAAACTTCATGTGCTTGGCAGACATTGACTTTTAGGTGTTTGTTTTTATTTTCTCAGTTGGAAGTTCATCAAACCTAAAACAATTCCTAGTTACCAGGATCACTGGATACCTAGATACCATTTCATTTAGCTGTTTCTTTTCTTTTCTTTTTCTTCCCTTGCGGGGTTTTCTCTTTAGATGATAAGTTAGGACCATAAATAAAGTAAAAGATAGCTGAAGAGTTTATAAAATATTGTCTAATTTCAAAAACAGTTAAGTAATTAACATTCATTGAGGTCTAAGAAGCACTATATAATAAATCGATTCTCAGACACTCTCCAAACTTACGCCATAATTAGTTTCATAAGTGAAGAAATTGAACTAGAACCACAGTTTGAACAGACAGTCTACCTCCAGAATCCATGCCACTGTACTAGTCACATGTGACTCATATTACAAACAAGAGTGATAATGGCTACTCAATATTAGATTTAATTTTTTCAGAAAATCTCACTAAAAAGATTGAACATATATCAATAATGTTCAGTTTCCTAAATCAGATATTAAAAAACACCATACATATCCTCAGTAAAACATTAAACATATTGGTGTATTTTATTAAAAAGAGAAACACTTATTGATGTCTAAATGTTGTCTATTATGGTATATGTTTACATGTTCATTGGGGGCATATTGAAAATCTGAATTTCAGCTATCACAGCAGAAGAAACAGGTTCCTATACAGGTTTATTTGAGGTTTAGCTGATTAAGTTTGTGGGCCCCACAGCTTTCCTCCTAAATCCATTTCTTCTCAACCTCTGTTTTGTTAGAAATATTTTTTTGAGCAGTATAGTACTTTTTTAAAAAAGATTTTATTGGGACCTCCCTAGTAGCGCAGCAGGTTGAGCGCCGCCCACCGCACTGTTCAGCATCCGCTGCGCGTGTTTGATCCCCGCCCAGGGAGGAGACCCACATTGTGCAGCAGACCTCTCCTGCCTCGCCCGCTGCTCCCCTCGATCCGCCTGTTCTGCTCCCTGCTCTGTCTCTGGTGAATCCTCTCACCTCCGGCAACTCTGGCCTGTACCCCTGCTCTTGTGTGCATAAATAAATTTTTAAAAAGTTAAATAAAAAAGGTTTTATTTATGCATATAAAAACTGGGGTATAGGCCAGAGGTGCCAGGGCGCTTGAGCGGATTCACCAAAGACAGTGGGGAACAGAATAAATGGGTTTTTGGAAACACACTGCTGATGGGAGCAGCAAGTGAGATAGGAGAGGTCTGCTGTGCCGTGGGGGTCAGCTCCCTGGCCGAGGATTGAATTCTGGCCACAGCAGTGATAGTGCGAAGACTAAACCCCTAGGCCACCAGGGAGGACCCAGTGTAGTATTTTTAGATTGTTGTCCATCAACGTTCTCCTTTGTCTTTCAGCTGTTAAAAAATAAAAATGTCTCATGAACTCCTCTAAAGAACAATTAAACTGTATGTAAAATTAAAGTAGGAAGGACCTCCCTAGTAGCAGAAGGGGTTCAGTCTCAGCACTGTCAAGCTATCACTGGCCACAGCAGCTTGAATTCCTGCCGGCCCCCCCCACCCCCAGCTAACCCATATGGCAAAGCAGACCTTTCCTGTCTTGCCCGCTGCTCCCCTCAGCAATATCTTTCAGTCAGTCTGCCTTTCTGCTCCCCACTGTGTCTCTGGTGAATCCTTTACCCCCTGTACCTCTGGCCTGTACTCCAGTTCTTGTATGCATAAGTAAATAAAAATAAAACTTTTTTAAACAACTAAGAAAAAAGGGACCACCCTGGTGGCACAGGGGTTAAAGACACACAGCACCATCAAGCTTTTGCGTGTCACTGCAGCACAAGTTTTATCCCCAGCCTGTCAAAGAGGTTACCCACATGGCGCAGCAGACCTCTCCTGCTTCACCCGCTGCTCCCCTCAGCAGTGTACTTCAGTAGATCCATCTGTTCTGCTTCCTGCTCTGTCTCTAGTGAATCCTTCACCTCCCGCACATCTGGCCTAAACCCCAGTTCTTGTGTGCATAAATAAACCTACCTTTAAAAATAAAATAAATCGAAAAAAAGAAGTGCTTTTTAACATTTTCTGGTTTTTTCTGAATATAAGGTAAACTTACTAATAAAACGGTAAACTGATTGTTTTTCAGGGAACCAGTTACTTAAGTAATCAGCTTTATAGAATGAGATCAAGCAAGAGCACAGACAACTAGTGTTATATAATTCCTTCCAGTCACCATAATTTGAAACTTTTGGACTTCTGACCCCTTGACCCACCCCTTCAGGACTGTCGCTGAGCGGGTGCCGGTGCCTGGCTCTTGCGGTGGGCCGACCAAGTCCTGCCATTGCTGAGCCTGTTACGGGGACTTAGCAGACTTCATGTTTATAATAGGAAATATTTTGTGAGTTAATATATAAAACATGTATATTAACATTTTAGGCTTAAAGTTAAAAGTTTCATAAATTTTATTAAAATTTTTATAAATGTCCCTTAATTTAGTGATGAAAATATAAATGGTTTTGTGTATGATGTTTGCTCTCCATTTCTTTCTTGTAAGTTTAATAGTATACACAAATGATTAGGAATAAGAGTAAAATAAAAAGAGAAGTCTCATTTATGTCTAGCATCAGACAAAAAAAATCAGCCCAATCACATGTCCTTTTCTTACATTTTTTCTTTAAGCAAAGTTACTTGAGTAACTTCTTTCATAAATCTACTGTAGAACTCTTAACTCAAAGAAGGAATTTATTGTTGAAAATATCTGCATACATCACTTTGAGTGTCCTTGGCACATGCATACAAATATAGAAATCAGAAGGTTGCTCAGCTGTTTTAGTGCATATTCTAAGTTATAATTGCTACTGTGTGCCTAGTAGATGCAGTTCAACAGATAGGTTAGAAGTTTAAATATCTGAATTTCTTTCCATAATATATATGTTGTCTAAAGCCTAGGAAAATAACCCGTGACCTTTCTTCAGTCTTCACTAGGCTCATCTACTTCTTCATTCCAGTCAGTGAGTTCCTATGGACCTTTTGGCAGGATGCCATCGTACAGTCAGTTCAGTCCAAGTTCATTAGTTGGGCAGCAGTTTGGTGCTGTTGGCGTTGGTATGTTATGCTTTTTTCTTTCTCTTTCTCTCTCTTTTTTTAGTAATTTTCCCATCTTTAAAACACAAACTTTCAGACCTACTGTTTAATGTTCCTTTTGTAACCTATTATTTAAAGCCTTTAATGACAATAATGGTCATTATCTGTAATGGTAAAGGTCATCTCTCACAGTAGTCACTTTGCTTTTTTAACCTAGATATATCATATTACCAAATGTCATTGAACATTATTTTAAATTTGCTAAGATATATTCATTTAAAATTAGCATTTTGTCCACACAGAGAATAGGTTTTCCCAAAAGGAACTGGAGATAAAGCCTTTATTATTAAGAAATAGAGTATTACTTATATGAAATGTGAAACATTATCCCATTTAGCACCACCTGTGAGAGATGCTCAAATATAGCATGTGCTTTCTTTTATTATAAGAGTTTTAAAAACATAACAATGTAAAGAGAATGTACAGGGAAAATGGACTACGAACAGTCATTTTTAATGATTGAATGATCCTAAAAAAAGCTGGGTGTAATCACATGAGCTTATGTTATTTTGTTTTTATAGCTGTGAGTTTTGGCTCATAAGTACATCTTTATTGAAAGTTCCATAGTAATCAATAACTTTTGAATCTCAAACTCTAGCCCTTAATCTTTTCTTACTCTATTGGAATAATCTTTTATCAGTTTATTTTCTTTTACTGAGTCACAAATCCAGTTTCACGTGTATCTTGAAACACATTAGTATGATAATGGGTTTTGTTTTGTTTATGTGTTTTTGTAATATAACTGTGGCTTCTCAGTAATGTAAATGTTTTACTTATTTGAAAAATAAAAAAATGGCAAATAAAGTAAATCCATAAAGTGAATGAATACAAACAGAAAACAGAAACAGCTGGTGCTAACTATATATCAAATTGATGACCACACAGAAAAATAGAATTAGTTCAAGTAACTTTTTTACTCTTGATGTAGGATATATTGTAAAGAACAAAGAGAATTGTAAAGGAAACGTGATTTAGGACTTGTTACTGCTTTTGCCAACTTTGAAACTTTTGTAGGACAAATAAGTAGTATATTGGTATTGTTGCAAAATGATATTCTTACTGTGGAAAAGGAAGGTGCAAATATGGAACAGGGAAAGGTAAAGTGGTACCCTGTAGTGTTGAGTGCAAATTAGAGTTAATGAGGATAGACTCCTTAATTCAAATCTGATTATTTTCTGACTGTTTATAGATGGGCCTAAAAGCAATGATGCCCAGTAGCAGAGTACACATGTAGACCTAGTTCTTAATTTCTAAATGCCATTCACACTGAAATGAACCAGGGCTCCTTTATAAAAGCAGAGGAAACAATACTCTTTAAACACAAAAATTCCATCTAGTAAATAGAAGGAATGGTGTATATAACTCACCATTTTACAATCTCAAGTGTAATGATTAGGATTATCAGCACATGCTAAAATCATTGGGTGAACAATGTTGGAACAAAATATTAAGATGATTTTAAAATATCATCCAACAATTTATTAATTATGAAGGGAAGACTACTCCTTTATAATGGTGAGTCCTGGCGGTCTATCTTTTTCAAGTCATCATTTGGCTTGCTGTAATTAAATTATTATACATCTCCTGGCATTCTGGTATAGGGGTTGGGTAGGGGAGAGGTATGTACAGCTTTACATATGTGCTGTTCTTAATGAAAATGTAGGCTTTAATCATGAAGAAATGTTCATAATATATCCTATATATTGAAAACTAAGACATTAATGAAAAAATTAAAGAAGGCATAAATAAATGGAAATATTCTATACTCATAGCTTGGAAGTATTAGTATTGTGTAAAAGTCATACTACCCTGGGGCCTCCCTGGTATCTGCAGCCACTGAAGCACAAGTTCAAGCCCTGGCTAGGGAGGTGACCCACATGGCGCAGCAGACCTCTCCTGTCTCGCCCACTACTTCACTCACGCACTGTATTTCAGTCAGTCCACCTGTTTTGCTCCCTACTGTGTCTCTGGTGAATCCTCTTATACCCACACCGCTGGCCTACACCCCAGCTCTTGTATGCCTAAATAAATAAACCTTTTTTTAAAAATCAGTATTACCCAAAACAGTATATAGGTTCAGTACAGTCTATCAAAATTCCAGTAACAATTTTCACAGAAATAGAACAAATATTCCTAAAATTTGTATGGAAATATAAAAGACCATAAATAGACAAAGAAATCTGGAGAAAGAAGAAAGAACGAAGCTTTCATCACACTTTATGGTTTCGAGCTATGTTACAAAGTTGTACTAATTAGAACAGTATGACATTGGCATAAAAACAGACATGAAATCAATGGAACAAAATAGCCCAGGAAATAAACCCACAAATAGATGGTCAGTTGATTTGCAAGAGGAAATTGAATAGTTGATTAACATTGTTGTTATTACTGTACTCCCTGCATTACTGTAAAGTTTGTGTGACTCAGTATGTATAAAACATTTGAATTAACAGCTATTGCAACAGCTAGATGCTTTTTGGAAAAATTTAACCTTGTACCTTGCCTCAATCACATTATCCATATAAACTGATTTCAGATAAATCCATGGTGGAATTGGGTTGGAGGAAGTTGGTGTGTATGATTGTGAATTCAAGAGAAGACATGGGGGATATAGGAGTTTGCTGACTAGAGGCAAGCAGTGAGAGGCTGAGTTGGGCAAAGTAACACAGAGCGATGTGGAGATAGGAATATATGTCAGAGTGACTTACGTCTTGGTCAGTTGCCAGCATTACTAGGGATAATAGAATAGATGCAACTTTCCGCAGAATTATTGAGAATACTACTCCCAGCATTTCTGGAAATGTTATGGGAGGTTATGTTAAGCCTCCTGGGCTGGCTGATGCTACAACCTGAGTAGATTGCATCACTCAGGGAGTCCCAGTGATTTCTCCATGTCTGAGGTACCCTGCTGTGTTCTGATGCCCTTTGAAAAGGAATATGAACAAGAGTAGTCAAAAGTGGGAGTGGGGTTAAAGAGGTGAATGCTGGTTGATAGAACTGGAGTCGCCTGGCCAAGAAATAGAAAATCTGAGGAACATGATTGTATTTTAACATGGGTAAACTGCTGTGAGATGAAGTAAGCTGGTGGAAACAGAAAAGTGATGAAAGAGGTAAGCAGATAAGGAAAAACCTTATAAACTGAGATCTGAGTATTTTGAGGGTTGAGGAAAGCCATCAGGGATTCCTAGGCAATGTAATAATGTGGTAATTTGTTTTTTATAAAAGATTATTGTGACTATCATCTTTAGATTGGTTTTAGAGGTTAGGAAAGGACTATTGAAATTGGTCCTGCTAGAGAAAATATTAAGAAGAAAGCATAGCTTGTGGAAAGTGAGTAGTCCCCTAAGTACCACATAAACCTAGAGAAGATTGACATAACCTAGCATGGTAAAGAATCGAACCTTTTCTAGGAGTTGTGTTATCATATGCCCAGAACATTTTGTGACTGCCTCAGGCAACATGCAGCCCCACGGTACCGTCCGGATGGCAGGAGGCATTGCAGCCATTGTCTGTTGCCTTGGAAATGCTGGAAAACCTCTTCCTAGATCAGTCTGCTTATTGAGCTGTTTATGCAGATACTTGGTATTAAATAATCAAACCTTAATGCTGTGTAGACTGCAGCATTTTTGCTTCTTCTCTAGCTGACATGAATCCTTGCTGTCACATCAGTAGAATTGCCTAGCCAGTGTTACATATGTTACAAAAATTATTTGCACCCAGTGATGGTAGCGTCTACATTGACGTGCTCTTTCTCAAACTATTTGTTGAACTTCAGTTAATTTCCAGGGCTATCAATTTGTTTAAATGTGTGGGTAATGGCAGTTGCCATCATTGAAATGGTAGATTGCTTTCTATAATTAAGAGATTTTAAAGGTTTTTTGTTGGGGGGGGGTTGTTTTTGTTTTTGTTTTAATTTTTTGTCATTAAAAAAATCTCTTAAAGCTGGAAGCTCCTTGACATCATTTGGAGCAGAAACATCAAACAGTGGCCCCCTGTCCCAGAGCAGTGCGGTTGGTTCTGCCTTTACACAAGATACAAGATCTCTGAAAACACAGTCATCTCAAGGTAAGCTGGTTTCTTTTCCTTTAAATAGTTCCATTGTAATTATCTACAGTGGTTCTTGTCTTTTTCTAAATAAAAGAACGTTCGCAGATCGTAAATCACATGTTTCTGTTTGGTTCTTCTGAAAAATTTTTTCTGATTGCTAGTGTAGAAAGTATACTATTGAATGACTTTCAATAATGAGACATCTTACAATTCTGAAATGGTAGACATTCTCTAAGTTTGACTTTTCTGCAAAGCCATTGGATAGACTACTTACTATATCCGATCATTCCCAGACTCACCACTGAGGAGGAATTACTTGTAACGAATTTAAAATATCAACTGAAAAACCAAACTCTCCATGATGCTGTTACTGCTTCTCTAGCGTCGCCACAGAATCTTAGAGCTGTGGTTCTCAGTGTGGCCACCCACAACCAGATCTTCTGCAGGCTTCTTAAAAACGTAAATGCCAAAAACTTCTGTATCACAGCCTGGAGCTTGGTGATCTGTTTATAATAAGCTTCATAAAGGAGCCTGTTTCATTTTTATAACCCTGTTTTCCACCAGCCAGTCTCAGGACCTCCAGTGATGCTCAGGTCCATCTTTGTTTGCACTAAAGCGGATGTTACTGGCTCGCTGCTTTTCTGTGGATGTTTGCTTTGAAGTGAAAAAAATCATTTTAGAAGATGTCATAATTGCAAGACAGTAGTTTTTAAATTGAAGATAAAATCAAGCTGATACTAAACATCTATATATCTCACTTTAAGCATTAGTTTCAAACTAATACTTTAGGTTTAAAACTAAAAAACAGACTTTGCTAATAACTAGCAGACTTAATTTGGGAGATTCAACATTTTTTAAATGTTTGCAGCGCCCTTAGCACAGTGCCTAACACAGAACGTGCTCGGGGACGTTAGCTTAACGATAGCCAACGTTAACCTTGAAGCACGGGGGAGGGTATTAAAATCATATCATTGCTGCTCTGCATCGTTCTAAAAATTTAGCTAAGTCAGGAACACATGAAAAAGAAATGAGGGCTAAATATTAAAATTAGCATTATTTACCAATGCTGTTATTTTCTACTTGGAACTAACATCACTGAAAAAAGTAGAATTAATAGTGACTTAAAATGTAAAGTAAATGTACAAAAATAAATTGTTCTAACACTTAACCCACTGGTTATGCAATGGGAATAAAAGGTGTTATCACAATAACCAGAGTCAGAAATGATGTATAAAATACCTAACAAGAAATATTTCCAATCTCTGATGAAAAATATAAAATACAAGAGGAACATGAAAGAAGTCACGTGTAACAGGAGACTCACCTTTTATTACTAAGTACAAAAATAACAGTATTGAAAAGATTTTACTTCTCATTTTACCTGTTTCTACTACCAGTAATGGAATAGGAGAATTTAATGAATCAGAATCACAGATTGCTTCTTAAAAGCAAGCTTGTAGCTAAAAACATATTTGAAAAATAAAATAAGATAGGGCTTACTTACTTTTGATAAGTTTTATAAAATGAAGTATTGCACAGATAAATTTAGATGAATGAAACATGTCAGAAACAGACCCAAGTATAAATTATTTAGTATACGATAAAGATAATTTTTAATTAGTAAAGAAAAACTACGAGTAAATGATACTGGGACAGAAAACTACCCCATCATTTGGGAACAATAGACTAGATTTTTTTTCCTCATACTTAGGGCTAAAATTCTAAATCAATTTTTTTGTAAATATAAATACGTATTTACTAGAAGACAGAGGTTTTACACAAGCATGTAGATTCCCAAACAAAAATCTGAAGGTGGTTCAAGAAGATGTGTTTTTATTATACTGAAATATGTTGGGGTTTTCCTAATACTGTGTATGTCTAGTATTACCTATATTTACTTATTTATAATAAAATTATTATCATGATACGTCAACTCTAATTACAAAGGTTTTTAAATATCAACTGAAAAATCAAACTCTGATGCTGTTACCGCTTCTCTAGCGTCGCCACAGAAGCTAGAGTTGTGGTTCTCAGTGTGGCCACCCACAACCAGATCTTCTGCAGGGCTTCTTAAAAATGCAAATCCTGATGCCTGCCTTGTACCTGGCCACCTCTGACAATAAGAAGCATAAAAGCCAAAAAAAAAGTAAATCCTGAAAGCCCAAAGAAATGTTTGCTGTGATTCTTTTTTTTTTTTTAAAGATTTATTTATTTATGCATACAAGCACTGGGGTACAGGCCAGAGGTGTGGGGGGTGAGAGGATTCACCACAGACAGAGC
>JAGFMF010011389.1:2402943-2413859 GCA_019455555.1 Galemys pyrenaicus
TGCCTGTTCTGCTCCCTGCTCTCTGTGGTGAATCCTCTCACCCTCACACCTCTGGTCTGTACCCCATTGCTTGTATGCATAAATAAATCTTTAAAAAAAAAATTAGTATGGCAGCCAAGATAGTGGTGTACACCTAATTTCAGGGAGGCCTTCTTGCTGGGACCAGCCCATAACACTTGTACTTTAACTTTGAAAGTTATTAGGAAAAAATGCTTATTCACAAATCAGAAATTTGAAGCATGAACTAATTTATTGTTTCCTTTTTAGAAAGACAACAAAGTTGCTGCGTAGTCTGCAAACAAGTCTTTGAAAAATGGGGTGGATTTCTAGCTCTTCAGTCCTGAGAATTGGTTTCAGTTTTTGTGAAGAATGAAGAAGAGAATTTGCTGTATATTTGTCACCAGCACTGGGTTTTTTGTTTGTTTGTTTGTTTTTCTGCTTAATTTCAAAGATAAAATGCAGTTTCTTTTGGGGGGAAAGCTCATCTTTAAAGATGAGCATTAAATATATTTGGAATAGCAGAAGGTTAAGTAATTTCTTATGTATAGTTAAACTAAAGCAGTACTTCAATGGGACTTATAAGTATTTTTTCATCACTGAAAGGATTTTTCTTATCACTAAATTGTATTTGGCAATTATTGCAAGTTGCCTGCAGATAGGGCCGTGATACTGTGTTTTGAGCCACAGAAGGTTGTGTGCGTGTGTGTATGTGTGTGTGTGTCTATATCTTTCTCTTTCTTTTTGGAAATCCTGTAATATCCCTTTTGAGGTAGCTTATTTCGTCAATTAATTAGGGTGCTGGATGGTAGAGAATTTTGTCAGTCAACTATGTACGCACAGTAAATACTGTTTCTTAGGCAAAGGTAACTTTTTTATATAGTTGTAAAATTCCATTATATTCCATTGCCAAAGAAACATTAAGAACTTTGTATAGCTGTATAAAAAGCGACTAATTTTTTAAAGAATAAACATTTTAAAGTCAGCAAACATACTGTGTCCTTGCAGAAGTTGGTGTGCTGAGGAGCAGAGATATGGGTGGGCCTTTTTTCATAGCTTTCCAAGTGCAAGATTTTTAATTTTAATTTTTTTTGATGTTTGAAACAAAGATTTGATACATTCTTCCATTATCTAAAAAGGATAAATTACTCATATTCAACTATAAGAACTTCGTTTTTTTAGCAAATGGCATATCACAGGATTTGTCCAAATAATAGATATTTTCAGTATATGAATGTAAATAATCATAGATAAGAATGTACTTAGCTGTATTTTCAAATAAGTAACTTCCCCCTTTTTTTATGACATTGAAACTAGGCATCAACTAACCTGTTCTTCCTGATATGCCTGGAATTTTGTCGTGATACCTTGACTCATTCCATTATAATTCAAGGGAATTCAGAGTGTTCAAAATTATTTTGGCAACTCTTATGCTATTGTAACACTGGTCCTGGGCCTGTGACCCCAGACGACTCAGTATAGAGGTCATTGCTAATTATAAATTACTAGTAAATCTTTTTGATATTTTAAGCTCTCTCTCTTAGGGAGATAACCTGGCCACTTTTGTGTTTTTATGAAGGCCATAGAATAAAGGGATCCAAAGATTTAAATATTTTTATCTCTTTTGATTTTTGTTAACTTTCTCCTTAAAATATTCAGTAGTTGATAAGGATATGCAAGACTGCACTGCAGGAGAATTGGAATATTTAAAGGTGGTTGATATTTTTAATTTTAATTTTATATCTTTTGTATAGCTCTACAAGGAAATGTTTTGTAATTTGGTTTCATTATTAAGGTCCAGTACTTGGCAGCCATAGTTTAGATAATATTGTTTAATACTGTTTGCTTGCATGTTAACAACAAAACCTTTTGGAGGACCCACAAATCATGATATTGAACACATTTCTGAGGCATTCTGAGCATCAAAGCAAGTGCTATGGTAATACTGTGTAGACGGAGATGTCCCAGGCCAGTTTCAAGAAGAAAAGCTGTAAATAGCAGTTCTAATGCTCTGAAAGTATGAGTTCATGCATTTCCCAGGCCCCTGGTGCACTGGGGCACTTGGTGCCCCGGCAGTAACCGGCAGCATGGCATACCTGCAGTGCTCCTTACAATATTAAAGCAAGGTTTTTATTCTAAGACAGAATAAAACTGTTCAATAAAACTGTTCGTCAAAGTTCTTTCTCTTTAAACAGTAACGTTCTCTTACAACAGAAAGAAACGTAATGAAAGGCATCTTTAAAATGTAAAAGTGGATCTGTACTCACGTATATATTCCCTAAAACAACGTTTAACTTCCTTCCTCAGATTTATTCGTTATCGTAGGCGTTCATTTAAAGCTGGGAACCCCTTTCTTCCTCTCTGGAGTGCAGACTGCCCCAGAGTTACGATCTGAGATGTGAGAAGATGCATCAGCGAGGCCCAGGCCGGGCTGGAAACCTCAGGCTAGTATATACCCTCTGTGGGCAGGCACAAGGACAGAGGGAAGGGCTGACTCTCCCTAGGATCGTGTTTAGGCAGACCATCTCACCCTGCAGAAGCAGGAGGGGTAGGGAGCGAGATCAAGAATGTTAGTCCAGCTCAGTGGCTCTTAATCAGCAGTTTTGAACTGACATTGGGGAGCATTTGGGAATGTGAGGAGGAGTGTTTTGGTTGTTGCCATGACAGAGACCACTACTGGCATTTCAGCGCAAGGGCCAGGGATGGTGAGTGCCCTGCTCTCGTTGACTTTGTGCAATACTGGCTCGAGTCCCTCCACGTGGAAAGAACATGAATGAGGATACAGTTTTCTCACCAAACATTTAAAACATTTACTAGAGAGAGGTTATCTTCACATAGGGTATGAAAGGAGCTGGCATCAAGGGACCCTACTTCAGTAGTACTGTCAAATTTTGGAAAATCATCCTCACGGCGAGTTCCCACTCCATTTTATTCTCATCCCCAAATCTGCTGCAGAACTAAGTCCAAATTCCCTTGCCCCACACCCACAGTCTGATTAGGAAGTTACTCTTAGGTCCCACTGGTAGTTCTGATAAGCCTGCTTTAGAAAGTTTTTAAACATCATAGTTTTGTCATCTAATCCCTCCTTTTAAGGTTTCCGTAGCAGGTTATTTTACTGTTTCCCCATCCTTCCAAACCCAATATACCAGGCTGCAGTGAAGGTGCAAAGAGTGAAGGATTTGGATGACTCAGGATGGGGTTTGGGGAGGGCGTTACCGCAGGGTAGAATCCGGAGGGAAACAGATTGACTCAGGTCTACTTTTGGGTTTAGCTGAGATTTTCTTACTTCTAACAGACAGGAAATGGGTTTGTGTTGTTTTCTGTGTCTCAGATTTGCACAGCTGTCGTCCTTGTTTCTGTGGGTTATCTCCCTGAAAGAGAAGCTGCTCCTTCTGCAAGTTAATGGCTCATTTATAATCACGTCTGGATCCATTGTTCCACGAGCCCACTACCCTGTTAGGTCAGACGTGAAACTGGTTTAACTGACAGGGACGAGAGTGTCACAGTATAAAATTAAGGAAGTATAGGGCCTCCCTGGTGGTGCAGTGGGTTAAGCAACACACTATGAAGCAAACTGCAGCCACTGCAGCACGAGTTCGATCCCTGCTGCCGGCCAGGGAGGGGACCCACATGGCGCAGCAGACCTCTCCTGCCTTGCCCACTGCTCCCCTCAGCAGTGTACTTCAGTTGATCTGCCTGTTCTGCTCCCCGCTCTCTGTGGTGAATCCTCTCACCCCCCCACATACCTCTGGCCTGTACCCCAGTGCTTGTATGCATAAATAAATAAATCTTTAAAAAAAAAAAAAGGAAGTATAGTAGGGCCATTAAACTCTGAACCTGAGGATGCCAAGTGGGGTTCTGAGAACAGGCTTCTGTAGCTTCTCTTACGGTGAGGACACAGGGAAAACTTGGAAAGAGACCTCCCCCACTAGGACTCAGTCAGATGAGGGGAGAAAGGGAGTGCACAGCTCTCAGCAGCAGAGGCCTGGAGCCCATAGCGGCCAGCCAGTGAGTTACGTGCACTGAGAAGCAGGGATGCAGGTCCCAGGCGCGGCTCTTGTGGGGACATGCCAGCTTTCTGGGGAGTGATGCAAAGGTTCTTTTGCTGTTTTTCCGAACTGGTGTTAGTAAAAGCAGCGTGTGGTTTTGAGACGTTTATGAATCTGGCTCCAGGAGCACGTGGTGGGACTATGAAGCCAGTGTGGTTTCTGTTCTCGGTAATGGTGCAAAGCCTTGAGCCAACGCTGTGATGTCCTTTTAAATTCCACCTCGGTTCATATTTAACCAGCTTGGCTGACTGATAAAAATGTTTCCAGGTTTAGCTCATAAATGGATCAAAATAGACCTGAATCTGATTCCAATTCATACTGAATGTTGATTTTAAGGAAACGTTTTAAAAGGTACTACGTCCATACTGTGGTTTACAGAGAAACAAAGCAGCTCTATGAGACCAAAGCATATTTTAGTTCAATAATAAGGCCTTAGAGTGACTCACAGTGTAGGTGCCGCAGAAACAACTGAGAGCAGCCAGCAAGGAGCTCAGAGCTCAGAAAGTCCTGCCTTTGCCTCCAGACTTGCGGAGCAGCCTGCCAGTGAAAGGGGAGAAAGCAAAGGCGGCCAGCGTTTGGGGGCTGTGAGGAGCCTGGCCCGGATGAGGTGGTAATGAATTCCAGAAGTGGACATCCCAGTGCAGAGGACGGGGCTGTGTTTACTGAATGTGGACTCCCCCAGCCTGCTGGTCCTTGAGGCTGCTCTCTTACCGCACTGTTGACGAGGACGCAGACCCCAGCATTGCAATTCAGGGTTGTGCTTGTGTTGAAATTGCCTTGTAACTTTCCTTTAGGTTTACTTGGTGATGATTAGCCCATGTTCCATTCACTGGGGTTTAATAGCATTTCTTTGCCCCAGACTGGGAATGTGGAGCCTTGCGGGTTTGTAGTTTATAAAATGGAATTAAGTGTAGTTTTGTTTTGTTGTTTTGTAATAGTAATATGCTATAAAAAGAATACGGTCAGTATAGGAGGTGATTTTTAAAAAGTAAAAGGAATAAAATCATCCACAGGGCCTCCCTGGTGGCACAAGGGTTAAAAACACAGTGTTACTACAGCCTCAGTTCCCTCCTGGCCAGGAAGGGGACCACATGGCGCAGCAGACCTCCTCGCCTGTCTCACCCGCTGCTCCCCTCAGCAGTGTCTTTCAGTAGGTCTGCCTGTTCTGCTCCCCGCTCTGCCTCTGGTTAATCCTCTCATCCCCCCTCCCCCCGCTACCGCCTCTGGCCTACACCCCAGTTCTTATATGCATAAATAAATCCTTTTTTTTTTTTAAATCATCTATAATCCCACCACCCAGAGCTAACCATTGCTAATGTTATTGGATGTATCTTCTGCCTGGCATTGTTCTGAACAGGCAAGTGCTCTTCAGGAAAAATGGATTGATAGTATATTTGCTGTTCAGAAGCTTTTTTCACTTAATATATTGAGAGTAATCCTTTCTGGTTTGGTTTGACATTTAATCCTGTGCAGAAAAGTATGCGTATTATAATGACCTACGTAACCAGCACCAAGTCAGAAATCAGATTATTAATAGTGCCCCAGAAACTCATCCATACCTCTCCCATTAGCTCCTGTCCCTTAACAATGACTAATACTTGACCTCCAGCAGCATCACTTGCTTTCACTTGTTTTGCTTGTTATCTAAATGAAATTAATACAGCATAACTCTTTAGTGCTTAGCTGCTTTGTTCAATATTGTGTTTGTGGGATTCATCTGTGTTGTTGCATTTGGCTGTGGACTGTTTGCAGTGTAACATTCCATTGTGCTAATGACCACAATTGATCAGTTCTTTTGTTGATGTCACATTTAAGTAATTTCTAGCTTTTGGCTGTTAAAATAATGACGCTTTTTTTCCTTTATAAGGGAAGCCGAGCTAGAGTGGGTGAGGGGAACACCAACTGACACGTCTTGAGGACTTACGTATGGTCAAAGATAGTACTGCTTCTCACTTGAGTTACTCCATACCAGTGTTGCTCCTGCAAGTAAATTATTACTAACCACGAAATACCAGAAAGCCCTGATGTGCTGTAGATGTCAGCAGAGATAAATGTATTAGAGCAGACAAAAGGTTAATCCCCCGCTAAGTGCCTAGCCCTTGCCCTCTGACACTGCCCGTACTCCACCACCCCCTCCACACTTCCCAGTGGTAACAGTGGGGTAATTCTTGCCCTGTGTCTAGCATGTGCGCTTGGTATCTTTGCTCCCTCCCTTCTGGTAAAACCCCTGCTTACTCTTGTTGAGGCTCCATAGTCCTCTCCGTCTCCGGGTTATGACCATTTCACAACCTAATTACTACCCACCATCTTGAAAAACCTGATACCTGCCTGCCTTTACATTTAGCCTCCCAGAAAATGTTTACTTCCCCGTGATTTAGGCATCTGTGTTGCAAGTTCCCCAGTTCTGATACTTGTGGCGATGATTTATTACAACAAAGGAATACAAAGCAAAATAAGCAAAGGGGAAAAAGGCGTGTGGGCCACGCCTGGGGGAAACCAGACTCAGACTTTCAAAGGGGACTTTGCAAGTAGTCTCAGGGGATGTGTGAGATGCTGCCTACCAGAGAAGCTCATTAAAATCTCAGTGCCCCTGGGTTTTCATCAGGACCTAGATATGTCGGCACCCTCTGCTTGGCACATGCCAAAGGCCCAGACTTCCAGAAGTAAAGCACAAGTAAATCACATTGCTCATGCAGTGTAGGGGGAGTGAGCGCCTCCTCAGTTTGAGAGTGGTGGAAACCCTCCCAGAATCCAGGTTTCCAGATGTCATTCAAGACCCAAACTTGGGGCCTCAAACTTGCCAACGGGCCTAGTAAAGAACAGTGCTCAGGCCCCTCTGTTAGCTCCTCTGCACACCATCTCACAGCCTGGTACCTGTCCCTTGTCCTGTGACTTGTCCTTCTCATCCCTGCCACCCTGTGGACACACCTGAATCTTAACCCATCAACGTCAGCGGCATCACGGACTTAACCTGTGGATTTAGATAGGTCACACTTCGATGTCCCCACTGGTCAAGAAATAACCTAAAAGAACAAACAGAGTGGCCTGCACCCACTCGTTCAGGGACTATATTTAGCCCAGCACAGACTTCCATGTCAGGGATTTGCAACTTCAGATTCACTCCCTCTCGGTGTTGGTTTGCTTTGGTTTGGTTTGTGGTGAGGACTCCCCACCACCGTCTCAACCAGCCTCTGTGACCATCATGTATCTTGTAGGTTCCCTGAACTCCCTTGCTCCTCTTCTAAGCTGCTTGTGCTCCTTCCTAGAGAAACTTCAAAACTTTGAAAGCATAGACTCATCCATGCTGTCGGTGTTTACCCAGAGGGTCTGAATCTGCAGGAGAGTTGCAAGTAAATTAGCACCACCAGGTCTGTGAGTGCTCCCTGCTGGGCCCTCAACTGTGCCAGCAAAAGTCAGTACTTCTTGTGATCACCTCTCTGCAGTCAGCAAATGGCCTCGCCATCTATTTCAGAGAGACTAGAGGACACTGGGCAGAAACTACCCAAGCATTTAGCACACTCTAAATCAGCCGCATCTAGCCTTTCCTTAGTGACCCTATAGAAAGAAAAAGATCACCGACCAGAACCTGCTTTTTATTCTGCCCCCTAATTCCCACCATCCAGTCTTACATAATTGATTTACCTCTTCCCCTGCCTGTACCTTCAACCTCTTCCTTGATGAGGCATCTTTTCTATTCACATTTAACTATTAAGCTGGCACATAGCATACATAGTTTGTTGGTTTTCACATAGATAATTGTAATTCTGTAACATGTTGCATACTTCTAAAACAATTATCTTTGAATGCTGCCATCTCCTTTCATTCTCAAGATTCCTAATCTCCCTTGCACTGCTCAACCTTCTTCACCGACTCCACTACAGTTCTTGGTAAGGTCCCCTGTGGTCGCTAGTGAAGTTTTCACGGCTTCCTTTTCTCACTGACATTACAGAAGTTTCCACACACAGCTGACTTCTTCCTCCTTTAAATACTCTGTCTTCCCGGCTGCCACATAGGTCTAGTTCTCTCCCGCCCTCTAACTGCTGTTCCCAGTCTACTAGCCAGATTCCCCCTCACCCATCTTGAGTTAAGTGCTCCTCCAAGTTTTGTTTCGTTGCTTGCTGCCCTCGCTAGTATCAGCCCCGTGATCTAGACTACCTGGAGCTGTTTTCAAATTCACCTAGCACAGATCTCTCTTGTCTAGCTATGACTTCTTTATACCTGCATTTGAAGGGCTCTTAGTGATTGCTCAAATTTAATATTCCCCAAATTGATCTCTTTCCCCTCTACTTCCCTTTCATCGTTCCTGTTCCCAGCACCGCTGTCTACAAATCTGGAAGTCATCTGACATTCCATTTCCTTCCATTCTGCGCAAGCATCACGCCCAAGCTATGTTTTGTGCATTCTACTTCCTAAATAAGTCTACTCCTCTTTAGCATTAAAAAGGTCTTAGGGTGGGGCCTCCCTGGTGGCACAGTGGGTTAAGCAACTCTCTAGGAAGCAAACCACAGCCACTGCAGCATGAGTTTGATCCCTGCCACCGGCCAGAGGGGACCCACATGGTGAGGCAGACCTCTCCTGCCTTACCTGCTGCTCCTCTCAGCAGTGTATTTCGGTCTGTCTGCCTGTTCTGCTCCCCACTCTGTCTGGTGATTCCTCTCACCTCCCTAGACTCTGGCTTGTACCCCAGCTCTTGTGTGCATAAATAAATAAGTCTTTAAAAAAAAAGTTACTTAAGTTCAGACACAATGTCTCTGGCACATCTTTCTCTTTTTTTTAACAACCCCTTAAAAATATAAAAGCCACCCTTGGCTCCATTGGCGACCCTTGATCAATCATGCATTGGCAAAGTCCAGTGCCACCTGATTCTTAAATTATACAGGAGGGTGCTTTTTCTTCTGTGGAAATTCAGCATTGTCCTTTGTGGTAAGAAATTTCACAATGGCTTCTCAAGATGTAGGATTTTGTTTTTGTTTGTTTGTCACAGTATATGCTGGGGAGTGCATAGGCCCTTTTGATTTAAAGGGTTTTTTTTTCAATGCATACAAGAGCTGTGGTACAGGCCAGAAGTGCCGGGGGTGAGAGGATCCACCAGAGACAGAGAAGGGAACAGAATAGGCAGATTTAACTGAAATGCACTGCTGAGGGGAGCAGCAGGCGAGGCAGGAGAGGTCTGCTGCACCGTGTAGGTCCCCTCCCCAGTCAGATCAAACTCACACTGTGGTGGCTGTGGAAGCTGCACAGAGTAGCGCGCAAACCGCTGTGCCACCAGGGAGGCCCTTGATTTAAAGATTTTTGTCTTTAACTCCCATTACTTCCTAGCTGATTTCTTTGCTGCCACCTACCTTGTTCTTTCACTTGGTCTCCCTCTTACTCAGATATAAGAGCTGTCAAATCAGTCCTTTGTATCTCTTAGGGGTTTTATTTTCTCATATTTTATTTCTATATCCTGCTTGTTAATCATTATCCTTCCTGTAGTAGATTTAATTCATATATCTGAGGGTTCTTGGTTGTCTCTCATTAGGAGGAGGCAGAAGAGTTGCCCTGGAGCAGTGTGTGTGGCCAGGATTTGTCATGGCAGGTTTGAGTTGTGTTCTGTAGCCTTAAGATCTCTGAATTCCAGAGGGCTTGCTTCAGAGGGACCAGTGTTCCCAGATTCCACAGATACTGCAGAGAAGAATCTTCCTTTTACTTGTTTGTTTTTCCCAGGAGTATGTCACCTAATTACAGGCCACTGCATCGCACAGTGAGACACAATTGCTCACGACTGCTCCTGGTGCAGACTTCAGGTCAGCTCTCCAGGCCTCAGCCGCCTCATGCTTGCCCACTGTCTGTCATCCCTGCTGCCACAGAGTCTGGCGCACCTCAGCGTTCCAGACAGGTGGCTCCTCATTCACAAGAGCGCCTCCTGGAGAGGCCCCTCCACTCTGCCAGGGGTCCCCATACTTCTTCCGTCTGCTCTACTGAGTCTAGAGATGTATTGAGAAACACCTTACAGATTCCTCCCTGTCTAGTTCTGTATAGAAATTTTATTTGAGGCCTCCCTGGTCGCCTAGCAGTTAAGTCTCAGCGCTGTCACTACAAAGGTCTGAGTTTGACCCCTGGCCAGGGAGCTGACCCACTTACGGCGCAGCAGACCTCTCCTGTCTCACCACTGCTCCCCTCAGCAGAGTCTCTCTCAGTAGATCCGCCTGTTCTGCTCCCACTTCTCTGGTGAATCCTCTCCCTGCACCTCTGTTCTGTGGCTTGCTCAGAGTCAGCAGCAGTGAGTCCCACGTCCAGCCCTGTTCCCGCTCCACACAGCCCCAATCTTCTATGGAAAAATACATTTTTTAATGATTTTACTCATTTACTACTATTTTTTACTATTTTATGTAACTTTTTTTTTTTTTAAGATTTACCTGTGCACATAAAAACTGAGATGTAGACCAGAGATGTAGGGGTGAGAGGATTCACCAGAGACAGAGTGGGGAGCAGAATAGGCAGATCTACTGAAACACACTGCTGAGGGGAGCCGTGGGCGAGACAGGAGAGGTCTGCTGCGCCATGTGGGTCAGCTCCCTGGCCTGGGGTTGAACTCATGCTGCAGTAGCTGGGGACAGCTTGATAGCACTAAACCTTTAACTCCTGCACCACCAGGGAGACCCTATTTTTATGTGATCTTAGAGAAAAGGAAGGTAAACATTTATGCTTGGTTACCATCTTTTTTTTTTTTTTTAAAGATTTATTTATTTAGGGCCTCCCTGGTGGCGCAGTGGGTTAAGCAACACACTATGAGGCAAACCGCAGCCACTGCAGCACGAGTTCGATCCCTGCTGCTGGCCAGGGAGGGGACCCACATGGTGCGGCAGACCTCTCCTGCTGTGCCCGCTG
>JAGFMF010011389.1:2413909-2479714 GCA_019455555.1 Galemys pyrenaicus
CTCTCACCCCCCACACCTCTGGCCTGTACCCCAGTGCTTGTATGCATAAATAAATAAATCTTTAAAAAAAAAAAAGATTTATTTATTTATGCACACAAGAGCTGGGGTACAGGCCAGAGTCGCAGGAGGTAAGAAGACCCACCAGAGACAGAGTGGGGAGCAGAACAGGCAGATCCACTGAAACACACTGCTGAGGGGAGCAGCGGGAGGCAGGAGAGGTCTGCTGCGCCATGCGGGTCCCCTCCCTGGCCGGCAGCAGGGATCAAACTCCTGCTGCAGTGTCTGCGGATGCTTCATAGTGCGTTGCTCGACCCACTGCGCCACCAGGGAGGCCCTGGTTACCATCTTGAACCGGAAATCTCTTTACCTCTCTGAGGCACCTTCCCCTCTTCACTGCTCACCCTCCGTCCATACTGCAGTCCTCCAATTCATCCTCTCTGCAGCACCCGGAATGAACTTTGGGGACACAAGTCTGATCGTTGAACTACCACGAGTTAGAGACAGCCTCTAACAGGAAAGCCTCAAGAGGTTATGTCCCCAAGGAAAACGAATCACAGCAGCTGCCATCTGACGCGGACGTGATTGTGGTGACAAACAGCCAGACCCTTGCTACTCACTTGCAAGAGCCAGTCCCTGCGCAGGGCCTCTGCTCTTCCCTCACCTCAGCCCCTGTGGAGGACTCTGAGTCACAGATCTAAAAATAGGTGAACTGGCGGGCAGCTGCACACCTCTCTTCTGCGGCCCGCTGGAGTCAGCCTCAGCGAGTCCCCACGTCCGGCGCTGTTCCTGCTCCAGACAGCCTTGGCGATCCCGCTCCACGCCCAGAGACACTGGGCCTCGGAGCACCCCTCACCTGGCACTGGGCTTTTTTTGTGAGTGAATGGCCAAAAGCCCCAGGCCTGCTCTCTGCAGGTATCTAAATGGCTCAAAGCAAGGAATGCCAGCCCACCCCCTCCCATCCAGCTGCGTCCTTTGGCCAGATGCCTCTCTGTGTCTGACGTCCAGACTCTGAAAGGTTTGCTGTACTGCTTCAACCACCCAGGTTACCACTTCCCAAAACGTACTCAGCGCTAGGCCAGCTTACTCTTCCCGCTGCTATTCAGTCTAAGTCTGGAAATTCTGGAGCTCGTGCCAAGATGGACCGCTGTCCTGGTGTCTGTCCCTAGCATCGCTGGGGGTAGCTGCTTTTTCTCCTCCCAGGAGTGGAAAGGAGCTGTGAGACATGCTTATTTGTGCGTTATCCTGACTTGAACTTCACTTCCAGAGACATGGAAGCATAGAACCAGGTATTAGTGACGAGCGATGTCATCACAGCCAGCGGCCACAAAGGACAGCCAGCTGCAGGTGCCCGGGCAGTGACGAGTCCTCAGAGGCTGTCGGTGGGGAAGCTGGCAATACCGCAGCCACGGCTGATGCGAGCTCCCGGGTACCTTCTGGAGCAGGTTGACGTATTTTACGTGTGACGCTCCACCACCCGCTCCCTGAACAAGCTGTCTTTAGAGCCTTTCAAAATTTTAGATTCAGGGCCTCCCTGATGGTGCAGTGGGTTGAGCACCGCACTGTGAAGCATCCGCCGCACAGCAGCACGAGTTCGAGCCCCAGCCAGGGAGGGGACCCACATGGTGCAGCAGACCTCTTCAGCCTCGCCTGCTGCTCCCCTCAGCAGTGTATTTCGGTCCATCTGCCTGTTCTGCTCCCCACTTTCTGTCTCTGGTGAATCCGCTCACCTCCCACAACTCAAGCCTGTACCCCAGCTCTTATATGCCTAAATAAATCAATCTTTTTAAAAAAATTTTTAGATTCATCAAAGAGGACACAAAAAGTGATCATCCTAAAAGAGAGAAATACTGACAAACTGGGCTGCTTTGAAACTAAGAATTTGGGGGCCTCCCCGGTGGTGCAAAGGGTTGTTGAGCACCGCACTGTGAGGCTTTCACAGCCACTGCAGCCTGAGTTTGATCCCTGTCCAGGGAGGGGACCCACGTGGCACAGCAGACCTCTCCTGCCTCACCCGCTGCTCCCTCAGCAGTGTGTTTCAGTCCATCTGCCTGTTCTGCTCCCCACTCTGTGTCTGGTGAATTCTCTCAGCGCCCACACCTCTGGCCTGTATCCCATTTCTTATATGCATAAATAAATAAATCTTTAAAAAAAAGAAACTTGCTCTTTTAAGTTTCTACTCTTCATTCACTTTTTGAAACCTTGAAAAAACAGGATACTTATCTATCTAATAACCATATGAAAAGATTCTGACACTTTTTATCAGAAAAAGGCAAATTAAAAATATACTATGCAGGATCCCCACCCAAAAGATGACTGGAACTTATTTTAAAGATCATAATGTCAGGTGTTGGTGAGAAAGTGGAAGAACTGGAACTTCCACACTTTAATGGGAAGAGTCTAATTGATACAGCCACTTTGAAGAATTAAAGGGCAGTGTCTACTAAAGCTAAATATATAGAGAGATTTATGACCTAGCAGTTTCATGCTTGGATATATACCCAGTGCAAGTGACTGGCTTATTTCCACCAACACACACATACAAGGAAGTCATAAGAGCCAAAATCTGGAAATAAACATCCAGCAACAGTGGAATGAATAAATAGTGGTATATTTATCAGTGAAATAGAGTGGAAAAATAAAAATTTGTTCTACACAACAGATGAATCTCATAAACATGATGAGTGAAAGAAGCCAGACACAAGAGTATATATATATTTTTTTCAAGATTTATTTGTGCAGACAAGAACTGGAGTGCAGACCAGAGATAGAGTGAGAGGATCCACCAGACAGTGGGGAGCAGAACAGGCAGATTCACTGAAACACACTGCTGAGGGGAGCAGTGGGCGAGGCAGGAGAGGTTTGCTGCGCCATGTGGGTCCCTCCCTGGCCGGGGATTGAATTTGCTCTGCAGTGGCTGCGGATCGCTTGATAGCACTGAGACTCCACCTACTTATATAAAACTGAAAACAGGCAAATCTGATCGATGGTGACTGATTAAATGGGGGAAGGTGAGACCTGCTAACAATATTTTCTGTCTTGGTCGGGCAGTCTGTACGAATAATTGAAAATGTGTACTGTGCACTTCAGAGCCCTATGCTTTCCGTGCTGTGAAAGCTCCATGGATCTCTGTCCGCTGACTGCCCCCCCACACCCACAAGGACCCCTGAGTGCATTGTTCACTTCCCGCACAGGAGCCTCCTCCCCCAGTGCTATGGAAACACAAATGTTTGCATCAAACGGGTCACTTCCTGTTTCTCCTAAAGCTTTCCAACCTCAGCCTGTGTGTGTATCCAGTCCCAGGGAACTCCCCCTGCCTCCCCTCAGTTCCTGAGATCAGCCAAATTCCTCCTTCCTTCAGGACCTCTGCCCCGGCAGTTCCTTTCGCCTGAGGGTATCTTGCCCTGCTAATTGCTTCTCATTCTCAAATGTTAGTTTAAACATTCCATCCTCAGAGATCCCTTCCAGAACCTTCCAGAATAGGTCAAGGTCTCTGTGCAAGCAATATTCTTGCAGCATTTTACCTTTCCTTCACTGCAACAGGTCCTAGTTGTGTTTGCATGTTTACATTTTATCTTTGCAAGTTTGGATCGTTCTTATCTGTCTTCCCCGCTAAGTGAATCTATAGGGATTCCTGTTGACTCATTCACCACTCCCTTCCCAGTACCTGGCACCAGTGTACGCAGAAATTTGTGCTCAGAAAAGGATAAATGAGAAAATCACTTAGCTGTTTGCAGTGAGCAAGTCACTCACTGCTGTTTGCTATCTGCAGGGCCAAGGCCTGGAGATCCAGTTGAATGTCAGATCAGTACTATCCAAGCGCTCAGCCCAGAATGGTTAAAACTTACAGTGAGTTAAATGCTACAACAGGGAAGTATTAGATTGGGCGTTTCAGAGGAGGACTTCCTGGAGGAGGAGGCCCAAGAGGTCTTTCTAACAACTTAAGGTGCTTCTGGACCCCTGAGTCTCTTTGCTGTGACTGCACCGGTACAGATGCAGAAACCTCTAGAATTGCTCATTTTATGAGATCACAGGATTTTCGAGTAATCTCATTTCCTCTCACTGATCCAGTCAATGTCAACTGAGGTGCTACTTTACCTTCAGGTTGCTCCTTCTATGTCTAAGACTGCCTGTTTCCCTCTCAGGAACCCCAGTCTCCTTGGGTTGTTGACCAGTGGGAAGCTCAGAGCTAAGGCAAGCCACAGGTGACTTGCAGTTTCTTCAGCAACCTCTTCAGCCCTCATTGTTCTCTCAGAACCAGATGGTGTTGCACAGACTCGTTTATCCAGTGTTACAGTGATCACGGCTCCTTGCTCTGCATTTTGGCAGCAATGCATCGTGACAGTGAAACCACTGTAGGTTAAGAGCCAAATTATAGCTTATAAACTCAGCTTTTCCCCAAATATTTCTAGTAACTTGGCTTAAAAATATCACTTGGTTCTGCTCAGCTTTGCCCCTAAGTGGAAGATAAAAGTATGAGGCAGGTGAGTGGGTTAAGCTTTAGGCGAGGCACAGCATTCCAGGGTGGGGTGAGGGGGCTAGGCCCTGTGGAGTGAGTGGAGGGGACAAACCCCTTCACCGTTCAGCCCTGTTCACATGCTGCCCTCTGCCCTGGAGGGAACACCTGTCCTACATCCAGCATGACTTGAGCACCCCAGATCCCTGGCCAGGGCGCCAGGCTCTGTGTTGTGGAAGTCACCACTGGCACCAGCCACTCAGTGGGGACCTTTGCTGTCTCTGCAGGCCGGCCATAGGAGACAGTGGAGAACCCCTAACCGGACTGTCCCTCGGGGCAGCTGCATCTACAAACTCTCTGACTGGAGCCATATAGCAACGTCAGGGGCGTCGTTGGCAGCACTCTGGCACTTAGTGTTAAGAAACGAGGCCCTCCCCACTGTGCCCGGGAGAGCAGATAGGCCACAGCGTGGTAGGCTGAGCTCCTCCCAGGCATCAGGACTGCTGCCAAGGACAGCCATTCTTGCAGCCACAGTGCCCTTTTTGTTAGGACTAATAAATCCCCTCTTGTTCCAGTGACAAGAAGCTGGGGTCATTACGCTTTGATAACCAAAAGAAGAGTCTGCCCACGCTCAGGAGAGGGGGCAGAGTTCTGATTTCTTCCGCGTGATGGACTGGAGAAGACCTCTCGGACCTCTCAGCCGCGGCTCCCTGGTGCATTTACACATCTGAGGGATGCTCCATTGTTGAGAATGCCAACAAGTGTTTTCCGGAACTCCTCAAGGGCCACGGAATGAGCCCTGCAAACTATCCTCTCACAGTTTGCTGGAATTCTCACACATCTTGCTGGACAAGACCACAGTGGACAGCTGAGCTGGGGCAGTGCCCCTGGCCAGGTGCACATGCTGGGGCCTGAGGAGAGCAGGGCCTTGGCTATGGAATGGATGGGAGCCGCCCCTGGGTTTTCAGGAGGCTCCACCTCAAGACCCCAAGCCCCTGAGGTCTTTAGACCAGAACCTCCACATTTCTTTGTTCTTAAACATCAGAAAACTGTTTGACTATCGGGGCCATCCTTTGGTGCAAGGGATTAAGTCACAGCACCGTGAAGCTATCAGCAGTCACTGCAGCATGAGTTTGATCCCTGATCAGGGAGCTGCCCCACATGGCGCAGCAGACCTGGCCTGTCTCAGCCCGCTGTTTCACCTATATCTGAATCTTGCCAGGTTCCTCTCCCCTTGCCCAGTATACTTTCCCTTCCTTCACTGATCTTAGGCCCTTGGGCCTTGCTATCATTTGTTCTGGAAAATATCCTTGTGTAGACTTCACAAGTGATGACTGAGGGGCTTGGTGTCCCAGTGTCCCTGGTCCATCCAGCAGCCGCTTCTCCCTCACATACATCCCGCCTGGGCCACTGGCGCTAGACTGGACTGCCTCACACCAGCCTCTCTGTGCCCAGCAGACAGCCAGTTGTTCTGTGCCCAGAATGTCTGGCCAACCCTCTCCAGACTTGCTCCCAAATCCTGTGGTGTCCACAATCAGCTTTCCATCCTGCCTGAGGGAGACCAAAAAGAGAAAGCTGAAAAGTTACTTTAACCAAACTGAACCTCGGTGCCCCTACCTCTCCTTTCTCACCCAGGAAGAACCCTTTCTTGGCTGTGAAAATCCCTTCCCTGAAGGTTGTTCTTTCAGACACTCCTACCCCTGCACCACACGCACACACTAAAACTGACGTGTGAAAGTCCATCCTGGAAGCCCTGTCTTCTACTGCCACAGAGAGCACACATGCCCGCCAACAGTAATAACGCAGGCTGCTTAAGAAAATCAGTTCTCTCTTCCCTCACGAGGCCCGTGGAGGACGTCTGCCTTCTGCAGCGTTTCTGACATTGGGCATGTGAGGCTCTCATAAAAGCTAGTTGTAGCGAATCTGCTTTTCTTTATCAGCAAGGGGCAGCGTCAGACAAGGTGCGTCTTTGACCCATGTCACAGATGCAGGCCTCTTCAGCCACTGAGGAGCCACTTCTCACAGGTCATAACCTCTGAGGTGCTCATCCCTCCTCAGGGTCTGACTCCAACTCTGCCTCTAACCAGATAACCAGCGGGCTGGAGAGCTCAGGGAGAGCCTTTGTTCCACAGCCTGGGCCTTCTTGGCCTACTCAGTGGCAAATTGAGATGTTGGTCTCTGTCTCTGAGGAGCCGCCATCCCTGTGTGCATGTTGAGGCCCCAATTCACTGACCTTTCTGCAGAGCTGAGGTTCACAGCTCTGTGCCTGAAGACCTTGTGCTCTGGAGGGAACCAGTCCCGACCTCTGCACCCTAGACTTCTCGTTTTCGTAACACTTTGGTCCAAGGAGCTTGGAATAAAGAGGTGTGGTCAATGACTAGTATCTTGAACCTATGTGGTGGGTCTGTGGGTCTTCGTATACATGTGTGTTTGAGGAATGAAAACAAGTAGTTCGACACTCTGGGAGGTAAGGATGATGGCTTAGATGTACTCACAAAACAGACCTGATGTGGCCCCAATAAAAATGTCTTTAGGGAAGCGGGTGCTCAGACTGCCATAGAAACCACCACCAAAGCCCCCCCCGCCCTCCCCCCCAACTTGTCAGAATTCACACTGAATTCAAAGGAGAACTTTGCAGGTGGCTGGATGGGTCACTGGCACCTCCTGGACTGACATCTATATGAGGGTCCAGAAGGCTCCAGGCCGCAGTGATTCTAGCACATTCCTCCAAGACCATGAGTGAAGTGAGCAGCAGTGGTTGGGCATGTAGGTCAGAAACTGCTATGTGACGAGGGGCCCTTTTCCACAGATGTGAAATTTTATTCCCTCTTCCCATGATCATAATCTGAGTGGCTATGAAAGTGAAGTTCACTAGCGTAGAAGACAATCTGTTGGGGCATAGGAAAGATATATTAGAACTTCTATATATACTGTTTTTTTTTATTTTTTAGCATTCCTTTTGTATATGTTTCATAATGTAAATAGTGTGCTAGCAGCATCATATATAAAGATAGTATAAAGAAAATATAGTTGATATTCAAACTTTTTAAAAAAGATTTGTTTATTTATACATACAAGAACTGGGGTACAGGCCAGAGGTGCAGATAGTGAGAGGATTCACCAGAGACAGAGTGGGGAGCAGAACAGGTGGATCTACTGAAATACACTGCTGTGGGGAACAGTGGGCCGAAACAGGACAGGTCTGCTGCACCATGTGGGGCAGCTCCCTGATCAGGGATCAAACTCAAGCTGCAGTGCCTTCTGATAGCTTCATGGTGCTGTGACTTAATCCCTTGCACCAAAGGATGGCCCCGATAGTCAAACATTTTTCTGATGTTTAAGAACAAAGAAATGTGGAGGTCCTGGTCTAAATCACTATGACCTTTGGCTTGTATCACCTTTTGCTCAGTGTCACCTTTACCATGTATATGGTAAACTATACATAAAACTTATCACTTTAACCATTTTTAGTGCTTAGTTTTGTGTCATTAAGTTCATTCACATTGTTGTGTGGCCACATACATCTGTAGAATTTTTTCATCTCAACTTGAAACCAGCTCAGACACAGGGCAGGTTGGATGCACTACTGGGGTTTTGGTTTTGAATTTCCAGCTGGCTTTGATTACAGACAAGGTCCAAGCTCCCACTGGTACCACTCAGGTTTAAGCTTAGCCTGCATCAGTCAAGGGCTGGAAAATGGACCCAATCCGGTTTGAAGGTGATTCCCCTGAAGGACGATATAAACAGAGTCAGCTTGGGGGGGCTTCAGGGAGAGACTCATTCAGACTCTCTCTTGAGAGGACCTCTGACGAACAGACCCTTAGAGACCTACAAGACCTCAAGACTTTAGCTTCAACTGCATTAACAGGAAATGCCATTAGCCTATGCCAGGCATCTTTAAAGCTGTAACACTGGTGCTCTGGCACCGCCTCTGAGGGCTAGCTGGTCTGTTGGGGAAAATGTAGTCCTGCATGGATTACACAAATAAGTTTATGGACTCCAACCCCCACTCCAGACCACCAGTGTTCCAGAACCACAATTCCGATAAGATGATTATCGAAGAGTGGATCCCTGGGACCTGAGGGTGGAGCTAAGCAGCCAGGCTGGCTATAAAACCAGAGAAGTGAGCCTTGGGCTCTCTCTTCCTTTGGAGCCATCTCCCTTGGTTCGGAGCCAGCTCTCAACGCGCGGTTGGGTTCCAGCTCGGAAGATCTGGTAGGATATTTATGGATTTGTATCCCTCTCTTTTCCTTGTGTTATTACTATTTTCCCCTTCTTTTGGAAAATAAAACCCTTTATTAAACTTTGTTGCGTGTGCCGGCAGTTGGGCTTATTATAAAAGCCTTTCCAGCGCGGGTGAGGACCCAGTCAGGGAAACCCATTTTATATTAGGGTTGCCCTGTAACAGTTCCAGCATCTGGCACTGCCCAGCCTGGCTTCAGATTTGCTGCCATACTGCCTCAGCAGCGCCTACTTGTGATGACCCCCAGTTGCCACAAATGAGGTGGATCCTGGTCCACCTCTTACAGGTGCACCCCAAGTTTCGGGACCTCACGGGAGAGACAACAGCATCTTGCATGGACAGCTTTGGGTTTGGAGACTGAACACATTCCCTGGGGTAGGACAACCAGCCATTTGTGGCCTCAGAAATGCTTTCCTTTTCCCAGTCACCCCTTTGTTAATAAGCCTTGTTGTTGCACTCTCAGCTTGAGTCATTTCTTGCAATTTTTAAGTGCAAAGGTCAGAACCCTCCAACCATGATATCGGCACCCCCCTGCCTTGCTCTGTTTCAGTTTCACCTGATGTAATGTCCTTTCCGCCATGCTTTTCCTAATTGTTTTTCTTCTCGCCTTTAGGATCTCAATTCCAGCTCACTTCCTGAGCGAAGACTTCCCAGATCACCCTCCTTCACTAGGTCAGAGGACTTCCTCCTTCTTTCCCTTTCCCCTCCTACCACGTGTCTCAGCTGGCACTAGAGCATCACCCGTGTTTGTGACAATGTTTTGTGTTTCCACCACTAGAGAATAAGCCTATGATGGTGAGTAATATTTGGCTTCTGAAGTCTCACAGTGGGGCACCTAGTAAGCGCTCCATATTTCTGTAATCAATTTCAATAATAAATCAGTGAGGACGCAGGTGACCCCCTCCAGCCTAGAGGCAAAGCCGTCGTGGAAGATCAGGGTGCCCGTGAGGGAGGGCTCTGGCCTCGGTCCCTGCCCAGGATGCCCCACATGGAAATCCTAGGTCCCTGGGGAAGAAGCTCCAGGGCCGTCCCCGCCCCGCTCGCGCAATGGGCGGGCGGGCTCTGGGCGCCCGGATCCGCAGCCACCCAGGCGTCCGCCCGGGGCGGGGGCGGGGCCGGCCGGAGACGTCACTTCCGGTGTACACAGCCGGTCCGGGCGGTGCGCTGGGGGCCGGAGCGCGTCGCAGGTGAGGAGCGGGCGCGAGTGGGCGCTGGCCGGCGCGGGCGGGCTGGCTTGGGGGTGTCGGGCGTCGGGTGGGCCGGGGCCGGGCGGGTGACTGGACGAGCTCGTGGGGCGCCGCTCCTCTCGGGGCCGCAGGGCGCCGGGCCATGGGCTCCGGTCCCTTGCCCGTGTGCTGTGGAGGACGCAGAGCTCCGGGGGCGCTGGCCCGGCGGACGGAAGCCCGGAGGGGCCTCCTGGCTCGCGCCCGGGACAGGGGGCGCGGCGGGCACCGGCGGACGCAGCCCGGGGGGGCGGGTCGGCGCCCGTCAGCCGGGGGTGGGGAGGGGGCGCTCCTTCGGGCCGGGCCGCGGGGGTCCGTCTGGCGCGGGACCTGCTTCCGGCCACCCTTCGAGCGGTCCGCGGAGGGACGGCGGCCTGTGGGTGACCGGGGTCCGCGGGGACTGGCCAGGAACGCGGCCTTCACGCCTCCCCGCGGCTGCCCGGCCGCGCACGCCTTCCCCGCCGTGTCGGGCCGCAGGGAAGGCGATTTTCCGGCCCTGTTGAGCCGGCTGGCGCAGCCCAATCGGGGAGGTCCCGCGGAGACCCCGGGATCGGCGAGGCTGGGGGGAGAAGGACCCACGCCCGGGAGGCGAACGCAGGATCAGGGGTGTGTCTTCCTGCTTTGCGCGGCGCGAGGAGAAAAGCATGCCTGGTTGGCATGATAAGAATATTGTTTATTTTTAAAAAGAAGAGTATTGTCTCTACGCTGAACAAAATTGACCAGATGAAAACTCAGCTTTAGGGGGGTGGGCCCGATTGAAAATACCCCGTCCCCATTATAGAAACAATTCATTCTGCTAGCCTCACAGTGAAGACCACACAAAAGTACTGACAATATTCTTTCAAATGGCAGTCCTCCACCCACCTGCCATTCAGTGACAGCCATGGCTAACATTTTGGTGCTATCGATAAATAACGGATAGATATTATCTTTTTTACGAACTTAATAGTATGTCATCGAATACCATAATTTAAACAAGCCCTTCTGATGAGCATGTAGATTTTCCTCCAGTTTATCACAAAATAAACAGCTCTGCCAGGGTTTGTCTGACCATTGTTTTAGGATAAATTTACAAGTGAGGTAAAAGGTGTAACGTTTTTAAAATATGCCGTATCTGTTCCTTTTTATTGACATGTTTGAAAAAATTCTGCTGTTATAAAAAATTCTGTTTGCCTCATTTTTTTTTAAACTTGGCTATTTACTTAAAATTTGGTTTGAAGAAATATTTTCCGAATGGTTAGTCAGTTGTCCCAATTTTACTGAATAAGCTATCACTGCTACTTTATGCTATATTTTAGACCTAAAGATTTAAGTATATATTTATAAAGGACTGCTTACAAACTTGATAGTTACATTTTGTGTGTATGCTGTTTTTAAGTTCCATTCAACGTCTTTCTCCTATCTTTAAATCCTGTTTCTTTACAAGTTGAGGAAATATTTCATGATAGAGTCTTTTTTCTCTTTTAAATTAAAAGTTTAGCTTATCCTGTCATTTGCTTTCTTGCTGACAAGATAACAAACGCCATATGAAGAGTTCAGGTTTGTTGTGGCAACTTTTCAGTCTGGCATTTGCGATTCTAATCTTCCTCTATTTTTGCACATGAATACGTAGGTTAGCATTGGAGACCAAGATAGAAAAGTTCTCAGATTCCCTTGGCAAGCCTAGATTTTTCAATCTAAAATTATCTCTGGATTTTTGGAAGACAGCATGTTTTAAGCATCCTTTTTAAAAAAAAAAATTAAAGAAGTTGCATATGATTCTGCTGAAAATTGTACTGTGTTTATTCTGTTGGAGGCCTGAGCTTAATACAACCAGACGCTTTATGTCAAAGTGGGTCTTCCAAGTCTACTGGAATATAATTGAAAGCTTGCAGGCTGGGACAGCCGATGGGTTGGACGTTCATTCTCTCCCTTTTCCTCCCATGACTACGTCCCTAGTGGGAAATGATACCTTTCTAGGTGGACAAAAGAATGTGGTTTGAATAAGTAATTGCTTTATTTCTGAATTAGAATAAAAACAGGGTGCCATTTTCTCTCAGAGAACCTGAATGTGTAAGGGGTTGTGCTTCAGGTTTTTTTTAAAACTCTCTATTGAACCTATCCTCTTGGGGTTCTCTGATTGACAGATGCTGTGGCCCCTACTGACCCATTTCTCCGGACTGTAAATATTTGGCATGGTGAGTCACTCACTTGCTGTGTGACTCTCCTCTTGGTTGGCTTCCTTGACTTGGAGCCATTGTGATCATTTTCTTAACTGTCATTGCATTTGTCTTTGCTCCTTCTCTTCTTCCCACATCTGCCGGAGAGCATTTTCTGAGGCTGAGCTTCGTGCCTCTATCCCTCACCTTTAATTCACACTCCTTGATACTTACCTGGTGACTTCAAAGCAGAGACCCACTTCACTCAGTGACCCCCAGCTCAGACTTTGCTGCACGTCATTCCTTTATCTCTCCTGACCCCAGACATGTTCCTGAGGCCACGCTTTCTCCAGTGACAGAGCCGTCGTCACTTACCAAGGTGGCCTTTCTGTCATGACTTTAAGGTTCTTACCAGGTAACATGTCATATCTCATCTTTCTTCTCTGAGTTGTATTTGTCATTCACTTTCTTTTTTTTTTTTTTTAAAGATTTTATTTATTTATGCATACAAGAACTGGAGTACAGGCCAGAGTCCAGGGCAGTGAGAGGATTCACCAGAGACAGAGCGGGGAACATAACAGGCAGATCAACCGAAACACACTGCTGAGGGAAGCAGCAGGCCCGGCAGGAGAGATCTGCTGCACCATGTGGGTCACCTCCCAGGCTGGCAACAGGGATTGAACTCGTGCTGCAGTGGCTGCAGTTTGCTTAATAATGCATTGCTTATAATCCACTGCGCCACCAGGGAGGGCCCTGCTATTCACTTTCTATCTCTCCAAACTGATTTAAACTTTGTCTTTTTGACCTCAAAGGTTTCAGATACAATCTTGTTCTACCCTAGATGACGAAAATGGGAAGTTAGTCATATTTATGGAGTTCTTACAGTACGGACCAGGTACTGTACTGGAAGGTTGGGATACAGAACAGTCAGGGGAAGAAAGCCAAGTAAGCAATTGACTAAATGCAGGAGACGCCTATATTGCTTCACCAAGTTTCAGAGATTGTGCCTGTCTTGTTCACTGCTGTTATCTCCAGGGCCTAGAATACAGTGTTCTGGATACTATTAAGTATGTGTTGAATGAATGATTGATCATCTGATTACACAAATGAGCTCTCTATAGAAAAGATATTCACCAAGAGACTTTGTAGATGTAGATTGGAGAGTTTGGGGGTGGGGGGAGGACTTTAAATTCATCAAACTGACCCAGCAGTAACCCGAGGAAGGCATGATTGGAATGTTTGTTGCTAGAATACTTAAACTTAATTTTGTATCCTCAAAAAAAAATTGCATTTCTAGAAGGAGAGGATTGAGGTGGTGTCTATGGTTATTGCAGTGGCTAGTCTGGGAGAGGAATTGGGTGGTGTGTGTGGCACTCTCTGAGGCCACGACCTCCAGAGAAGCTGTGTACAGGCCTCTGCACTACCAGATAGACAGGGGCCTCCCTGTTGATGCCTGTAGCTGAGAGATCTTTCTCGCGCTTTGCTTCTGTGCTCCTAATACTCTTTGACTAGAACATGGCTTCACATAGAGATTTCCTGACAAGGATAGAATGTGAATGGCTGAGAACTTTGCTTCCAGACAGCTTGGGTCACATCCTGGTTTTGGGATGCTAGTTAACCTCTGTTTCCCTCATCTGTGGAATGGGGTAATGGCTCCTTCCTCCGCTGCCCAGTACCTGGTAAGTGCTCCATAAGTACTTGGCCTCATCAGTAATTACGAGCTTAGTAATTGGGCTTCTAGTTCATTCATCACTCATCTTTGAGCTTGGCCAGCCTGAATCAGTCCCCGTGAACCTGTTGCTCCTGGGGACACTGACAAAGCTGAGAACCCCAAGGGAGTTAGTCCTGATAGAGGACTTCCCAAGCTGCTTGTTTGTTTAAAGATTTATTTTTATTTATTTAAGTACACAAGAACTGGAGTGTAGGCCAGAGGCACAGGGGGGTGAGAACATTCACCAGAGTCAGAGTGGGGAGCAGAACAGGCAGATTTGACTGAAGTACACTGCTGAGGGGAGCAGCAGGCGAGGCAGGAGAGGTCTGTTGAGCTGTGCGGGTCCGCTCCCTGGCTGGGGTCGAACTCAGGCTGTCATGGTGGGCTGTCGAGGTGGTAGCGCTGAGACTTAACCCCTTGGCCTCCAGGGAAGCCCACCAAGCTGCTTGTCTTGAGGACCCACGTGCGGCTGTCAGGGAAGGCTTCCTGGAGAAGGCTCTGCTTGAGCTAAGCGCTGTGGGGAGAAGTGAGGAAGTCCAGTACCACAGTGAGGGGAGAGGACTCCAGGGCATTGACAAATGCAAGGGTGCAGAGGTGAACAAATGTGAGGCATGTGAACTGCAGGACATCTAGTGTAAAAAATGGACAGGTGTGAATAGGGAAGTGGTAGGAAATGAGGATGGAGAGGAAAGTGGAGCCAGCTCTTGAAGAAATAATTACTAACAGTATCTATTTTTTAGGGCACTAACAGTGTGTCAAATGCTAAGTCCATCCCTTTGAACAGTGCTGGCCAGGTTTGGTACTAAGTCTGTGTGTGCTGCCTTGTGTGGTCCTCTCAGCAGCCCCACGATGGAGCACTTACTAGGGAGAGGTCTCTGCCTCTTGAGTTAGCCTGCACATTGCTGCAAGACTAATCTGGATGCTTTCATACATTTAGAAACTTTTTTGCGGGCCTCCCTGGTGGCACAGTGGGTTAAGCAACGCACTTTGAAGCAAACTACAGCCACTACAGTACAAGTTCGATCCCTGCTGCTGGCCAGGGAGGGGACCCACATGGCGCAGCAGACCTCTCCTGCCTTGCCTGCTGCACCCCTCAGCAGTGTGTTTCAGTCGATCTGCCTGTTATGTTCCCCACTCTGTCTCTGGTGAATCCTCACACCACCCCCACATCTCTGTCCTGTACCCCAGTTCTTATATGCATAAATAAATAAATCTTTAAAAAAAAGACTATAATCACTTTTAAATAAATAAATAAAATAAAATAAAAACTTCTTTGTGACTGCCGCTTCCCGAAGTCCAAGCCCACAAGATCATTTGACTTCAAGACAATGTCTTGGGGTAAAGTGTGAAAATTCATATATCTTAGAATGCAATAAAAACAGCAATGGAGGGCCTCCCTGGTGGCGCGAGCGGTTAAGGCATAGCACTATGAAGCATCCACAACCACTGTAGCATGAGTTTGATCCCCACCCAGCCAGGGAGGGGACCCACATGGCGCAGCAGACCTCTCCTGCCTCGCCCGCTGCTCCCCTCAGCGGTGTATTTCAGTCGATCTGCCTATTCTGTTTCCCACTCTCTCTCTGGTGAATCCTCTCACCCCCTCCCACATCTCTGCCCTGTACCCCAGTTCTTGTATGCATAAATAAATAAATCTTTGAAAAAAGCAATGGCTGCAGATATGTATTAAGCTCAGAGAATTATTCATTGACAAAGGCAAGATGCAGAACTGTGTGTGTGTGTCTGTATACACTCATTTGTATTATGAGAGAAATAGGTGTCTAAGTACAGAAAAACATTTCTGGAATGGTAGAAAAGGCACAGTGGCTGCCATTGGGATAAAGTCCCAGAAATCTAGACTGTTAGACTAACCTGGCTTTTCTTGCATACTCTTTTCACACAGAATGAATTTTTTTCACTGTGTATACATTATATTTTAGTCAAAATTAATAAAAATAAGTCTTAAAGCTATGCTGTGTACATAGCAGTTATTTAGGGAGGGAAAGTAGCGTAAAGCTTGAGCGAAAAGATTATTCTGACTGCCTGGGTCTGAGTTCTGTCCTTGCTGCTTACCTTCCCCTAACCTTTAAGTTAAATATTCTCTTTACCCGGTCTGCTATCTGAGGATGCACTGCCTCTCTCCAGGGCTTCAGTGAGGCTTAAGTGAGTTAATATTTTGAAGTCCTTAGAACAATATGTGATAGCGGTTCTTTTTTTTTTTTAAAGATTTATTTATTTATGCATACAAGCACTGGGGTACAGGCCAGAGGTGTGGGGGTGGTGAGAGACTTCACCAGACAGAGCAGGGAGCAGAACAGGCAGATGGACAGAAACAGACTGCTGAGGGGAGCAATAGGCGAGGCAGGAGAGGTCTGCTGCGCCATGTCACCTTCCCAGCTGGCGGTAGGGATCGAACTCGTGCTGCAGTGGCTGCAGTTTGCTTCATAGTGAATTGCTTAACCCACTGCGCCACCAGGGAGGGCACAGGTGTTCATTTTTGTTGTGCATCGCACATTTGTCTTCCAGGGTCTGTCTTCCAGGGTCTGTCTCTGCTTCCAGTGCATGTGGAAGGAGGAGGGACTGATACAGCAAAGGGAATATACAGGAGCTGGGGAGAGACTCCATGCCCAGGGTGGCTTCACTGAATCAGGGAATCTCAAACACGGTAACTTCTTGGAAAAGTGAAAGGAGAGAAAAAGAAGAAGGGTGGTGTATGTCCCAGACGGACTGAGGCTGAGGAGCAAGACAGGAAGGGGCCTGAAATCATGTGACGGCAGGTCATCGTTACATGGCGCTTTTCTTAGCATATATAAAGTAATGATATGACTTATAAATGACATCCTAGGCTTGAGAAATGTGGTAGTTCTACCTTGATCTTTGAAATGACTGTGATGTGTTCCTGTATAATTTATTTAATGAACCCCTTAATGTAGGACATGTGGGTCACTTCCAGCTTGATATCCGCCTCTACGTCTCATCTGGGATTAATTTTTTTTTTAAGTTTTATTTATGCATGCAGGAGTTGGGGTGTAGGCCAGAGGTATGGGGATGTGTGCGAGGATTCACCAGAGACAGAGTGGGGAGCAGAACAGGCAGATCTACTGAAACACACTGCTGAGGGGAGCAGCGGGTGAGGCAGGAGAGTTCTGCTGCGCCATGTGTGTCCCCTCCCCAGCCAGAGGCAGGACTCAAACCAGTGCCGCAGTGGCTAAGGTTTGCTTCTGCTCAACCCACAGCACCACCAGGGAGGCCCAGAATTATAAAGAAGTTTTTTGAGCACAGAATTAGAACTAGATAGAGCTGAGAAGTGGTAATCTTACTAACAAGCATCTGGGGATTAGGTGCTAGTGAGGTGGTAATTTTGACTGGGGATGGGAATACATGAATGTCCCCCATCTGGATCCCAACCCCAAGTCCCAGAGGTGGGTGGGTGCTGCCTCGGCTCCAGATTTGAGTGCTGAGGCTGTGGTATCTGCAGAGAGGGACCTAAGTGGTCCCTCTCATTGGCTAAGACCCACCCCGGGCATAAGGTGAGAAAAGGAGGCCCCATAGCCTTGTGCCTAAATAATGTCGACTTGTACAATACTTTGTACTGAGGTGATCTCTCCCCAGCACTGTCTTCCTTGTAGCTAGGGCTTGCAGGGCGAGAGAGTGGCGGGCAGGGAAATGGGAGGAGCCTGGCTGCCTTCCCCTCTGGAGACACTGGGCAGTACTCCTTTTACTTTGGCCAGGACTTTGGGAGTTGGGGTCAGAGCTGCAGGCAGGTAGGTGATGTTTTTTTAAAGTAGTTGTAACTGTGTATTGGAGGGGGGAGTGGCCTTGAAAAGCTTGGTTTTTCCTTTACTGATAGTAGGTCAAATGAAGAATTTTAATGGAAGATAAAACGTCCCTGCCTCTCTCAGAGAAGTAACTTCCATTTTTTGAGTGAAGTTCGGGGTGTGAAGTGCTGAGCTTTGTGGATTTAACCCTCACAAATTTTGAAGAAACTGAGCGCACGACTTAAACTAACTTGTGGAAGGTTGGTGGGGTTGTAAGGGGCAACCGTTCCACCGAGAGCAGGAATCCACGTCTAGTCAGTCTAACTCCCCAGACCCCTCTCACAGCTACTGCGCTGGCAGTTTCCAGGAAACCTCTTTGTATCGGAGCGTCTCCTCCTTGTTCTCCCTTTAGACTGTAAGCTCCGTGAGAGCAGGTACCTTGTCTCTCAGTGCTGCGCACGTAGTAGGACATTTGTAGCTGCTTGTGCTTGTGAGGTGGGGTGGCTTAGATGAGCAGAGGAATCCGGAAGCCAGCCTGGTGGGGCCCCTCTGCAGGCCTGCTCTCTAGGGCTGTCTTGGCCGCCTGGTGGGGTGGTAGGGTGGGGAGCAAGCTCTCAGGACTTCCTCATGGCTAAATGTTTGACCTGCTGAAAAGTCTGTGGAAAAGAATGGGTCCCCTGGCTGACACGGAGACACTGATTGCCTGTCCCTGGCACAGCACACCCCGCTGGGCGAGCAAGTTGGAGCCAGCCTTCCCAGCCCGGAGGAGGGGCTGCTGTACTATCCACTAATTAAACTTTTTCACGAGGGTCCTGAGTCCTGAATCATTTTCAGAACTGGTCTTGAATCAAAAACGTTTTTAGAATTTATATAACCTCCCCATTGTAAGAGACATGATTTCCAAACTACAGTTTGATTTACTCATTGTGTATTAGCTTCTTAGCACTTGTCTTTTCCTAGTCAGGGTTAATTTTGGGTAGGTTCCACAATGCTAACTTGTTAAGAATGAATAGCACTGTTTTAAGTTTTCTTAAATAACTTCCAAATGGATATGTTAGTTTTCACTAGTTCCACTTGCTCTTACCAGCCAGGAAACTTGAGATACTGGGTTAATACATGTTTAAGCAGAGCTGACTGGATAAGGCTTTTTCACGCTTGTAACAAAAGTGAACTGTAGTTTTTAAATAGTTGTGGATGTTTGGATTTTTAAAAATTAAATTTGAAAAATGCTTCAATGCTTTGTGATTTTTAAAAATGATTTAGTTTTAACTAAATGATTCTCCTTGATTTACATTTGAATTTCCATCAGCAGCATAGGTTGCTGTTGTGAATGTTTTCACATTGCTTGCCTTGGTGCCTTTGATGTGAACAATTTTAAGGGTTCAAGGCCATTTTAATTTCTTTATAACAGCTTAGTAAACTTTTTCGGAAGTTTAGGAACCAGCTTAATCTTTTGGTGACGGGTGGTGGTGGTTTGTGGATAAACCTTTGCTTGACAAGGCTTTGCCTCCCCCCTACACACTACATTTTTTTTAAAACCCCTTCTTTTGAAGATTTCTGATGAGCAAGGTTGGTTTAATTTTGACTTTTTTTTTTTTTTGCCTCGCAATATTGCTCTGATACTTGTTTTGTTTTTTAAAAAGCAGCAGGTTTTGAGAGTTGTGTTTAGACTGCAGACTAAACACTGGACTTGGACTTCAGAATGTTGATTTATTACTAGAAAATCAGACAGATCGTTCAGTCCTCAGCAAGTAATGATGGGTTTTTCCCTTGATTATTCACCATTTTTCTTTGTATGACACTAAATAGTGGTTACTATCGTTTTTCATTTATTTTTCTACTTATTTAGGGAGTGACTGTTTAAAAATTAGACTAACCTTTGATCTTCCTCTTCCCCTCCCCACCAAATACCCTTGGTAAAAGTGTAATTAAATGTGGCCTTCATCTGTATGACTGTTTTTACACTTTTTGCCTTTTTTTTTAATCTGTGTTATTTTGAAAGTTTCAACTCTGTTGACTTTGTGATCAGAATTTTTTTCCCCCTGCTGTTAAATGAAGTTATCCGTTGTTGTAGAGTACCAAAATTATAAAAGCTGTTTAGATCTGCTGTGCCTTGTTTTGTGGTGCTTGTGTTACCCCACGAGAGTCAGCGCTCGGTGGAAGCAGTCTGGGCCCCACTAGGCCAGCATTGCCACCAGCAGGCACTGTTACCGCATCCTGAGTGTCTGGAGCCTTGGGCACCGCTCAGCCATTGGGGGAGGGGTGTAGAAGCATCTTTTTTTTTTTTATTTAAAGATTTATTTATGCATACAAGACCTGGGTTACAGGCCAGAAGTGTGGGGGTGAGAGGATCCACTAGAGACAGAGTGGGGAGCAGAGCAGGCAGATCTACTGAAATACACTGCTGAGGGGAGCAGCGGGCGAGGCAGGAGAGGCCATGTGGGTCACCCCCCTGGCTGGGGGCAGGGATCAAACTCGTGCTGCAGTGGCTGCAGTTTGCTTCATAGTGGTTCCTTAACCCACTGAGCCACCAGGGAGGCCCCTGGAAGCATCTTTATTTTAAATGTGACAGAGAAACAGAAGGATTCAGTTTTCATTTAGGGTTTTGTCTCTGCTGGAGTTTTCAGAGCCGGATACCGAGTAAGATACAGAATAACACAGGCTGCAGACGCTGTCCTCTGATCAATTATTTAGTAGCTTTTTTTTTTTTTTGAAGTTAGAAGTGAAGCTTCATTGTAGGTGTGAATCACCTATTTAGTAGATTTGTTTTAACAGCAGGTTTAGTCGTCACTTTTTGACTAGAAAAAGTAGTTTAATTTTGGTCTCATAACTTCTTTATTGACAATTTTTACTCTGATAGAACTTTAATGTTTTGGAGGTTTTTTTTGCATCATTCTTTGAGTTAACATGGTTCGCCTTAATTCCTTGGGAATGGTTTCTGTATCCAAAGCTGGCTCGTGTCCAGGTGTGCACATATTTTTCTTGTGGGGCAGTCTCCTGGGCACAGAAATAGTCTGGGCTTGGTGGACCCAGAAGTGCCACTTCCTTTCCTCTGGCTTGGACTCTCCAGGACTGCCTTTCCGTTTTGATGTTTTAATGATACCCGGCTCAGTGATTAGTGTTCAGGAAGCTAGGCAGTGATTACTTTGTTTCTGCTTTGTGGACTTCCTCCCCCACTTCCTATTTTTACCCAGCAACTACAGGAAATGAGGCGGCTCCTGGCTGGCTGCTGCTAAGCACTGATTGAGGTGGTGGAGGATGAGGCCTTGGGTCCAGAGCCATTTAAAGCATTTCCACCTTTGTCTTTTCAAAACCACCTCCTTCCTGTAGGCATTATAGGGGCAAGACGTTATGATTGGGTTGAGGTGACGACATGGACGGGTCCTCAGCCCGTGGAAGGGGTCATTGCTGCGCAGCTGGAGACAGTGCTTTTGTAAAATAGGTGAGGGTTTCCAGTGGTAACGGTAGGGGTGGGGCATGGACCTCCTGGTCCTGCAGCCCAGCGGTGTCATTCGCAGGTGAACAGTAGCTAAAAGCAATGGGTGAGTCGAAGGAACCTGTTGCCAGTAGGGCTGGAAAGGTGCATTCTGGTTGCTTTGTGGTGCTCTTGACTGGACAGGCATGGCGGGAACCCAGGAGCCCCCTCGGCTCTTTGAGATATTCGAAGGGACTTTGTTTTAGAAATCGGGTTTATTTAACATTTACCCACCTCTTTTTGACTTGGATCATCTTCCCAGAGAGTAAGTTTATATATTAGCTAACTTGATTACAGAAGCGCTCAGAGCATCTTGTTAGCAGCACTGTTGACCTTTCGGGCGGATAGTTCTTTGTTTTTGGGTGAACAAGGGAGTTGTCCTGTGCAGTCAAGGATATTTAGTGGTATTTCTGACCTCCACAACAATCCCCCAAGTTGTGACAGTCAAATTTCCAAATGCTGCCCAATGTCTCCTGGGCGGTGGTTGCGTGTGTTCTGGTCAGGAACCACTGTGCTAAAGGGTTGAGTGCTGACTGAACTAATTCTGTGCAGAATAAAATAGAATGCGTGGGTCCTTGGGATTAAAACCATTTCTTAGTCTTTATTCCAGTTTGGCACTCTCATGCATGGGTTTGCTACTTAGATTTTGCTACTATCTATCAACCAACTTGGAGCTATACTTTGTGACTTCATTCAGGCTGGAGTCCAAGCTTCTGGAAACCTGGCTCTGGTCTTCTTGGAAGATACTTTCAGCCTTTATCTTTCCCAGTTCCGTGGCAACTGGACTGGGTGGGTGTAGAGACTGAGAGACATTTAGAATGTAATGCTACCAGCAGGTGCCATTGATGGAGCATTTGCTGTAGACAAGGTGCTGTGGTGAACAGAAATTAGTGGGATTGATTGAAAGGTGAGGGGATAGGACAGGCCGTTTGGGTAACACCTTAGTTTTGGGCTCAGCATTGGTAGTACCTGCAACCAAGGCAGTAAGTACAGGAGGAGGAGCAGGGAGTGAAATGACTAGGTGTAACTGGAAGGATCTCAGGAAATCTCTCATGAGGCTCGTCATGGGGGAGAGGCGTTTTGGCTAGAGGTTGAGTCTGGGCATCGGCAGCATGGGTAGGGGTGTGCTCGCCTAAAGAGAGGCTGCTGTTCTCCCATCGCTGCGGCTCATTTCCTGTCAGTTTCAGGAGGCCTGCAACTTTCTTCTTTTAAGAGTGATAGGCAAATGTCCAGGTCTTTGTATTTGACAGAGCTAGAATAGTGCTGTGAAGGAGAGCTCAGTGTCTGGAGGCAGACTGCCAGGCCCTGGCTCCATCTGCGTGGGTGACGACTCTGTAGCCATGTGCAAGAACTGGAAGAGCTCACTTAACCTCTTTCAGATGCCTCACCTCCCTCACAGGGTTATTTTGAGAATAAAGTAGATAACACATGTAAAGTGCATAGCACAGTGCCACGGCACTTAGTGCCCCTTCAGTTAATGTCAGTCTTTATTTTAGGGTTCTAGTGTGGATTAAATGAGATTGTCTAGAACTCCAGGAATAGTGCCCGATGTGTTGTAGGCTCTTAATGAGTGCTCTGTTCTGTTGAGGTGTACTTGTGTGAACATGGCATGGCAGTAGCTTTGTTTTTCTTTTAAAGCAGAACTTCATTTTCTAGTTCTTAGTAACTGTGTCAGTAGATGGCCATTAAAGAAGTCTGAGGATGAGGGACCTCCCTGGTGGCACAGTGGATTAAGCAACGCACTATGAAGCCAATGCAGCCACTGCAGTACAAGTTCGATCCCTGCCGCCATTCCAGGGAGTTGACCCACATGGTGCACCTGACCTCTCCTGCCTCACCCACTGCTCCCCTCAGCAGTGTGTTTCAGCTGGTCTGCCTGTTCTGCTCCCCATTCTGTCTCTGGTGAATCCTCTCATCCCCCATATTTCTGGCCCGTACCCCAGTGCTTGTATGCATAAATAAATAAATCTTAAAAAAATAGTTTGAGGATGAACTAATCATTCAGCAGGATCATTACAGTGTGCTTAGCGCTCTGGAATATCATGAATGAGCTCGGTGATCCTGCCAGAAGCCGGCAGTTGTGATGCACTATTTTACACTATAGCCACGGCATTGCTAAGGTGGGTTTAAAAACTGGGTATTTTGGTAACACAGACTGGGAGTTCGCTCTTTGTCGAGTGGCTTCTGGAAGAGGTGACATCTCAGTTAGACTTCCAGGAGTAGAGTAAACCAGGAGGGCATTGCAGTTAAAGGGAATGGAACATGTAGCTGTTGAGAAGGATGATGGAAGGAAGGATGTTGAGAAGGAAGAAGCAAGAACTGGACAGTTCAGCAGAGGGGAAAAAGAAAATTGGGAAGGCAGTGGAGAGCCATAAGAAGTTTAGGCGGGAGAGTGGTGTGATTAAATTCCACACATTTGGAAAAATCTCTCAGGAGACTCACTTCTGGCAAGAGTAAAAGATGGTCTGAGGTAGGGAAAAGATTGGGCGATGTTAGGAAGGCTTTGACCAAAGGGTTACTTGGGTGAAGGAAAGTGAGGAGTGGAGGACGGCTCCCAGGTGTCTGCTTCCTCGAGTGGTGTGCCGGGAGCCTGGGAAGGGCGCTTCAGACACTGGGCTTGGAACCTGCCCAGTGGGCGCTGGAGCATTTGGAATGTGAAGCGCAGCATAAGGGTCTGGGCGAGAGAGATGGCTTTGGGCATCCTCCCAGGAAGAATCTGTTGATCTTAGAAACGGCCCAGCGCCAAGCTCAGGAACCACAGTACTCTGGCTCTGCCCGAGGCCCAGTGGCTCAGAGACAGCTTAGAGCAGCCGCGGCAGGAGGAGAGCCGTGGTCTTTGCAGTTCAGCACCCATGGATTTGTCTTATTATTTTTAAATGTAAGGGGAATTAAAAAAAAAGTTTCCTAAGAAAAGGGAGAACAAAGAAGTGAATCTCGCATTTCTCTTGCCTGGATAAATATTTTAAATTCATGGATGTTGAGAATAAAATTCTTCCAAGCATTTTTTGGGAGTGCATATCTAAATATGGCTTGTGTCATTCTGAACGGCCCCCCAAAAAAAAAGAAAATGGAAATGGTTGGGCTTTGAACTTCATAGACAATAACTTCACTAATCTGAAAGAATTTCCTGTGTGAATTCTCAACGTTATCAAATATAGATGTTTAGATTTACATTTTTTGGGGGGGACGGGAGTGGAGAGAATTTTTTCTGTATTTTTTTCCTCTGAAGAGGAAATTATTTGCAGGATGGTTTATCTTTATGTGTTTGCTTTGTTTTGTTTTTTTAACAACAGCTTTATTGAAATGTAGCTTACATACCATGCAGTTTTCTCATTTAAAGTGTATAATTCTATGGTTTTAAGTATTTTCACAGTTCTACAACCACTACCATGGTAAATTTTAGAGCATTTTCATCACTCCTAAAAGAAATCCTGGTCCCTCTAGCCGTTGTTGTTCATTCTTCCCATCTGCCCATGCCCGAGGCAGCCATTTAACTGCTTTCTGTTTCAGTACTTATTGTAGATATTTCATATTAGCGGAATGATATAATATATGGCCTTGGGCTTGGCTTCTTTCATGTAGCAAAATGTTTTTAAGACTCAGTGCATGTTGTAGTGTGTTTAGTATTTCAATTTTTTTTAACACCTGAATAATATTCTATTGTATGGCCCTACGACATTAAAAAAAAAGAGATTTTTTTACGCATACAAGAACTAGGGTATAAACCAAAGGTGCTGGGGTGGGGGTGGGGGTGTGGATGAGAGGAGTCACAATAGACAGAGTTGGGAGCAGAACAGACAGATCAACTGAAAGATACTGCTGAGGGGAGCAGCGGGCGAGGCAGGAGAGGTCTGCTGCGCCATGCGGGTCCCCTCCCTGGCGGGCAGCAGGGATCAAACTCGTGCTGCAGTGACTGCGGATGCTTCATAGTGCTGTGCTTAACCCCTTGCGCCACCAGGGAAGCCCACCTACAACATTTTCTTTATTTGTTCATCAGTTGATAAGTTATTTGGATTGTTTCTACTTTTTTACTACTGTTAATAGTATTGAGGTGAACATTCATGTACAGCTTCTTCATTTCTCTTGGGTACGTGCATAGAAGTGGAATTGCTTGGTCACATGGTAATTCTGTGTTTGACCTTTGGAGGAACTGCCAGCTTGTTTTCCCAGGCGTCTACCATTTTACACGGTCCTGCTTTCATGAGCTGTAATGAGGTTCCACTTCTCCACATCCCTGCCAGTACCTATTGTCTGTCTGTTTGATGATAGTTATCCACTAGTTATAAAGTGATAGCACATGGTTTTGATTTGTGTTTGTCTGATAGCTAATGATACTGAGCATTTTTACATGTGCTTGTTGGCCACTTGTATATCTTCTTTGGAGGGTTCATCTGTATTTGATCATCCATGTTGGCAAGTTAAACACATGAACATAATTGTCTGGGAAAATGTGTGTGTGTGTGTGTGTGTGTGTGTCTGTCTGTCTGTCTCTGTATAGTGAAAAGTGCCATAAACAGATGTAAAGGAGAGGTCAGGCCCCCAGAGAAATAGCAAGCTCTCTGTGCTCTTCGCACGTACTGGGTCTGAACTCGACAACAGGGTGCTTGACGATCCTGAGACCGTGATTTCTAATTTCTGCTCACAGCACTTAGGCTACTGATAACCACTGCCAGGTTTCTGCAGACCCATGGCCTGACAGGGAGGTAGCTTGCAATGGATTCATCTATGAAGTATGTACAGAATGTCTTTCCTTTTAGGCAGAATAATGCTCCATTGTATGGTTATGCCACATTTTATTTATTCATTCATCTGTCAATGGACATTTGGCTTAATACCACCTTTTAGTTATCATAAATAATGGTGCTATGGATACTGTTGTACAAATACCTGTTTGAGTGTACACTCACATACTGTAGATTTTATTTACTAATGCCCACAAGAGTTGGGATACAGGCCAGAGGCATGGTGGGTGAAAGGATTCAACAGAGACAGAGCGGAGAGCAGAACATGCAGATCTACTGAGGGGGGCAGTGGGCAAGGCAGGAGAGGTCTGCTGCGCCATATGGGTCCCCTCCCTGGCTATGGATTGAACTCACACTCAGTGGCTGCGGAGGCCCCACAAATGTGGCACTCAACCCCTTGCACCACCAGGGAGGCCCACCTACTTAATTTTATGAGGGACTGCCATATTGTTTTCCATAGTGACTATACCATTTTACATTGCCACTAGTAATGCACAAGGTGCCATTTCCTCCATGTTATTTTCTGTGTTTTTTCTTTTTGCAATAGCTTTCCTAAAGGATATAAAGAAGTATCTCTAGGGGCCTCCCTGGTGGTGCAATGGGGTAAGCACTGTAATTTGAAGCAAACCACAGCCACTGCAGCATGAGTTCGATCTGTGCTGCCAGCCCAGGAGGTGACCCACATGGCGCAGCAGACCTCTCCTGAATCTTTCTACTGCTCCCCTCAGCAGTGTGTTTCGGTACATCTGCTTGTTCTGCTTCCCACTCTGTTTCTGGTGAATCCTTTCATACACACCCCCCCCCCCCACACACACACACCTCTGGTCTGTACCCCAGTGCTTGTATGCATAAATAAATACATCTTTAAAAAAAATAAAGAAGTATCTCATTAATTTTTGTTGTTTTATTATTATTATTTTTTAAAGATTTATTTTTTCTTTTTTTTGTGATGTGTAATCCTTTTAATACATTGCTGGATTTGGTTTGTTAAGATTTTCTTGAGGGATATTGATCTGTAGTTTTCTTTTTTTTTCACTGAGACATATTATAATTAATTTTTCAAACATTAGGGACAGAATTTTCAAAGAAGCAAGTGAAAAGTAAGTTATCACATACATTAACCCCCATAAGACCATTAGTAAATTTTTGATTTACTTATTTATACATACAAGAGCTGGGGTACAGGCCAGAGTCCAGGGCGGTGAGAAGATTCACCAGAGACAGTGGGGAGCAGAACAGGCAGACTGACTGAAACACACTGCTGAGGGGAGCAGCGGGCTAGGCAGGAGAGGTCTGCTGCACCATGTGGATCCCCTCCCTGGCTGGGGATCAAACTCATGCTGAAGTGGCTGCAGATAGTCTGCTGCTTAACTCCTTGTGCCATCAGGGAGGTCCCAAAAGTTTTAGTTTTGAAGAAGTCTAATTTTTTTTTTATTTTGTTGGATATGGTTTTGGTATCATATCCAAGAATCATTTCCAAGTCTGAACCATTAGTTTTTATATACTTAATGAATTTCACTTCGGGAGAATTTTTCCACATGATACTTAAACTGTCCCATTATTGGCCATTCATAAACTTTACTCTTCAGGTTTGACTCTGGGTCCTTTTGACATGGCCTAATAGTCTTTGATGGGCTCCTTGCTTTCTGACATGCTAAGAATTCCTGTGCTTGTCTTTTTTGTTTCTGACTCCAGAAATATGTAGAATCATCTATTTCTAAAAGGAGTTCTGCTTCTGAACTGAAAAATAGTGCTAGGATCATTCATTACAACTGGAATGTGAATCCTTCTGGGTCTTTTCAATAATGTAAATGTGTACTTTCTGGATAGAAAAAGATAAATCATGAATTCAAACTGATGTTTTCAATTCAAATGAAGGATTAAGATAGTTCTACTTCTTTAATTATATATGTCTCTTTTTAATTGACAAAACACCAGAGAAGTGCAGTCGGTCCACTGTTTAAACTTGAATAGTCTTGGGGCCTCCCTGGTGGCACAAGGGGTTAAGTCTCAGCACTGTGAAGCTATCCACAGCCACTGCTGCTCCTCTCATCTGCACGCCCCCACCCCCCCACCTCTGGCCTATAACCTGGTTCTTGTAAGCATAAATAAATAAATCTTTTTTAAAAATAAACTTGATTTAGTCCTTTTCTGTGTGGTTATGCTACCAGCTTTATAAATGGGTTCATTTGTAGGGATTGTTTTTTCTTTTCAATTTACTTTTTTTAATGTTCGACATGGTACTGAAGGTACAGCTATAAAGCAAGGTAGAATGAGAAGACTATAGCTTCCTTCATGGCCTTTGTTCTTCTCGATGCCTCATAGATAAACATTTCCATTGGTTTGGCTTATTTTTCCATTAAATATTTTTAAAAATGCATGCATGCGAGTACACGTGTATCCATAGGCCCTACTCCCCTCACAGTTTGTTTCTTCCTTGTTTTTCATCGTGGCAATGTGCTATTTCCAAGCATTCTGCCTCCTTGCTTTTGCTTTAAAGATCTTCTCAAGTCTCACTGAAGATACCAGTTAGAATTTCTTTTTAGATGTTTCTCTGGGACCTAAAATGTTTCTCAGATGCGTTCTTTTTATCTTAGTTGCTCTGTGTTGTCCTCTTGGCCTTCCATTCGCATTGTGGTGTTCCTCATTAGTGAAGAACTGGGTTGACTATGTAGACCATTTACAAGCGCTTTCTTTTCCCCAGTAGTTCTTTTTCTGTGGTAGGGTTGGAGCCTTCAGTGACCAAAAGTGAGGAGTCTGGAGGTCGGATTGATTAACCTACTTCCCATTCCTGATTTCTGTACCCCTCCCTCAGAGCTGCGTGTTTACAGGCCAGAGGACTCTGCCTCTCTGCCCCGCCACCTTGGGCCCTGCATGTTCTGGGAGTTACCCAGTTCTTCTCTGGTTCATCTTGTTCTGCAATTTTCTCTGCATCTTCTAGAAAGTGACCAGCATTTAAATAAACTTTATCTCTCTGCCTTCCTCACGGTTTTTATGCTGTAATTCCCTTGTGACTGTCTTCACTCTTATGTCCTTAGGATTGGAGACTGTGGGAAGGTAAGCACATGTGCCTATATATTTAACCTGGCATGTTACTGCGAAGGTGCTTTGTCCCATATCATTGCTGACAACAGGTCTGCTTTTCACTTCATTTTCTCTGTTAGCTTAATGACCAAAATAAGTAAAAATTGTCCTGAGTTCACACCTCAGAGCTATCACATCACTGTAATATGTGATGCCCCTTACCCTAGGATTCCTGGATTTCACTCAGTTCAGGGATTAAGTCACTTGACAAGACCTTTCTAATGTGTAAGTAACTTTTTTCTGGACAGGCAGAAATAACAAGGCCTGCTTACCTTTGCTTACGATATGGGAATGAATAATAACATCATCACACTTGTAGTGCTTCATATGTGCCAGACTTTTCTAAATGTTTTATATGTATAAACTATTGAACTCAATAACAGTAGTTACTGTTATTATCCCTATTTTACAGACCATGAAACTGAGGCACAGAGAGGTTAAAGAACTTCCCCAAGGTCACATAGATGGTAAGTGTCAGAGCCAGGATCTTCCCCAGTTAGTAGGTCCCCAAGGCCACCCTCATACATTACACTCTCGAAAGGGAAATTCTCCAGATGTCCTCAGGGTGGCCACTTGTCTGTATTGTCACTTCTGGGTAAAAGAAAATCCTTTTTATACTTAAATTTTATCTCGTTTCAAAAATGTTCTTTGTTACTATTTGAAGTAGAAATTGCTGATGACTTTGATTGCAAAAAAGAATGTTTAAATGATGTCATCAGGCCTGAGTTCAAGTTTAATTTATTGAGAACTTTTGTAATTAATGTGTTGAAAAGATGGAACTGATCTGTTAACATGTCCTTTTTTGCTATGCGTTTATGAAACTTAGGCAGCATGAAAACTTATGAATACAGCACTTAAGTCTTACAACTCTTGGCTACAGTGAACTTCTGAGGTCTTTCACAATACATATTTATTTCCATGTAGTATGAATAGTGGATTCATAAATGGTGAATATTTCCCCCAATTAAAATTCTTTTTAGCAAAACAGAGAAGAAATGTCCTTAAATGGATTAAACATATTTGAACCCTAGAGGCAGATAAATACGGGGGCGGGGGAACACTTAAAATCAGTAAGACAGGCATTGAGAAGAATGTTATTAAAAAAAATAACAACAGGGGGGCCTCCCAGGTGGCACAATGGGTTACAATTGCACTACAAAGCAAACTGCAACCACTGCAGCCTGAGTTTGATCCCTGCCACTGACAGGGGTGGAGGGGGGTGGGGGGGTGGGGAGGGAGATGAGGGGGGGGACCCACATGGCGCAGCAGACCTCTCCTGCCTCGCCCACTGCTCCCCTCAGCAGTGTGCATCAGTCAGTCTGCCTGTTCTGCTCCCCACTCTGTCTCTGGTGAATCTTGTCACCCCCCCATTCCTCTGGTCTGTACCCCAGTGCTTCTATGCATATAAAAATAAATAAATAATAAAATAGTAATGGATATAACTGGGTGCTTCTGCATATGCTCTTGTGAATTTTAAAACTTTTTATTACAGAAATCTTCGATCGTATTCAAGAGTAGATAGAGCAAGTGATATGATGAACTTCATGTTCCAATACTGTTCTTGGCAAAATCCCATTTGAAAATGATGGACTCTGGGGCCTCCCTGGTGGTGCAGTGGGTTAAGCAACGTACTATGAAGCAAACCGCAGCCACTGCAGCACGTTTGCACGTGTGCACGTTTGATCCCTGCTGCCGGCCAGGGAGGGGACCCACGTGGTGCAGCAGAACTCTTCTGCCTTGCTCGCTGCTCCCCTCAGTAGTGTGTTTCGGTCAATCTGCCAGAGATAGAGTGGGGAACAGAACAGGCAGATCCACTGAAGTACACTGCTGAGGGGAGCAGCAGGTGAGGCAGGAGAGGTCTGCTGCGCCATGTGGGTCAGCTCCCTGGCTGGGGATCAAACTCGGTCTGCAGTGGCTGTGGATAGCGTCCTAGTGCTGGAACTTAACCCCTTGTGCCACTAGGGAGGCCCAAGAATGTTCTTGCATCAATTTCTCAAAGGAATCTTTGACTTTTTCCTCCCTGTCATCTTCCACTCCCCCACTGTCCATACATGCACATGGAGAACCTTGTGATGGAGCAACCTCCCCAAGAGAGTCACCAGGCCCCTGGAAAGTGACTGTGGGCTTTACCTTACTAAGCAGCTTCTCCTGTGTGGAGGTGGAGTTACTTGCATCATCTGGGCAAAGCCATGTGCTGCTCGCTGGTCTGGGTGGGCAGCTGTGGCTAACTGTAAAGCTTGCCCAGTATTTTATATGTACCCCTACATTCTCACCCTCTCTTGTAGTTAATTGCCACCATATGACTAATTCTCACCAAATAGCTGCGAGGTAAATAGATGTGTTGTGTCACATCTCATGGAAAGCAGGAGAAAGCAGGTATGGCTTTTCTGTGCTGAGGGACTGTGGAAAATACAAGTTCTGATAATGTCCCCATCAGTTGAAAAAGGGCCACCAAACCCACAATGAACTTCTCGTGGGCAGGAGGTCTTCGTTAGGTTAGCCCACCCGTGCGGGGTTTGTTGCTGCAGCATCACTCAGCCTTTCTACCAGTCCGATGGTTAAGAACAGAGCGTTTTTGAAGGGTTTGGAGTTCTGACAATTAAGATACTGTGTGTTTTTTTTTTTTTTCCAAATGTTTTTCCATAGAAAGTTGTAAGTCATTTTAACAAGTGTATTTCCAAATGTTCTAAATTCTCTCTCTTTTTTAAAGATAAATATTTATTTATGCATATGAAAGCTGGGGTACAGGCCAGAGTCACGGGAGGTGAGAGGATTCACCAGAGACAGAGTGGGGAGCAGAACAGGCAGACTGACTGAAATACACTGCTGAGGGGAGCAGCGGGCGAGGCAGGAGAGGTCTGCTGCACCATGTGTGTCCCCTCCCTGACCTGGGATCAAACTCGCGCTGCTGTGCCTTGGATGCTTCAAAGTGCGACGCTCAACCTGCTGTACCACCAGGGAGGCCCCTGATACTGTGTGATATAATCAAGACATTTAGTATCTTGGGTTTTTCCCCTCATCTGTGAATTGAAGGACTGAATGATCTTAGGTTATTCTGGATAGTAGCCCTTAGATACAGATTTCTGATTGAAGTATGAAAAGTAACTAATTCTGACTAATTAAAGGCTTTCCTAGGAAATTGTGTATTTATGTAGCTTTTGCTGTTAGATGAGAAGTTATGTAAAGAAAAAAGCAATGAAAGACAAAGTCATCTTTTTGAGCTTTACTGAGACATAATTCCCATACATACAGAGCTGGTGAAGCTTTCACAGTGGTGTGAAAGCAGTTTGGTATTTCCCCAGAATCTTAAACCTAGAGTGGCTGTATGACCCAGCAATTATAATTTACTCTTAGGCCTATGTCCAGGAACATTAACAACATAAGTTGATATAAAAACTTACACTTGAGGGCCTCCCTCGTGCCGCAAGTGGTTAAATCGCAGCACTATGGAGCTATTCAAGCCTTTGCAACATGAGTTCGATCCCAGCCAGGGAGGGGACCCACATGGCACAGCAGACCTCTCCTGCCTCGCCCACTGCTCCCCTCAGCAGTGTGTTTCAGTAGATCCACCTGTTCTGCTCCCCACTTTATCTCTGGTGAATCCTCTGGTGAATCCTCTCACCCCCTGCACCTCTGGCCTACACCCCCATCCCTTTCATGCATAAATAAATAAGTTTTTAAAAATACTAAAAAAAACTTATACTTGAAAGTCCATAGCAGCATTACTTATAACAGCCACATAAAGTGGAAAGACCCCAAATGTTTATCAACTGATGAATAAATAAAACATGCTTTAGTCACATGATAGAATATTATTCAGGCATGAAAGGTTATAAAGCACTAATAAATGCTCCATAATGTAGATGAACCTTGCAAACACTATGGTAAATGAAAAAGCCAGACACAGAAGGCTGTGAGATTTCATTGCTGTGGGATGCCCAGGTAACGCAGGTCCACAGAGACGGTTAACTGCGGTTGCCAGGAGTTAGGAGGAGAAGGGGGATGGGAAGTGTCTGTTAATCAAAAATTTCTTTTTGAAGTGTGATGAAGTTGTTCTGAACTAGGTGATGTTGATCATATACCTGTTAAAATCCACTGAGTCACACACTTTAAATGGTGGATTTTATGATATGTGAATTATGTATTGAGATTCATAATTATTATGTATCAAGAGATACATAGGAGATAAATAGCAAAGAGATAAATAGGAGAAAATACATTCTACCGGCCTCTAGGAATGGCTGCCTTAGCTTGATGAGCAAAGTTCTGATATGTCACATCTGGAAAACGACCCACTGCTTGCTGATTGGGCATTCAGCCCTTTGTGGCCACTCACTAACCAGGGTGGTGATTACCTGTTTCCTTGGAGTTAATGAATCAGGCATTGGAGTATAATTTGTGTATTTACCTATGTTTATTCTTTGGTAAAAAACAAAGGAAGAAACAAAAGAGTTAACTAGCACAGAGGAGTGAAGTTTGGGTAGAAAAACTTTCATTCCTGTGCACAAACTTCAGAAAAGGGGAACCTGGAAGGGAAGAAGGCAGAGACTTCCATACCCCAAGATCTAAGTCTGATCTGTTTCCTCCTTTATGATAAAACTGTGGGGCCAAGAGTTTGTGTGGTGCAGTGCTCTGAAACGTACGTGCCTACATGGCTGCTGGAGTTTATAGGAAAATCCTAGATGAGAAATCTTGGCAAGCTTTAAGATCAGACCTAATGCAAACTTCAGGTGCACATATTCATGAGAATAAAGAGCCACAGTTCACGAAAATAAAGACCTAAGTAGAAAGCAGAATAAGCATGCATCAGGGCTGCAGGCGACAATGTTAACTTCCTGACCAGTGTCTCCCCAGGCAGCTTTCCCTCCTCAGCGCTCTGCTGAGTCTTCTGTTGTGCTCTGGAATTTGTTAAAGCCACGCTGATTATAATGCACCACTTAGGTAGGGGTAGATAAGTGTGCCTTGCTGTCGTGAATCTGGAAAAAGAAGGAAAAGGACGTCTGGGAACAGATTTCTTATAAGTAGCCATTTAATATGTTGTTTACTGAAAAGTCTGAGGTATTTTAAGCATCAAGATTCTTCTGGATACAGAGCTACAATTGGTGGCCAGTTCAGTTGAGTTTATAAACTGGCTGAGTTAGGACCGCTACACTTTTGGAGTATGTGTTTGTGTCCACAACACTCCTCCTCATCTCTTGCTCTTGTAACCTAACTGCGTCCCTCATTTCCTCATGTAATGGTGACACCCTAAAAGAGGTATGGTAATTGACCCGGATGAATAACTTAAGTTTGACTTGTATTTATTTTTCTCTACAAAAAAAAAATTAAAAAGAAAAACTAGTTAACAGTAAGCAGACCCAACTATATAGAGACGTGTTGAAGTTTAGCATTGTATATATTAAATATAATTAGTGAATTTTTATTTGAACTCTTGTTATGGGCGGGTTAACAGATCACAGAGAATCGAGTAGCTGTGAGAGAGGAATCCTGCTGTTCCACTGTTGCGGGTATAAGCAGCCCCGCTGGAGGTGTCCAGACACCGCCTTTGAGGCTGCCCAGAGCTACAGCTTCTGTAGAAGCTACCCCAAGGTGCAAGCACCACATACCCTATTATTCTTCCCTCTGAACGGCCAGAGGGGACATTGGTACCAGGTGAGGCTGAGAATCATCCATCCGGGAATCTCCAGCCAGCCGACCCCCTTCTCTTCTGTCCTCTGTGTGCTGTGTCCACACAGCAGGGTGTCCTGAACAGACCTCCGTGCTGTCCTGCTCCAGGGTCTTTGCTGTGTGGTCCCTTCCCTTGTCACGCCCCATCCTACAGTCAAGGCCAGGATTAAAGTGACATTTCTTTATCAAAACCTTCCTGGTTTTCCTCAGTCTCTGCTCTTCGCTACCATTTTCACCGCCCCTTAAAGTTTCATGAGTGCTGTCCTTGTCACTGGTCTTCACCGTAACGGGGTACTCTCTGAGGAGGAAAGGGGTGCTGAATACAAATCCTGTGCCGGCCCTGTGCAGTATGTCATAGGCTGTTCTCTGCTTTGGAGGGGCTAGCGTGGAACCCGGAATTTTGGGGTGCACAGTTTTTGAACTGCAGCTTGAGGGGTCATCTAGCAGTTGTTATGTCATAGTCCGGTTATGTCACTGTTGTACCTGGTCTTGTAAGGTTATGAGGTTTCTTACTTCGTTCATCCGTAACCCACCTTTGTGGATAGTAGCTCTGAAGCAGTGAGTATTCCAGTTACTCATTGTCCTGAAACTTTCCTAACAATCTTATTTTCCCCCCTTACAGGAAATGACTTAGAGGCCTTACAAATACATCTGTGCATTCTTGCTTCAGACTTTACGATTGCGGGCCAGCCCAGTTTGGAAGCACCTCTGATTAATGCTACAAGGAAACCGCTACCTCAGCAAACAGAAGGAAAGGAGGAGAAGACTTTTAATTTATAACATGCCATTTTTTAAAAAACCGTCTTCAAAAAATATTAAAGGAAACTTGGAAATTTTTTGTGTCGAAGAGCCGCTTCACAGGTGACTGGATTTGGCAGGCAGGCTCTGTCAGCTCCGCAGAGGTTTGTGCTTCCTTCTCGTGTGAACACTTCCGTACTGCTTTTTAAATTGCTGTTGATCAGCTGGTGGGTTTTTGAGTTCTAACTTTTCTGTATATTGAAGATACATTATATTACATTTTTTAAAGTTAAGTTATTTTTCTGCCATTGTAAATACAAGTATCGAAATATTCTTGCAGAGCAATTATAGGTAAACATTTTTCTCAGCAAGCGTACCTTTCTATTAGAGAGTGGAATGCTGACAGTTCTTATGTAGCATTTTGGACACACTTTTATTTTTTGTTGGAGGTCCTGCCTACCCTGAAAATACTAATCATATAAACGTGTTGTCCTTCTCACGTCTGCGTTGGAGCACATGGTCACCTGCCTCATGAAAATGCCTTTTTTAAAACTTAGATTTGCAGAACTCCACTATTTTTATACCTAGCTACAGTGTTGGGGGGAAGAAAGAATCAGCCCCCTGACCCGCTCACGGTCACTGGGACAGCTCCCCTCCCGCATGTATTGCTGCAGTGCCCAGGACGGTAAGATGGACTACAAGCGGCGCTTCCTGCTTGGCGGGTCCAAGCAGAAGGTGCAGCAGCACCAGCAGTACCCGATGCCCGAGCTGGGCCGAGCACTGAGCGCCCCCCTGGCGTCGACGGCCACCCCCGCCCCCCTGGGCAGCCTGACTGCCGCGGGCGGCTGCCACCATGCCATGCCCCACTCCACTCCCATCGCTGACATCCAGCAGGGCATCTCCAAGTACCTGGACGCCCTCAACGTCTTCTGCCGTGCCAGTACTTTCCTCACGGATCTCTTCAGCACTGTGTTCAGGAACTCTCACTACTCGAAGGCAGCCACACAGCTCAAAGACGTGCAGGAGCACGTCATGGAAGCCGCCAGTCGACTGACGTCGGCCATAAAGCCCGAGATCGCCAAAATGCTCATGGAACTCAGTGCCGGGGCTGCAAACTTCACAGATCAGAAGGAATTCAGTCTCCAGGACATTGAGGTAGAGTATCTTCTCCATCATACTTGGCTAGGAACAGGTCCTCAAGAGGTAAGTGGGAGCGTTGCCTTAGTTTTTCCCAGGAATCCTGTCATGATGGTCTTTGTCCTCTTTCTAATGTTATGCTCTCCTTGTGTGAAATTTGGGCACGATAGCTCCTGACTTGCTTTATTTCATATTAAATAGCACGAAGGTTACTAAAGAAGCCAGCCCATAGCTAATGTTGTCCTTTAAATTTTCGCATCGGAATGTAATTTCCAAATGATGCACTAAGAAAAGGACATAGCAGGGATTGAGAAGTCTAGATATGGTTATGAGCTTTATCTGTGAATGGTCATTAAATAGATGCATCATTTGAATGCAGGAAGTCTCACGTGTTTACAGGATTAATTAATTTTCCAGTTCTGAATTCAAAGCTGTTTGTGTTTTTAGTCAGTACTTTTCTGGGGGTCTTTGATAGTGCAAATGAAATAGTCTTCCTTTTTCAGGCTCCTCTGTTAGGATGTAAGATTGCAATACAAGTTTCATTCAAATAAAGACCTTTTTCTTTCATTTTGGAAATGGCTATTAAACTATGATCTGTCACGGCTGGATTTGTGAAATTACTTTTAGCTGCTTGAACAGTTTTACTGAGATTGATTTTTTTTCCACATGTCCTTGTACATTTTAGTAGCACATCAGAGGTAATTTTTGCCATCATGGGGCTGAATTTGATTTTAGAAAATCACCAATCTTCTGAGCCTGATAGATGATTGAGGTGGCTAAATATGCTGTGGGTTTAGTGAAAGAGTCTTCAATAGGTAAGCTATCAAGTCATTTAATTTTTATTGTCTCAAAGTGATTTTAAGATAGTTCCGATAGAAATTTAAAACTATTTTATTTTTTAAAGATTTTATTTATGCATACAAGAGCTGGGTTATAGGCCAGAGGCGTGGGAGGTGAGAGGATTCACCAGAGACAGAGTGGGGAACAGAACAGGCAGATCCACTGAAATACACTGCTGAGGGGAGCAGCGGGCGAGGCAGGAGAGGTCTGTTGTGCCATGTGGGTCACCTCCCTGACTGGCGGCAGGGATCGAACTCGTGCTGCAGTGGCTGCGGTTTGCTTCATAGTGCGTTGCTTAACCCACCGCACCACCAGGGAGGCCCTAAAACTGTTTTTTAAAAGATACAGTACTCTTGCTATAAATTGGGATCATTAATCATTTTTCTAGAGGGAAAACTGTTTAGATTTTGGAGCCTCCATGTGGTCTCTATCACGTTTTATTTTTATTTTTTTTTTTAATTTAATGCTGTATAGACCAGCATCTCCTTGGGGCTCTGTCTGCTGGACAGGATTTGATCTGGGAGTTCTGGTTTGCTGAACATACTGGTATAAATTTATAATAACCGGGCCTCCCTGGTGGCACAGTGGATTAAGCAACACACTATGAAGCAAATCACAGCCACTGCAGCACGAGTTCAATCCCTGCTGCCTGCCAGACCTCTCCTGCCGCACCCTGTGGCTCCCCTCAGCAGTATGTTTCAATCCATCTGCCTGTTCTGTTCCCCACTCTGTCTCTGGCGAATCCTCTCACCCCTCACACTTCTGGCCTGTACCCCAGTTCTTGTACGCATAAATAAATAAATCTTTGAAAAAATTATAATAATCTCTGACTATCTTGTTTTGAATCTGCAAGGATATTTACAATTCCTGATTATTTGTGTGATCATATTGTTTTCCGGGAAATACCATTTTCAGATGTTTATGAAATAGCTTGTCAGAGTTGTAGTATTTTCTTTTTTAAAGATTTATTTATTGGGCCTCCCTGGTGGCCCAGCAGGTTGAGCGCCACACTGTGAAGCATTGTGGCACAGCAGCAGGAGTTTGATTACTGGCCAGGGAAGGGACCCACATGGCGCAGCAGACCTCTCCTTCCTCGCCAGCTGCTCCCCTCAGCAGTGTGTTTTGGTCATTCCGCCTGTTCTGCTCCCCGCTCTTTGTCTGGTGAATCCTCTCATCTCCCCCGACTCTGACCTGTGCCTCAGCTCTTCTATGCATAAATAAATAAATCTTTTTAAAAAAAATTTCTTAAAAAAAAAAAAAAAGATTGGGGCCTCCCTGGTGGCGCAGCGGGTTGAGTGCCACACTGTGAAGCATCTGTGGCACAGCAGTGCAAGTTCGATCTCCAGCCGGGGAGGGGACCCACGTGGCGCAGCAGACCTCTCCTGCCTCACCCGCTGCTCTCCTCAGCAGTGTATTTCAGTGGATCTGCCTGTTCTGCTCCCCACTCTGTCTCTGGTGAATCTTGTCACCTCCCGCAACTCTGACATGTGCCTCAGCTCTTCCATGCATAAATAAATAAATCTTTTTTAAAAATCGATTTATTTATTTATGCATACGAGAACTGGGGTACAGGCCAGAGGTGTGGGGGGGTGAGAGAATCCACTAGAGACAGAGTGGGGAGCAGAACAGGTGCCATGTGGGTCTCCTCCCTGGCCGGGGATTGACCTTGTGCTGCAGTGGCTGAGGATGTACTTAACCCCTTGCGCCACCAGGGAGGTGCCAGAGTTGAAAGTATTTTTATAATTACACAGATAAAGCATACTTCTCAGAAGAAACTCAAGCAGTGAAACTTAAAACGTGCTCATTTCTCCTTGCCATTCCTTTGTCCAGGAGAGAGCACTTAGATGGTGTTTGCCATTTCAGACCGCTGTCTGTTTGTGCACAGATACAGATTTGTGTGTGTACAAGTGTACAAAAAGTTTTGCTTTTGGTTTGTTTTATGTAAAGAACCCTGTTGTTCAGCTCCCAATGTGCCTGGTCACTGCTTTGCAGAGACAGGGCAAGAAAACAGGGATGCTTTACCTTTTCTTAGAAAGTGTGAAAAAATATTAGCTCCAGACGTTACAGCTATTATCCTGTAAGATAAACAGTTTTAGCTTTATTTAGAGTTCCAGACAAAGTTGTTTTCAAAAATAAGGCCAAAGTCCTTTATTTTAAGCTGGCCATGACTGAGCTCTTCTTAAGGCCACAGCTGCACAGACTGGAGGAGACAGAGCTGGACCTAGCGGCTGTTTGCCCTCTAGTCCCTTGGTCCCCAGGTCCAGACTCGAGAAGGATGAACCGACCGTGAGAAGTAGGGGTTTGTGAGCTGCCAGGCTGAAGCCACCCCTGCCTGTCCTTTATGCATCCCTGGAACGAACATGGACCACTTGAACGACAAGGGGAAATCATTCTTATTGTGCCTTGAAATCTTGACTTTCCCCTATGAACTGTGACGAGGACAGCTGACACACTACCATGTTTGTGTACATTGTGGACTAAGTAGCTTTCGGAGACTAGACTGGAAACTGCTGTTGATGGCTCTTTAAGTCTCTAGGTGTATTTTAAGTTTCAAACAGCTAACTTAAAAGTGAAATCTAAAATGTGATTGCCAAGGGGAGGCCTGCAGACGTAACGTTCTGCCTTTTCCACTGAACAGTATTTGTTGTTTTTGGAATTTAGGTACCACTGTGGGATTTAGCAGTTGGCCAGTAAGCTCTGGGTGTGTGTGTGTGTGTGTGTGTGTTTTGCTCTCTCAATATTCACTAGATGAAGTGAATAGGCATTTAGCTTATTTTCTTTTGGTCTTTTTAGGATTTTATCAACAAGACCCTGAGAGGCTCTTTAAAATTCATCCCTGGGGAAAGGAATCTATGGCCTAATATTGCTGAACCGACTGGTTAAGCGAGGACCTCTGCTCAGGAGCTTAGCCTGTGGGTGAGGGAAATACTGAATTCGGTATTCAGTATCTGGCCATTTTAAGCCTGAGACAAAGTACTGATTCCATTGCATCCCGTCCGCCTTCCCCGCCGACCTCGAAGGTTCCCAGTGCATGCTTCTGATCCCGGCCGGGGCGGGGATGTGCTCATTGACAGATCCTGGTGCCCGTGTCCGGGAATGGTGGTTACTGACCATGTGCTCTGGGTCACACGAGGTGTACACGACTCCCATCCTGTCTGTAGTCATCGGTGATTTTGTTGCTTGTACCCTGGAGAATTGTACCCTCACAGTCTTCCTGTCAGAAATGAGTTATGAACTGCAGTGCTTCATTAGTTGACTAGTACCTGAGACACTGCTTATCACGGGTTATGGAGTCAGAAGTTCAGGGTTTAGAAGATGACCCTGCTCCTTTCTGCCTCTGTGGCCTTGAGCAAATCTAAAACCTCTGGACCTCAATTTGCGCATCTATAAAATGGAATTGCCACCCACCTCCGAGTTCTTGAGAGGACCAGAAGCAGTTAGTGTGTACAAAGTTACATGATACGATAGCGATACCTCAGGTAGTAGGCACCGTCATTGTTTATTATTATTGTGCCCAACATAGCTTGAAAGATGCTGTAAGCCCTTCTCTGCAGCGCCCCGCGTGATTCTGTACAGAGCCACCATCAGAGAGAAGTGTGCAGCACTTACTCTAACGGGGGCCCGCTAGGCAGAAAAGTTGCCACTCTAGGAACATTTGCTCGTTTCTTTCCCAGTGCCTGAGGTGGACGCCTCCCATCCCCCTCCGTGTTCTGTTCTCTCTTGGTGTGGTAAGGACAGCAGTACTCCCTGCCTGATGTAGGAGCTGCCAGTGCCTTTTCAGCAGGAAAACCTGAGAGGACCTCTTCTCGGTTTGGTCTGCCTTGCCCCTAGGACGGGATGTGGCGCAGGAAACAGAAGGGAGGGTGTGCACGGAAACTTGCAGTAGGGACCTCTGGGCAAGCCAGGGGACGCTCTGGATGGGCATTTTCTCTTTCAGGGTCTAGACAAAATGTATAGTTTACATGAATGGAATTTTGTCTAAAATAAGCATTATGCTTTTAATCAAGTCCTCTGTGGGAATTCATTTGTGTAAGTCTCAAACTGTCAGTTTAGCTAAAATGTGAATTGAGGGAAAATAGGGTTTTCTGTACTGAATTTATCCTTTGTGCAAAGCTTTGACATCCCACCCAAACATTTTTTAGAGGAAAACAGCACAGGACAGACCCGCTGCCTGTGTCTTTCTCTGTAAGAGCATCTCTGCTGGAGGCTTTGTGTTAATTCCAGTATTCCTGTAAAATGACAGGTCAGCTGAATTGAGTGGTTAATTTTGCCTGATTTTATTTGCACTGGTTTCATTTGCCCTAAAAATCCTAACTAAGGGTCTTTTGTAGTTAACACATATAACTCATATGAAGAAGTACAGACAGCCCCATAGCTTGACTTGCTATTTATTAGAAAGTCACAAATACCCACTTTCTTTTACAAAAGACTGTCTCTTGTCTTGAATAAAGTTTCTTTTTCAGTGCAGATGTAATTAAAAGAATCAAATTGGACTTGTGATTCATGCATTCATTTCACAGAGGTTATTGCCCACTCTGTGCCTGGCCTGTTCCAGGCACAGGGGATACAGTAGTAAGCAAGATAGAAATTTCTCCTTCATGTGGTTAGTTGGACGGGAACTGCTGTCTTAAATGAGATGCTTACAAAAGGCACCACTGAGAAGGTGACATTTGAGAAGACCTGAGGAGATGAAGGAGCCAGCCCTGTTGATAACCAGAGGGTAGCAGGCAGTAAGCGCGCTACTGCACAGCTGCTGAGGCAGAAGCAATCAGTGTCTGAAGAGCAGTGAAGACCTGTTGTGGCGGAAACGGGAGCTAAAGGAGGGTACCGAGGCGACATCAGAACGGTGCAGAGGAGCCGCTTTAGTTTTTACTTTCCGGGCAGCCAGGCTGGCAGGGCGGAAGTCGCCTCGGGAGGAGGGTGAAGGGAGGACAGCAGGACCAGGTCTGATGTACTTGTGCAGTGAGCTGTGATGCTTTTCCTCCCACGTGTTCTTCACCCTAGACAGCGCCTGGGCTCTGGCTTCACACGGGGCCCTCCGTGCTGGGGAGGGTGTGGCCTCAGGGCAGGTGCTCTGCAGAAGCTTTCCAGAAGAACAGATTTCACAGCTCTGAACTATCTTGTAGTTTTCCAAGTACCACCACCTTATAAATGGGCAGGCTGACCTTAAATCAAATCTTTATGTAATTGAGCCTTGGCTGTCAGTTTGAGCCACTGATGGTTGCCTTTTGTATATTATTACGTGATTACCTGTGAATATGTTTGAAATGATTTATTTGTGAACACTGGCTCTTACAACCTTAATTCAGGTTTATTAACATTTGCCTTAGAGAGATATACGCCAGAAATACTGTAGACCAACTGTAATGGAAAATGTTAGCAGCAAGTTTCAAAATGTGATTTTCATTAATCTTAATGGAATTAAATTTGCATACGGTTCCCCTTTTTTTGGCCTAAAGGTAAAATTCACTGTTACTTCTTGTTTTGACTAGGAGATCTTCCATAACAGATTATGGAGTAAATGTTTCCTAACTATATGTGCCAAATGAAAATCCAAATTGCTGCTACTAATCAAAAACTGAAGTTCACTTTATAAAAAGCTTCTGTGAGTTCAGTTTGCAGACTGTTACTAGTTTCTAGTCACTCTTTTGGCTTTTTCTTTTATTGAGATGACATCTGTATTTTCTAAATTGTCTACAGATTTTAGCCTTTAGAGGAAGCTGTAAGTAATCAAGCAGCTGGAATGTGGGTGATTCTGTAAACCTCACTGTGAACAGCAAACAAGACATGCTGTCCACCTACCTACCCTGTTCTGCCCGGGCGGAGGCCGGGGGGCCACGGGCATCTGCCACTCTGCAGGGCCTAGGTCCGCTGACTTTCATCTGTCAAGACACGCTGGATAGCCAATTCATTATTCTGAAAATTGCTAACTAAAAGGAGAACAATGAGGAATTAAATTAAATTTCCTGCTTCTCCAGTACACACTGTTTTTGGGGGAGTCAGATAGCCCCAGTGAATGAAGAGGGAAGGTTCTTCTATTTATTGGACTGTCAGAGAAGTCGACATGTATCTTCTATGTTTTTCAAGCAAAAAGGTGTCATAACTTCTCCCGACAGCCCAGTAGAAGAATCTTTTGTGTGGAAGAGATGACACAATTAGAAAAGTCATCATTTTACAGACCACAGTGAATTAACTGGTTCAGGTGGTGTCAGCAGTGGAGGATGAAAACACTCGGTGGAAGGTTTTTGGGAATTTCCTAAGGAAGGATTCAGATGTTCCACCCAGATCCTTTGGTTGGTCTCAGCGCCACTGACTGAGACAACCAGATGATTGTTTCCTGTTAAGAACTGTGCAGCACCTCCACGATATATTATTGTATCTCTCCCCACCCCCAAATATCCTGAAATAAGCCATTCAAGCCTCTAGGAAGAATTCTCAGTCTACAGAAACTCTGTGGCACAGTGGAATGAATCACACACCACCGCTAAGAAGCAATGAGACAAATCCAGAAGGTGGCTGTCTTAAATTAAAAAAACAGTTACGAGATATAACAGCCAAATAAAATAATATTTTGGGGGCTGAGATTCAAACAGCAACAACAAAACGTAATTTGAGACATGTCAACATATACCAGATCTTAATGATTAATGATTGGGATTTACTACAGAACATTCCAGCCAAAAAACTGGAGGAGAGTAGAAGGATGGATGGAAATAAATAAATAAAAACCAAGACGAAATGTTGATGTTTAACTGAATCTTTTTGGTGGTTTGGGAGTGCTCATTATACTATGCATGTATGTATGCTTGGACATTTTTCACATCTAAAAAAAGATGAAGTTGTGTCCAGCCAACTTATCAGAGGCCTGAAGAACCTGGCCCATAGGGTCTCCAAGCCCTGGAGAGGCTGAAAATGGTGGATAAAAACCAAAATGGGCATTGAAAACTGGCATCTCAGGGATTGAAAGATCTGGACAGAATCACCAGATAGGTGGCAACTGCTACCTAAAATAACTAATCATTATTTATTGAGGAGAGACTGATGACTGTGTGATAGGAGTCGCGTATCAGAATTCCCAATAAGTAATTGAGTTTCATGGAGGGATAATAAGTGCATGTGAAAAGGTCATCGACAGAAGGGGGGTGTTTGAGGGAATTCCTCTGTTCTGTCTACTCACAAAATACTCCGCCTTCCTAAGGCACTTCTGGTCATCAAATGTGTGGGTTCTTACCACATCGCGTGATTCTGGTTCAGTTCTGGCACCATCTACCTGGAGGTAGCATCAGATCCTACAGGTTCAGGGGTCAGTCTCACAAGGCACCAACCATTGTCCAGCTACTTGCCAGCTGGCTCTAAATCAGAGGCTTCCATGACCTCCTCCTCAGTTGATTTGCTGGGTTAATTAATGAATTTGCATGAACGACTCATAAAACTCAGGAAAAGTTCACTTACTGGATTATTGGTTAATTGTGAAAAGACATTATTTGGCAACAGTCAGATGGAGGAGAAGCAAAGGGAAAGGACTTGTGGGAAGGGAGTGTGGTGCTTCCGTCCTCCCCCTACTCCCCTTCAGTTACTCACCAACCTGGAAGCTCGCTGAGTCTCCTGCTTTCTCCATTAACCGAGACTTCACTATGTCAGCACTGGTGTCTGAATCATTGGCTGTTGGTGGTTGTTTCTGCCTCAGGCAGTTTCCCTTCTCTGGCTCCCTGGAGCTGAAGTGACCGTCCTCCAGTCACGTGACTGGTTTCCCTGCCAACCAGCCCCCATTCTTAGGGCCTTTCCAAAAGGTCCCTCAACGACACAACCCAGGTATGACTGAAATGGAGCTGTTATAAATAATGAAAGACGCTTTATCTCTCTTATCACTTAGGGGATTCCAAGGGTTTTGGGAGCTATGGGCCATAAACCTTGGAAGACCAAGATATATTGTACTAATTGTAATACAGTATCACAGGGAGTATTATTGGATAAGATACAGGGATGAAGAGAAAAGCAAGTGCGTGTCAGAAAAAGTGAAGAAAATACAAGTGAACCAAAGGAAAAAGTGAGAACCAGTGGCAGGTAGGAATCAAGGAACGACCAGTGTGTTCCTGATTTTGGTGACGGGTATTGAGTGACAATGTTGCTTTCATTTAGGAGAACATGACTTAAAATTTCAGAGTTTGTGTGAAGGCCAGAGTGAACTTAAGGGGAAAATTAGGTTTGGTGGGCAAATTAGAAAGAAATAGAAATAGAAGAGTCCATGGAATGTAATTTTATACATGGAATTAGCTTTTCTGAATTCTGAATTTTCATGGTTGCTGATCAGCTTTTGTAAGATTTCATGAGATGTTCATGAGGTAGTAAATCTGTTCTGGCAGCCTTCCCCATCTTTCCAAACTAGGACTCTAAGCATCTGTAAAACCACATTTGCCTCCCCACCGTCTCAGGCCAGTGTCGTCTGAATGAGGAGGGGCTCGTGTGTGGGGTCCAGCCCTCTGGGCGATGGGCTTTCTGCTCCTCTAGTTACTGCCGAAATGCCCACAGCCAGGACACTGAACAGAGCCTGTGAGCCCTGCTCACGCCAGGAGCCTCCTGAAGCCCCACCAGCAACTGAGCGGGCCCCAGTCGCCTGGCCTGCCTGCCTCTTCACCTGGCTGCCACCACCCACCCTCCCTGCCAAAGTACAGGTGAGTTGGCAAAGATGAATTAAGGACGGACAGAGTGCTCCGGGCCTGGTGTCGAGACAGATAAATAAGTAGACTCCGACACTAGATGTGATGAGGGCTGTGATGCAGAAGGAAAACAGCCTCAAGCCTGACTGTTGATTGCCTCAGCATTCCCATTGCCTCTGGCTTGGCATGACGGGACCCAGTCTGTATCAGAACCTCCATCTAGCCAGGAGGGGGTTAGGACTGGGCAGAGAAGCTCATAGGCCCTAATAAGGGTTTAGATGTTACACAGAATGAGGTGGGGGAGGGGTAAGGGAGGGTTTTAAGCAAGAGACTGGTACCATTTTTTAAGAAATCACTGTGGCTTCAAGTGACAGAAACCAAACGCAGAATGACTTACCATCAATAAAAGCAAAATAAAGCTAATAACTGTGTAGTACTTAGGCCACACTGTTCTGAGACTAGATGTAACTCCCTGGATTCTGTTGTTAACCGTATGAGTGAGGTACTAGTCCTATTCCCATTTTATAGGCAAGGAGACTAAAACATGGAAAAGTTAAGAAATTTATCAAAAATCTCTTAGCAGACCCAGACCTCAGACCGATGTGGCTTGAGTTTAGAGCACAAGCTGTACTGCCTTCCGAGTGCTGACTGATGAAGCTGAAGAAACCCTTTGTCTCTTCTCTCTGCTTCCTGAGTATGCCTTTCATCTGCAGAGTCCCTAGTGACTCTGCAGAAGGTACACCTCTGCTTTCCTCAAGGTCCTAACAGACGTTCTAGAACCTAGGCAGTGGCTTGGCGTGAGTTACCTGCTCTTGGACCCTGTGGCCAAAAAGGTTAAACTTAGATCCTGACTAGCCAGACCTGGCTTTGTATGTCCACTCCCAGGGCTGGGGTGCAGGTGAGAGCCACCTCACCCAAACTCCAGCACTGAGAGTGCAGGCAGAATGGGTCCTGAGGGCCGCTTCCAAAACAGCAGGGGTTGGGTATTGGGGAGCCCACACTGCAGCAGCCAGCTGGAGGGAGAGAGGGTGTCACCTTAAAACCCTGGGTACGTGTTGCTAATATGTTGCTTTTTTAAGATGTTAGCAGTTAATTATGTCTTTCTATGAAATTTTCAGTTACTCTCTAAGTTCCCCTAGTTTGTCTCCTAGTGACTGTATATTTCTTCTTCAAAGCTTTAAGTAATTTATATTTTATTCACTATAATGAAATAGTACTTAAACATTTTTTCTATAATATAGAAACAGCATTTTGTTATTTAATTATATTTCTATTTTGTCTTCTGCCATGTAACTGAACTCAGTAGTTCTAAGTGTTTCAGTAGGTTTTTTTTATATATGTGTTATAGCATCTGTGTCTGTCTTCTACATATCTAGTTACTTTGATCATAAGTTTTAATATATAAAACAATCAGCTTTAAGGGTGAGTATCTTTGTGTTGTTTATCATTTTACTAGAAATGCTTTGGCTCTTAATTTTAGCAAATTAGTTTTTCTTAAATGAAATACATGTTTATAGTAAAAAATGATTCTTTTCCAACTACTATTCTCAGATGTAACCACTACTGTCTGTCTCATGTATCAGTGCAGACAGCAGCAAATAGATTTGCATGCAAGTATATATAGACAACACATTTTTTAAGTTCCATTGCCCATACCTTTTATTACCACAGCATTAGACCCATTGACTTTACTATTGGCTTTTTTTAAAAAAGATTTATTTATTTATGCATACAAAAGCTGGGGTACAGGCCAGAGTTGCGGGAGGTGAGAGGATTCACCAGAGAAAGTAGGGAGCAGAACAGGCAGATCAACCGAAACACACTACTGAGGGGAGCAGCAGATGAGGCAGGAGAGGTCTGCTGCGCCATGGGGGTCAGCTCCCTGGTCGGGGATCCCGCTGGCGCTGCTGTGCCGTGGATGCTTCACAGTGGGGCACTCAACCCGCTGTGCCACCAGGGAGGCCCTATACTATTGGCTCTCTTCTGAAAGAAGCAGCATTCTATTCCCAGACATCACAAACACTGCACCCTGTCCTTCCTGTATGGATGAGTGTGTCACCGGCAAGAAAATCCTTCGTGGTGGATGGGCTCGCTCTCTCCTGAAGAGGTGCGATCACCCCACGCCTGTCGGTGACGTCACTCTCTAAGCTAACAGCAGCAGCTGTGTCAGTGGGCCAAGTGCGGCAGGGCTGTCCAGGGAAGGATAGCAGGAAGAATTTGAGGGGAAAGAGTCAGTCCTTATTTACACGCAGGACATCATGACGTTCTGCCCTGCGGGACCATGCTGCTCTTGGCCCCACTTGGTGCCGTTACGTGGAGTAGCAAGTAGCTTCCTTTCCACAGACTCCTTGGGGGAGGTGTCTGCTGTGTGCCAGGCACAGAGAACAAAACAAAGACCCTGTCCTCACTCAACTCAGCTCCTCGTTAGGGAAACAGGCCAAAAACAAAAACAAAAGCACGCACACAGATGTAATATCTGGTAGTGACATTATGTCGTGAAGAAAAAAAAAATGGTAAGAGGTAGAGGAAAGGCCAAGGCGAGCCACGAGTGTCCAGGCAGCAGCGTGGAATCCCTGTGGAAGGACACTCAGGTAGAGTGGGCCACATGTGGGGCCAGGTGGGCTCTCTGGAGCTCTCTGGAGCCTGCTGGGCAATGTCTGGAGGTGTTTTTGATGGTCACAAAAGTGATATTCCCTATTCCTCCCATTTTATTTATTTTCTAAGGCTAGAGTCTTCCTCCTTGAAAAAGAACTTTTTTTAAAAAAGATGTATTTATTTATACACACAAGAACTGGGGTATAGACCAGAGGTGCAGGGGGTGAGAAGGTTCACCAGACAGAGTGGGGAATAGAACAGGTGGTTCTATTGAAACACACTGCTGAGGGGAGCAGTGGGGTGACAGGAGAGGTCTGCTGCTCCAGGTGGGTCCCCTCCCTGGCCGGGGATGGAACTCACGCTGCAGTGGCTGTTAGAGCAGAGGGCCAGGCTTGAAGGAGGTGGCACAGTAGAATGAAACAGACTGGACGTGCACTTAGGGAATCGGAAGTTCACTGACTCACTTTTTATTTTGGGGGACAATTGTTGTCACCTCTTAGGACAGTTTCTCTGGTTCTGACCAGTCCCCCTGCCCCACTCCTCCTATCCCACGTGGCTGGCCCAACCCACGGTCTCTGTCATTGACCAACCAGGCTCAGGCCCCAGGTCATGAAAAAGCAGGAGCACAGAGCGCTGAGATTTTCTGATTCTCAGTTCAGATATACGTGGGGACGATGGACTCTCGCTGCCCCTCTGTCTGGTGGCCCTCCCGTTTGTGGTTTGGCCTTGTAGCAGTGCACACGCCCGTGTGATGTGAGGGTTTGTGGTGGCTGCATCTTTCAAGCAGTGCCACTGGCACCCAGCAGGTGAAAGGACCATCCGCCAGCCTCGCCCTGCAGACTAGAGTGCTGGAGTTGAGAAACCCCAAGGGAGTGGAGACTGCTAATGCAAGGTAGATGGGAGTGGAGTCAAATTTTTTGAGGGACAGTAAGAAAGCCCGTGTGGACAGTCAAATAAGTTCCATGACTGGTCAGGGGCCGGAGCGTGTATGATATGGCAGGGACAGAGTAAAGCGCAGAACTTCCTGCCTCAGTGTAAAGCCTGTGGAAGATTTTGGGCAGGGGAGTGAAGTAACCTGATTTCTGCTTTAGGAGGATCCCTCTCAGCTTCCTGTGTGGAAAGTAGCCGCAGGGGGTGAGGAGACTCCGCTGGATGCCTCCCAGCAGCTAGTCTCCACTCTTCCTTAGTAACGAAACTCTGCTTGTGGTTGTCAGCAATATTGTGCCTAGAATAGACTGTGCTTCCCAGCCCCCCTTACAGCTCCGAGCCCTCACTTGAATAAGATCTGGTCCAGAAGATGCAGCTAGAGCTTTTGGATGAGACTATGGGAAAGTTTGCTTAAAGGAAAAGGTGCTCCCTTCTCCTGCCCCAGTTTTCCACTGTCTAGAATGCAGGCGGAATGTCTGAAGGGTCCTTGACTGTTTGGAAAAGTGAGGTAACTTAAGCATGTAAGTTTGGCGTGGGAGCTGGGCGCTTCGTGGCACCTAGGAGTTTTCACCTTAGCTCGGGACTGCCTGTCCGTAGATTTACTTTTACTTTAGTGAGAAGTAAACATCACTCTTATTTTAGCCACTGCATTTGTTGTTGTTGTGTACAGATAACCTAGTCCTAATTGAACGGACGCAGGAAAATCAGTTAAGAGGCGATGACAGTAATTCAACCAGCAGATGATCATAGCTCAGAACAGAGTGGCAGCAGAAGAGGCATCTAGAAACAGTTGAACTAAGCTGTGTCTGTGGTAAATTATACCTGACGTAAAATTCACCACCATATCCATCTTGATGGTCTCACCCCCAGCCAGTGCACAGGTGCGCACTTTGTCTGCCCATTTAATGTGGTCTTTTTTTTTTTAAAGGTCTATTTTTTTATTCATACAAGAACTGGGGTACAGGCCACAAGTGCGGGGGGGTGAGAGGATCCACCAGAGACAGAGTGGGGAACAGAACAGGCAGACTGACTGAAACACACTGCTGAGGGGAGCAGTGGGCGAGGCGGGAGAGGTCTGCTGTGCCATGGGGGTCCCCTCCCTGGCTGGCAGCAGGGATGGAACTTGTGCTGCAGTGGCTGCGGTTTGCTTCACAGTGCGTTGCTTAATCCACTGCGCCACCAGGGCAGGCCCCAATGTAGTCTTAGTCACCCGAGCGGCCTTTTGATATTTCATGTCCTGGTTGACATCTTATAATTAATCTTATTAGCTAAGATTTACAGCTCTGTAGCTACAATATAAAACGTCTTACGTATATTGGTGTGGCAATAAATTTTTGATAATTTTGGAAAGGAGACTGTAAAACAATGTACAGTGTGACCTAGTCGTGGCAGAAAAGCACCTACAGGCACAAATGCAGGCTGTGTGGGAAGCGGGCAGCGAGGGGTTCTGGCCATGCAGTGGCGTTGGTGCACAGTCCGTCTTCTTCCCCCAGGTGCCTCCAGTGAGCCTGGCTGCTGGTAGAGAAGGCTTGGTGCCTGCAGTGCTTCTCCCGTGAAGTGGGAGTTCTGGGGCTCTCTGTTGATGTTTTCGCCAGCTGTGAAGCAGCAGGTCCAGGGCAGAGTGTAATCGTGTCTGAGCTGTTAGCGGTCGGTTGGCTCGTGTCAGCTTCTGTCCTTTCTTTTGCTGGATCTTTCTGCTACCCACTGCACAGCAGCTTCTCTGCTCTAGGTTGATAGTGACTTCAGAGTTTTGTTGGCTTTATTTTTAAATATTTAAACACTCAACTGTAACTGGTTTTTAGGTTAGACTTAATTTCAGTAAGCTTGTGTTTTCCCCCACATTTTTATTCTGTAATATAACCTTCATAAAGCTCTTTCCGTAATCCAGGCTTGGTCTGCTGCATTCTCCATTTCTCTGGAGACACACTCAGCTGTGTGTCACATTCTGGTCTGTCACATTCTGGTCTGGTCATTATGTAATGACTCTGGAATTATCAGAATAAAACAGCAAGGTGGAGGACACTTGGCATCTAATGCAATGCTTAAGATCTGTGTAAGTATTGAAGGAAGAGATTGAATGATTTTGGAATCTCTAATAATTTCTAATAAAAGCAGCCAATCTGAATTGACTTCATTTCAGTCACTCTAGACTTTTAAACTGATCAAAAATAAACGCTAGCGCCCCTGGAGATGTATGACAGTAAGGTATGTGTGACATTCTTTATAGTTTCTTTTTGCAGGGATGTGAGAAAGATGAGTTGTTGAGTGAGGAGTAAGGTTGAGGGGAAATGACCTTAGTGAAACATCGTGTGTATAGATGTGAAAATCACAAGGCATGGGGGGACGTGAGCTCTCTGTAATTCTAGCACATGATGATATTAAGGACTGAGTTAGACCTTAGGCCCAAAGCAGGAATGATTAAAACCAAATTTTGAAATATGTTAAGATGGTAGAGTTGAGTTCCTCCTCAGCAACTGTGGTGGTGTAGACCGGGTGGCCTCTGGGTACCACGTTAGATTGACATTTTGTTTAAACCATTCAAACCTGAAACTCTACAAAAAGAAGTATTCTCGTTATGTCCGTGAACGGGATACACATGGGGGAACCGGGAACGGGAGATGAAGGCATACTTCCTCCCTCCATCATCAGGTATTCTCAGAAAACAAGGTTTCTTTCTGTAGATCCTTGGTGACTATTTATAATCCAGAAAGCTCCATGGACATTTGGAGGCAGAAGTGACTCAGTCACTGAATGTCCATATTCAGCAACTGGACCTTTATGAGGAAATTAACCAGAAGGTTCCCCTTGATGCAGAAGTCTCGAGAATGACCTCTCCTTGCAGAAACTCATAGCTTTGGGATACACTGTGGTGAATGTATTTTTCTTAATGCAAATGCCAAGGACAGGATTAGGTTAGATTCCTTTCTTCTTAATCCTTAAATGAGATTTGATGTTCTAAAGGTTTGGAATCCCTGAAGAGGTAGCAGCCATTCTCAAGCCCTGTGTATTCTTTTCCTGCTTAATCTCGCTGTTTCCAGCTGTTCTTGGCAGCAGCTTTCTGTCCTGTAGACTGCCCATCTGGAGAGCGCCCCAGGGCGCGCCCCACTTGTTACTCTTATCCCAGCCCCTTCCCCACTGTCAGATGGAGGTCCTGGCAGCCTCCACTCCCACCCTGGCCTGACACGGGGGGAAGGTGTCCATTCACACAAGGCTCCTTTCCTCTGTGTCCTGCACCGTTGTGGTTGCGGCCTGGAATGTTTTTAGGGTGACAGGACAGCGGGTGGTTAGGAGCACAGCTTTGTGAGTCAGACAGATCTGGTGTTCAGTCTCTATGGTGCTGCTACTTCCTGCTGAGGTTGGAGCACGTTTCTTTCCTTAGTGTCATCTCTAGGGTGGACGAGTTGAGCTCACCTCACAGGTGCTTCGGGCCTGGAAGTGCTTGGGCGTGCTGGCAGGGCCAGGCCGCCACCGCTCCTCGGGCATTTGGAGCCCCGGTGTCTGTCTCTGAGCTCGCCACGCATCCACCCCCAGCTGGCCACACTATTCTGAACCTCGCTGGCCTCTGCCATCCAGGAAACTTGTCCACACGAGGGAGAAAATAACTGCCCGCGGCCCTAGGGTCGCATGCTTCCAGATTCTTAGCTTTCGCCTGTTTCCCGCCAGGGTTCTCAGTGACACCCTCAGCACAGCCCGTTGCGGATCAGGGAGGTGGGTCTGTTGTGGGTGGGGAGCCAGGCTAAGGCAGGGCATACTGTGGAGAAAAGACGAGCAGAGACGACTGGAGCGGGAGTTCTGTCCTCTCGAGAGAAGGTATTGTTCATGCACTATGTTGCTTTTGGGAAACTCTCAGAGCAGTTTTTCTGTGAAATGGCTTCTCTGAGGTCTCTGGCAACCATGGTTTGATTGACTTTTAGTCAATTATTTACATCGTGAGTAATTTTATCACAACCAGAATCTGGATTGATATTCCATGTATCATAGGTAGGAGGGAGATGCTGAACACTTGCTCTCAGGGAAGAAATTTAGAGTAAAGAACTCATCCAAAGGCCTCCCTGGTGGTGCAGTGGGTTGAGCGCCGCACTGTGAAGCATCCGCTACACAGCAGCGCGAGTTCTATCCCGGGGGACCCACATGGCGCGGCAGACCTCTCCTGCCTCAGTCGATCTGCCTGTTCTGCTCCCCACTCTGGTGAATCCTCTCATCTCCTGCACCTCTGGCCTGTACCCCAGCTCTAGTATGCATCAATAAATACATCTTAAAAAAAAAAAACTCATCCAAGACCAAACGGGTAATGAAAAGTGGAGACAGCAATACAGGATGTCCACCTTTTAAAACTGCCCGGCATTTCTTTGCCCAGCTTACTGCACTAGTTGCCTCATCCTCCTCCCACCACGCCACAAGAGTACCCTCCCCATTCCCCTGCTACCACAGGCCCAGGTTGACAAGAAAATGCCCTATTCTGAACCTGAGGGCCTGGCATCAGGCCTTCAGAATTCTGTCCCCCTTTTCCTGTGGGGGGGGGTGGTGATTAGGGTATTTCTCTGTCCTCTTCATCCTTAGCTTTTTGGCCCTTAGTTTTCCTACTCCAGGAGCACCTGACTGCTTATCCGTTCCTGGGTTTACTCCCCTGCCATTAGGGGGTAACCCTTCTGAGGACAGGCACTTGCACGTTGTCTTCCTGCCGTGGCCTTGACCTTTTTGTGCTTTAACATATTACGTACTTGTTGAAAAAAGGAATAACTCAGCCATGTAAGTCAGAAACTGTAGAAGCATGACCCCCAAAGCAAATGGCACATGGCTTCGTCACTTCCCCCTCCTCCCTCTTTGCCACGGCTTGCCGAGAGACAGAGGGGAGGAGGAGGAGGAAGAGGAAGCGACCCTGTGTGTGTGCAGTGTGGAGCCTCACGCCATCTTCAGTCTGACCTCTGCCAGTTGAGGTCGAGTGTCTGTCCTGAGCCTGCTCTCAGAGCTGCCAGCCCACACTGTCTGGAGCCTGCGAAGCCAGAGGGGCACCCTGGCTAAGGGCGTGGACTCGAGTCACGTGCTCACACTGCCCCGTGCGGCTTGGTTCCCTTGACAAAGTGGCATAACCTCTGTGCCTTGGTCTTGTATGGGTATGGGGGTGGTCTCATAGGGCTGTTGCTAGGATAATCCACACGGAATCTTTAGATTCGGTCAAGCACATATTGAGCGCTGAATTAAAGTCACTGTCATTATGGATAGTACTAAATGCTGTTAACTCTGCGCATGTCACGCGTCCCTGGGTTGCGGGCCTCATGAGGCCTGCCCCGTCAGGCACAGATCATTGCTAAGGAGGACCTTTGAGGGAGCTGTGAGTGGAAACCCAGGCAGGTCAGGTGGGAGTTCAGTTTCTCACCCCTTGTTCACAGTGGAGGGAGGACACTTTGGTGGGAGATTTGTGTGCCCTTGTTTGTTTTAGTTTGCAGCTGGTAATTTCCACAGGGAATATAATTCAGAAGGAGTTGGTGTCACTACTGGGAAATTGTCTGGTGCTCTTTCTCCCACAAGCAGAGCTCGGGCCTGTGGCAAGGGAACGGGGCGGCCTCTGTGCTGGGAGGTGAGGGGTGAAGGGCCTGAGGCGGAGTCTGACTTGGGCCTGCTCCCAGGGACAGTGCTGGGCTAGAGGAGGGCCACGGGGTCAGGTTTAGCTCCCGGTGAAGGGCAGTGGGCACAGTTCCGAGCTCCAGCACCTCTCAGGACAGCACGCTGCGTGCTGCGAGTGCCCTCTCAGCTGCGCACCACCAGTTGCATGACTCGTCAACTCAGTCCATGATTTTTGGTGAGATGTACTGTGTAAGCTGGTGAAAAGTGAACCACCTTCCATGAAAAACAGATCTGAATGTTAGGGAACGTGATAAAAGAGTTGCAAAGTTCTTCTTGTTGTCAGATGTGCTGTGGGCCAAAACAGCCCTAAAAGATTAGGGGGAAAGGTCAGTGATCCCAAAGGGCTCTGAATTTTGCAAGTGGCAAGTTCTTGCTCTACTTTTTTTTTTTTTTTTAAGATTTATTTATGTATGCATACAAGCGCTGGGGTACAGGCCAGAGGTGTGGGGGGTGAGAGGATTCACCACAGACAGAGCGGGGAGCAGAACAGGTAGATCAACGGAAGTACACTGCTGAGGGGAGCAGCAGGCACAGCAGGCACAGCAGGAGAGGTCTGCTGCGCCATGTGGGTCCCCTCCCTGGCCAGCGGCAGAGATCGAACTCGTGCTGCAGTGGCTGCGGTTTGCTTCATAGTGCATTGCTTAACCCACTGTGCCACCAGGGTGGCCCTCTTGCTCTACTTTAAAGAGGAAAGAGGGCCTCCCTGGTGGCACAAGGGATTGAGCGCTGCACTATGAAGCTTCTGCAGCCACTGCAGCGTGAGTTCGATCCCGGGCCAGGGAGGGGACCCACATGGCGCAGCAGACCTCTCCTGCCTCTCCCGCTGCTCCCCTCAGCAGTGGATTTCAGTAGATCCACCTGTTCTGCTCCCCACTCTGTCTCTGGGGACTCCTCTCACCCTCCACGCCTCTGGCCTATACCCCACTCTTGTATGCATAAATAAATAAAAAATCTTAAAAGTTTTTAAGAAAAAAAAATAGGAAATCGGAGAGAACACTTTATAGCTGTTAACACAGAAAGCAGGTGGGGTGCAGCAAGCAACATGAAGATAAATGCACAGTAGGCGCTTAGAATGACTGGACAGAGCACATTCTAATAGAATTATATGTTAAAAATACGTGGGAACATGTTACTGGGGAGGAACACACCATTGTGTATGTAGTGTTTTTCGGTGACTTTCCTACTTTAATGGGCAGCTCCGTCACCCAGCCAGCTGCCTGCCGTGTGTCAGGCGAGTGGGTTTCTACCGCGCCGACAAGTGGAGTGTCCGGTATGTTTTGTTCACTCCCAGAGGACTGGTCTGTCAGCTTTGTTGCGTAAGGCTGGAAGCGCGGCCTAAACTGTGTGAGGAACAATGCTAAGGCACCGGGGCCAAAGTAACCTGCGTCTTTGGATTCCATTTCAGTGGCTTCTTACGTCAAACTGACCTTCTTGCAGACTGGAATCACATGGCTTTCGCTCTGCCTTCTGAATGTGGTGTGGGTGTAATTGGGACTACGGGTCGCTCTGGTTTAGCAGGAGCTGAAAGAACCAGGACTGCGTGAGCCACGGTCCGGATGAGTGGTGTGGAGCACAGCAATCGGGAGACTGGGTGGAGAGTTAGAACCCCTCTGAACCTTGGGCTTGCTTTTGGATGAAATAGTTTGACTCAAAGGCATCAAGCACCCAGGTGCCAACACAAGAACAACCAGCCACAGATCCTTCTAAAGCCTGGTGATGTTTGAACTTTGTGTGATTTCAGATTTGCAGTAACTTACTTTCTGTTCAGATTCACGGCTGGGAATTTATTGCGCTCATGCAGTTGCCGACCAGCCTAACTCTGGCTCTTGTTTTCACAGGTTTTGGGGCGATGTTTCTTGACGGTGGTACAAGTCCACTTCCAGTTTCTGACCCAGGCGTTACAGAAGGTCCAGCCAGTAGCTCACTCTTGTTTTGCTGAGGTGGTTGTGCCAGAAAAAAAGAACAGCAACGGAGGCAGCAGCTTATCTGGCATGGGCCACACACCTGAACTGGAGGAAGCTGTGCGATCCTGGCGGGGGGCTGCTGAGGTAACCCTGACTCGGGGAGCTTGTTCGTACAGAGGGCCTTCGCCTGCCAGCTTACAGGAGCTATTTCTTTTAGAAATTTGAGTTAAAAGAGTTATTGCTAGGCTGCTCATTCGCTTTACAGTGAATGTCTTTGTAAATGCCCACTCGGTGCCAGCACGTGTCAGACGGGGGGCCGACAGCCCGTGCTCCCATCCCCAGGAGGAAGGGCTCACAAAAGCAGGGGCCAGGCTGTGCTGGAGGTGCACTGGAGCCCTGAGCCCCAAGGGGGCCCTGCTGCGGCTGGGAGTGCTGCAGCCGGCCGAGCTGCTGGGAAGAGGGACCGAGGCAGAAAGGCTGGCCACCAAGGAGAGACAGGCTGGAGCTAGCCGCACATGGTGGGTGGCGAGGCCGGCGGCCGGGAGCGGGGACAGTGGGTGGAACACATTCCCAGTGGGCATCTTAATGCTCCCTTGTCCAGGAAGGGGGCAGAACGCTTTCTGAGTTGAAACTTGAACTAACTAGGACTGATTTATTGTTCCCTTTTACGGAGTACAAGATAATTTCTAAGTTAAGGGGTTGTCTGTTGGTTTAATATGTCGTGTCTGACTTGAATCATTCCGTAATTAAATTGCATTTCGTGTTTTAGGAATTGGCTTTAATGAAAATTTAAACAAGATTTTTCACATTGTACATTTTCTAACTTTCTTCCTTCAGTTTTATGCTGTTTGCTGCATTGTGCTTTTTTTTTTTTTTGGAGGAGGAATTTCCTTTCAGTATCTTTTTCCTGTCTACTCCTTTGTTTTGGTCTCTCTTTCATCTTAAAAGCTTTCTTCCGCTTTTTTGCTGTTCTCAGAGCTGCCCTGAAATCATTGTTGTATGCGGGCGGCTGTTGGCTTCACTGCGGGCATGGGCGCGGGCTCCAGAGGTGTCCTCGTCTGGGCTGCAGCCCCCTGGTCGCTGAGCTCACGTTCACACCCCTGCCCTCTGTGGGCTCACCTGGCGCCATCATTGCCCAGCACCTGCCCTCGTGCGGCCTTGACCTTCTCCTCCACCCACTTAGTCTGCGCAGGCTTCTCTGCCTCCCTCACTTTGCTTCAGCGAGTGACACTGCCCCGCACCGCACTGAGGAGAGAGAGAAGCATCCCGGCAGCAGCCCCTGTTCTCTGTGTCCCCAACACGGCCGTCCTGGCCCACCGGGCCCTTTTTTCTTCTTACCTTTCGTTTCTCGCTCGTGGCCCTGTCCAGGCCTGCCTTGCCCTCACCCTTCTCCTATCCTCAAGGTCCCTGCGGTGGGAGTCTGGGCTTTCCCTCCCTCCCCCTCAGCCTGCTCCCGCCAGTCAGCGCACGCTGGCAGACGCAGAACTCCTCCTGCCAGGTTCTCTGCTCTCTCCATAGCCAGCTTTGTGGGAAAATTGTCCAGCTCACCTTTCATTCATGCTCTGAAAGATGGTCAGACCTTTCAAGCATATCTAGAATGTCACATGCTTCCTGTCTTCCTTTTAGTTTTGGCAAATGAACCTTAATTTTTTACTACATTTGCTTCATGAAGCCTTTTATTGCTAACAGGAAAACACACTGCCATGCAGTTGCGTCCCCTTTGTACCTCTTCGCTCTCACATCCCTTCCTCTCTCGAGAGGACCTCTTTTGAATTTGGAGTTTGTGGCTTCTGTGCAGATGTGTGTTTCTGTTTTCACTTGACGTGCACATATCCGTAAATGGTACACAGTATTGTTTTGCACAGTATGAAACTTTATATAAATGACATCACCCGGTGCGCTGAGATCTGGCTTCCACTCCTACACAAGGGCATGCCTTCACTTGTCAGGGTCACTGATGCCTTCCGTGTTTCCAAATCCAGGGAACCCTTTGCCGCCACTCAGCACCTCACACCACGGGCCTCGGAAACACCCTTCCTGTGGCGCTCCGGAGCCAGGCCTTCCTGGGCGCCCTCCCTGGTGGGGCGCCCTCCCTGGTGGGTCACCCTCGGCTACTTGGACAGTCTCCTCTTCAGCTCAGCTGCGGAATGTGTGGTCCCCAAGACCCATTTTAGCTGCCCTTTCCCAAGGGGGTCTCCATCTAGTCTTAGGACTTCAGCACCTGCCTGAAATGTGTGTAACGGGTCTTCTTCTGCGGGCTCTAGCCGCAGTTCCAGCCGCCACTTCCCTTAGGGCTCCGATGGCTGAGGCTTAGCTTTACCTCACACATCCAATTCTCCCCAGATCTCCCTGTGCTGCCAAGTGGGACCATCCTACACGGGCTCAGGTTTATCCTCCGCTGTTGCCGTCATGTCCCATCCAGTCACAAGACCCATCCCCCTGTCTCCATGTCATGCCTCACTGCCCTCATTTAGGATCCATCACTCTCCCGACGGTGGTAGTACCTGGGCGTCCTCTCTTCCCTGTCCTGCCATCCTTCGCTTTCCATTTAGAGCCCTGATGCTGTGTGTGGGCGCCTCCCCATGACCGCCTAGTCCCGTCAGTCTGGCTCCTGCTGTGCCTTGCCTACCCTCACCCCCCACTCGCTGGGCTCTGGCTTCTTTGCTGATGTGTCTACCTCTCCCACCCACGCTTGCTTGCATCGACCGCCTCCTCCCCCTTCCCTCTCAGCGCGAATGCTGTTTCTCAGTGCCCAGCTTCGTCCTCTTTCAGCGCTCTCTGCCTCTGTGTGCTTGTCTCCGTCTTAGTTCTCTGTTGCCCTTGTTTGCTTTTTCTGCCCATGAGACTGGTTTCCATTCAGCTTGTGTCTGCAGCAGCATCTTTTACCCACCAGTCACCGTTTATGTTGCAGGCAACATCTAGACTCAGAGAGCGAGGCTGTGATGGCCGCCTGGCGGGAATTGAAGTTCAGCAGCTCTTCTGTTCTCAAAGTGCAGCAATCCCTGAGCACCAGCTAAAAGAACTCAACGTAAAAATTGACAGTGCTTTGCAGGTAAGTTTCTCAGAACGGACATGTTGATATGTGAGTTCAAGCTGTGATGCTAAACCACTTGGAGTGAGTCATAAAATAGTAAAGGACCTGAAGTCTTGTGTCTACTTGAGAAATTTTAAATTTCTGTTCTTGTTGGACTTTGTCCTTTTATAATCCGCTGCATAGTCTTGATTCTTAAAAACAATCTCTTTGCAGGCATATAAAATAGCTCTGGAAAGCCTGGGCCACTGTGAATATGCAATGAAAGCTGGCTTCCACTTGAACCCAAAGGCCATTGAAGCAAGTTTGCAGGTGCGCTCCCCTCTCTGGGCGTTCTCGGGAGCTGTGTTATGGTAGCCCCGCCACGAGGGAGTAGGGCCTGGCAGGCCAGCTGTGGTCACCTCTCCTCTCCTCTCTCCACACCCTCTGCAGGGCTGCTGCAGCGAGGCGGAAGCACAGCAGACGGGGCGGAGGCAGACCCCGCCGCAGCCCATGCAGTGCGAGCTTCCCACCGTGCCGGTGCAGATAGGACCGCACTTCCTGAAGGGGGTCTCCTTCAACGAGTCGGCTGCCGACAATCTGAAACTCAAGACGGTAGCTCGTCATGGGGTGCCAGCATGCTGGGGCACACTTGAAAAGAGTTCTTAGGGGGAACCGAAGGACATAGATTGAAAAACCCAAAGTCAAGGCAGGAGGTGTTGACCTTCCTTCCTCAGTAAACTGGTGTTTAAAGGCGGGTACGGCGACTCTTAATGAGACATTTGCCAAGGTAGTTTCATTCAGATGCTTAACGTGAAGGGTTTGGAAGTACGCTGTAAGATGCTGCTGGCGAGTAGCGCTTCCATGGGCTCCCGTGAAGGAAGTAAGAGCGGTCTTGTCCTCGTGCTGCCTGGTGACCGTGAGCGGGGCCTCGTGGGTGCCAGGCACTGGGCAGGGCGCGTCACACGCCTTGTCTTGTGTCACCCTCACCCGGTGGGGGGTCACTGCCCTTTCCCTGTTTGACAGGCACGAGAGCTGAAGCCCAGGGTCACCCAGCTAGAAAGTGGCACGCCCGGGGATTGAGCCGGTGCAGCCAGTGTCCAGAGCCTGCAGGCCTGAGCACTCGGTCATCCAAACCAAGCTGAGGTTTTGTTTCCAGACTTGGGAGGAATTCAGAATTTTGAAATTCCTCAGCCAGTTTGATTCAGCAGATTTCTAAATGGTGCTGTATCTGGTGCTAGTGTTTATTAACGCGTGGACACCCCTACCTAGCCAGTCACTCTGCAGGGCTGAGAAAACCTTGACAGGTGTCTGGTGGTCATTACATGAGAAATTTAGTGACGCGATTTGAGAGTGCGCAGGCACAGTGCTCTCCTCCTGGAGGCAGCCCTCCAGATTCCGTGGCTTTCTGCTGAGGCACGTCCTCTCTTCTCGTCTGGTAGCACGCAATGCTGCAGCTGATCAAGGAGGCAGGCTGCTACAATGGACTCACGCCCAGGGACGATTTTCCTGTGACTGAAGTACTGAACCAAGTGTGCCCCTCCACGTGGCGGGGCGCCTGCAAGACTGCTGTGCAGCTGCTCTTTGGCCAGGCGGGACTGGTGAGTGCGCGTGTGTGGCTGGGAAGGAGAAAAGCCATCTCCGGCGTGGGAGGGCACCGCGGGCACGTAACTGAGACTACTGAATAATTGAGAACATTCTTTGGTGCCTCAGACGCTAGAGCACATAGAAAAGCTAAAGGAAGAGCAGCATTAAAGGAGCCTTTCTTTCTTCTTCATATTGATAGTAACCCTTTGCAGGGGACCTAGTTGCAAAATGATGCTGCAGGCTTTCCTCACTTTAAGGAAACCTGCATGTGATGATTTGGTAGGACCTGAGCTGACTACCCTGGAGCTACACCAATGTCTTTTTGTTGCTAAAACACACCGAGCTACTTCCTGTTCCTTTTACCTGAGAAAACTCTCCTCTGACATTCACAGCTCACTGCTTCTCACCTTCCTGACTCAGCTTAGATAGTGCCTCCTTCTAGGAAACTCGTGGTATATGAGTCACTTTGCATCTCAGCTCACCATTGTCCTCCTGGTTTTTTTTTTGTTGTTGTTTTTCAGCAATGAAATAACAACATCAACTCAGAAATAAGTTTGGGGTTTTGGGTGTATTTTTTGAAGCTTTATTTTTATTTATTTTTGCGTGTAAGGGCTGGGGTGGGGGTGTGAGAGGAGTCACCAGAGACAGAGTGGGGAACAGAACAAGTGGATCTGCTGAAATACACTGCTGAGGGGAGCGTGTCTGCTGCGCCCTGTGGGTCTCCTCCCTGGCCGGGGATCGAACTTGTGCTGCAGTGGCTGCTGATAGCTTCATAGTGCTATGACTTAACCCCATGTGCCACCGGGGAGGCCCAGGTGTGGGGTTTTTTTGCCTTAGAAGAATAACTTAGGAAAGTTGGGAAGGCGACGGGGTCAGGAAGGAGATCAGCCTCTGAAACCTCTCCTTAGCTTTTTGTTGACATTGTTAAATCCAAATAACCTCATGTACTTGATCCACTTTCTAGAATTAAATGACTACTTTTTAAAAAAAGATACAGCTTTGGGGCCTCCCTGGTGGTGCAAGGGGTTAAGCACAGCACTATGAAGCATCCGCAGCCACTGCAACACGAGTTCAATCCCTGGCCAGGGAGTGGACCCACATGGCACAGTAGACCTCTCCTGTCTTACCTGCTTCTCCCCTCAGCAGTGTGTTTCAGTGTATCCCTATGTTCTGTTCCTGCTCTGTCTCTGGTGAATCCTCTCACACACACACTCCACCTCTGGCCTGTACCCAAGTTGTTCTACACAAGCGCAGGAGCGCTGTTGGGATGGTGTTGTCCTTTTGGGCTCAGGCAGCAGAGGGCCGGATGAGGGCCTGTCCACACCGGTGAGCTACTCTTCCTTGGGATCTGTTCCTTATTGTAGGAAGCCCTGAGAGAAGGTGTAAACTGAGCCCCTCTGCTGAAGTATGGCAGAGCCTACCACCTTTAGGACTTTGATTCGTGTTGCCAGAGACCATCTTAGGTGAAATTGGAAGAACCATGGGAACAGATACCCCAGAGAAGAATGTAAATTAGGGCAGAAGGGCACACAGGCTGTTTTGGAGAAACATCATGGGTTAAAAAAGTAAAATGCCACATTACTCAGAAAGCAGAGGCCTTTTCCTTGTTCCCTACCTCTTGGTCCCAGGGCACCTTTGTGTGTGAATGACAAAGAACCTTTAGATCATGCTTCTGGGGATGTGAGGAAACACCTGCCTGGTCCAACAATGACTAGTCCCCGGACAGGAAGTCTTTCCCAGAGGACGTTGCAGACCAGCTGCGGGAACTGTTTACAACAATGGAAATAGGATCCATTGGAGACTTGAGTTTGGAATCATAATAAGCACCTCTGCATGGTTTTACCCTTGAAATGTTACTGATGTGGCTCTCAAATTGTTTTCTTTAAACAATTCTTTTACTTATTGAAAAATATACACTTTGTTAAACTCTTTGAATTATGTAGGGCACGGGGCCTCCCTGGTGGCGCAAGGGGTTAAGTCACAGCACTGTGAAGCTATCCACAGCCAATGCAGCGCAAGTTCAATTCCCGGCCAGGGAGGGGACCCACATGGTACAGCAGGCCTTTCCTGTCTTGCCCGCTGCTCCCCTCAGCAGTGTATTTCAGTTGATCTGCCTGTTCTGTTCCCTGCTCTGTCTCTGGTGAATCCTCTCACCCCTCACACACACACACACACACACACACACACACACACACACACACACACACACACACCTCTGGCCTGCACACGAGTTCTTCTATGTAAAAATAAAATCTTTTTAAAAAATTAGGTAGGGTACATATCACTCATACAATACTGAATACTCCTCTAAATAAGATGAAATTGTTGAAAAAAGTGTTAGTTCTTCTTTCCTGAAATTACTTTTATTCTATTTTTATTGATGGTTAGGGGATCACTGTTGGCTTATATTTAGTCATGACAAAGGGCGTTTTGAAGCAATGGTTTAAGTTTTTTAAAGATTTATTTTTGCATAGAAGAGCTGCGGTGTAGGCCAGGGAAGAAGCAGATGAGAGGAGTCACCATTGACAGTGGGGAGCAGAGCAGACGGATTTACTGTGAGACAGGAGAGGTCTGCTGCACCATATGAGGGTTAGCTCCCTGGCCAGGGATTGAACTCAGGTTATAGTGGTGATAGCACTGAGACTTAACCCATAGGCACCAGGGATGTCCCTGGTTTAACTTTTTTTTTTTTAAAGATTTATTTTATTTATGCATAAAAGAACTGGGGTGTAGGCTAGAGGTGTGTGTGTGTGGGGGGGGGGGGTTGAGAGGATTCACCAGAGACAGATTTATCAGGCAGATTGACCGAAATAAACTGCTGAGGGGAACAGTGGGCGAGACAGGAGAGGTCTGCTGCATCGTGTGTCCCCTCCCTGGCTGGGGATCGAACTCAGGCCGTAGAGGTAGTGATAGCGTGATAGCATTGAGACTTTAACCCTTGTGAACCAGGAAGGTCCTCCCCAGTTTCAACTTTTTTTTTTTTTAATTTATTTATTTACACATACAAGAACTGGGGTACAGGGCAGAGGTGCAAGGGGTGAGAGGACCCACCAGAGACAGAGCAGGGAACAGAACGGGCATATCGACTGAAACACACTGCTGAGGGGAGCAGCGGGCGAGGCAGGAGAGGTCTGCTGCGCCCTGTGGGTCAGCTCTCTGGCCGGAGGCAGGGATCGAACTTGTGCTGCAGTGGCTGCATTTTGCTTCATAGTGCGTTGCTTAGCCCATTGCGTCACCAGGGAGGCCACTCCCCCCCCACCCCGGGTTAACTTTTAATGACATTTTTGCTTCATTCGTGTATATTATGCAGAAAATATTAAGATAAATGAAATAAAATATTCCCTGATTAACATGTATAGATTGAAAAAAGGGTGAATGTGTGTGCGAAGTTCAGTACATCCCTACCCCAGAATTTGGTCTCTGTCTCTTGAAGTCTGACTGTACTCCATCACCCTCACTACTGTTGTCTCCACGGGCTCCAGAGTGGCCTGATCACCTTACAGGGTGGGGCAGAGGGTGGCTCTTCCAGAGGCATCAGTGTGCTTGAGTGTTGGGTTTGCTTGTGATTCATTTTCCTCTCTGAAAGTTGATTCTTGCTTTTGTTTCTCTCTTAGGTGGTAGTTGACACAGCTCAGATTGAAAATAAAGAGGCTTATGCCCCCCAGATCAGTTTGGAAGGCTCCAGAATCGTGGTTCAAGTCCCATCTACATGGTATGAGATGCTTACCTTAACACAGACCTACCTCTGATTGACATCCGTACAGCTCAGAAAAGATGGCTTTATTCCTGCAAGCCCAGGCTAGCTGACAGGACAGGTCCTGCTGCTTGTGTGGGGTGGTCAGCCAGGAGCTTGTGCCGCTGCCTTAGGTCACTCATCAGTCCATGAGGGGAAGCCAAGATGGCCATGAAATAGTCTCACCGGCCAGCAGAGTAGCTAAAATATTACATACTCATGGGTCACATGGGTGGTGAGAGGATTCACCAGAGACAGAGTGAGAGCAGAACAGGCAGACTGACTGAAACACACGGCTGAGGGAAGCAGCGGGCGAGGCAGGAGAGGTCTGCTGTGCCATGTGGGTCCCCTCCCTGGCCTGGGATCGAACTCGCGCTGCAGTGGCTGTGGACGACTTCATAGTGCTGCAAACCTTAACCTCTTGTGTCACCAGGGAGGGCCCAGGATTCTCATTTTATTTTATTTTTTTTTTTAAAGATTTATTTATTTATGCATACAAGCACTGGGGCACAGGCCAGAGGTGTGGGGGGTGAGAGGATTCACCAGAGACAGAGCGGGGAG
>JAGFMF010011389.1:2479764-2517430 GCA_019455555.1 Galemys pyrenaicus
CCTCCCTGGCCGGCAGCAGGGATCGAACTCGTGCTGCAGTGGCTGCGGTTTGCTTCGTAGTGCGTTGCTTAACCCACTGCGCCACCAGGGGAGGCCCCAGGATTCTCATTTTAAAGAAAATAATTTGAACTTTTGAAATACTGAGTGGCTAGGAATAGCTAGTACTAATAAAAAGGTTAGCACTTAGGTTTACCTCTAAAACTCCCTGTGGTTGACGTCCTCTGCAGTTGACTGAGCCTCCGTGGAAGACTAGCTGTGCCTCTTGGAGGGCTCCCTCTGCTGGTTGTTTTTGGTAAAATATCAAATTTTCATCTTTGCAAGTTATAAAACAATCTGCCTTGTACCTCAAACAGAAATGATTCCTTTTGCACCTTTGGAAAATTAAATGGTTAGTGAAGCCAGTCATGAATCTTTCTTTGAGTGAAATGAGTGCCTATCTGCCAGATTTTTTTCTAAACAAATATTTTACTTAGATTTTTTTTTTTTAAGATTTATTTATTTATGCATACAAGAGCTGGGGTACAGGCCAGAGGCGCGGGAGGTGAGAGGATTCACCAGAGACAGAGCAGGGAGCAGAACAGGCAGATTAACTGAAGTACACTGCGGAGGGCAGCAGCCGGCGAGGCAGGAGAGGTCTGCTGCGCCTTGTGGGTCTGCTCCCTGGCCAGCGGCAGGGATCGAACTCGTGCTGCAGTAGCTGCGGTTTACTTCATAGTGTGTTGTTTAACCCACTGCGCCACCAGGGAGGCCCCTTACTTAGATTTTTAAACTGCCGTATTTAAGCAATTTGGCTGTTCTTTCTATTAGCAAATACTTACTGAATACCTACTGTGTGACATTGTCTGTGCTCTGGGAATTTAATCAAGAGAAAAACAGACCCCAGACTGAGCTGACTGTAATGGTGAGGAGGAAGACAGCTAATAAGAAAGCTTTTAAAGTCAGTTAAATTCAAACATTGGCAAGTGTATGAAGGGAATAAGAGTAGATCGATGTCATGTGATTGAGACTAACTGGCGTGGAGGAGAGGCTATTTTGGATAAGGAGGTCAGTCGTGAAGGCCTCTTTAAGGCTGTGACATTTGATTTGAGAGGAACTGGCACGCAGAGAGCAGATGGGGAAAACATTCGAGGCAGAAGGAACAGCAGATGCAAAGGAGAGAGCCCGCATGGCTGGAGGTGGCGGAGGAGGTGATGAAGCAGGGGCGTTACAGAAGCCAGCACTCACAGGGTCTGAGGGACTTAGATTTATGCAAAGAACAAGTCGAGGGCTTACAGGCAGGTTTGGGTGACTTACTGAAAGAATGGGTTTACCATCTTACAGGAATTTTACTGATGAGTTTTCAAGACTGAGTAAAATAAAAATGCCACTTTGTTGAAAATAAAATTACCACCTCCAGGAACTGTGGCAGTCTCCTCTGCATGACCAACAAGTGTTCTCCTTGTGGGCAAACGTGCGACTAGCCAGACCGTAACCGGAACTTGGGTTGGGAGAGTAGAGCGAGTGTGTCCTGCTACTCAGAGGTTCCAGGCTAAGGGACCTGGTACTTGAACTTTGGCCTGTCCCTTTGGTCAGATTCTCTCCCACGAGTCCAGGTCTAACCGGGCACTGCCAGAGCTGGCCTCGGTGCTTGTCTCCCCCCGTGTTTCTGCAGCAGCTGCTGAGCCCACGTCCTCACAGCTTCACGTTGGGTGGGCTGCCGCCGCCCGAGGGTGGCTTCCGAGTGTTGATTTCACCACTAACTCTCAGAGAACCAGCATCTTCATGGTTCTCCCGCTAGGAAAGACTTCTGGCAGCGATTCCCTAACGGGCAGTGGGGACCCGAATGGGGAGTAGCAGGTCTTAGGGAGAGCAGTCCTGGCAAAGGCAGCAGCAAGGACACAGGTCCTGAGATGCGGACGAAGCCAGCACTCTCGGGGAGCACAGAAGGCCTGGGAGCTCGGACCGGGTGAGTGGAGATGCCAGTGAAGGGAGGTGTGCCAGAGAGACAGGCAGCGCCAGGGCGCAGGGGGCCTGGAAGGCTGTGAAGGGTTTAGGTTCTGTTTCGGTCATGACAGGTGCACCTGGAGGACTGAGAGAGGAAGTGGAGTGTTCTGATCTGTGCGCTAGGAGCCCACTCTGGCCGTGGGTGGAAGAGGGGACTCAGGACAAGGGTGCAGAAAAAGATACCAGGCGGGAGGTTGGCCTAAGATGCAGATGGTGAGTTTTCTGGAATACAGCAGTAGTGAGAGGTGGGAGGAAGCACTGGATTCTGAAGATGTTTCCAGTGAAGAGCTGTCAGGATTTACTGGTGGACTGATCTAGGAGATGAGGGAGCCAGAGATGACTGGGAGGGTTGGGTGTTGTTTACTCATAAGGAAGTTCGTAGAAATGAGAGTGGTTTTTGGCAGAGGGGAAAGGAATTAAGAGTTGTGCTGACCAGGTGACCCCTGCGCTGCCTGTTAGGTGTGCAAGGAGAGGTCAGGGTGGAGAGGTGGAGTTAGATAGGTGAGAGTGGGGTCCAGGAGGCTCTCGTGTAAGGGTGGTCTGCGGAGCAGCAGGCCAGACGCGCTGCTCTGGGAACGGGACACAGGCCTAGACCGTGAGCAAGGCAGGAGGAGTCACATCAGAACCAGGAAAATGGAGCCAGAGTGGGGCACCGAAGCCGCAGGGGGCAGCGAGCCAGCGGGAAGGGAACGTTGCGGAAAGGCTCTGAGAGGTTGAGTAAGGTGGCGACAGGTCACTGGCTCTTGACTTTGGCAAGATCAGTGTTTGATGAAAGGTATTTTAGTGGGTTTGGGTGTGAAAGCCTGGTCAGAGGCAGGTGAGAAGACACTGAGTAAGGAAGAGGAGGAGACTGTTTTCTGCTCCAGATACAGACGAGGACTGTACCTGGAGGGGTGTGTGCTAGGAGGAGGTGGCTGGCGAAATGGCTTTGTTTGCTGAAGAGAACATCACGGGAGAAATGAAGTGATTACGTGAGCTGGGAAGGCGGGAGGGCGCGTCGCACCCAGCGCACAGGCGGAGAGTCGGTCTGTGGCCGGGAGGGCGCGTCTTCCACCGTGACAGGCGGGCTCAGACTCAGGTGCATGTGGGAGGGTGGCGGGAAAGCGTGTAGAGCGGCACATCTGCTTCTGTCTCCTCCATTAAGTGAGAATGGGATAAAGAGGGGAGAAGACAGCGGGACTAGGGAGAGACGGAAAGGGGTGAAGCAGTCATCTTGGAAAGAGGGAAAATGGATTGATGATAAAGGCCACATTTGTTGCTTGCCTGAAGTTCTTGGGGTGTTCAGATGGTAGAATGAGGGGTTTCCTCTCCCTTGACAGTCAGACTCTCGGGTTCCTGGGCTCAGGTGTGAGGTGCTGAAGTGGAGGGGAGGGGAGGGACAGAAAGAGTGGAAAGAGTTTGCCAGGGAAGAGCTAGTGCCAGGTCGCACCAAGCGTGAGCAGAGTAGTGAGGAAAGCCAGGACTGGAGCGGGTGCTGGGCGGTCGGAGAGCTGTCCCCCGGAGAGCAGCCCTTCACGGAGTCCTCTTCCTTCCAGACTAGTCGGCTAAAGACCCACAGAGACTCGGTCGCTCCCCTTTTGTAGAATAGTTTCCAGTGTCAGCCCTGCCACTCTCTACCTGTTCTTACGGTTACTGAGTTCTCACTGGGTGCCAAAGGTTTGTAAAACTCATAGCCTTTTGTGCAAAACCTGCTAAAACACCTTTGACGCGGGGGTTTGTGCCTAGGTGCCTGAAGGAAGACCCCGCGACCATGTCCCTGCTGCAGCGGAGCCTGGACCCCGAGAAGACGCTGGGCCTGGTGGACGTGCTCTACACAGCCGTGCTGGACCTCAGCCGCTGGAGGGCAGGGAGGTCAGTGTCCCCGCCGGGCGCTGCATTGGCTGTGCCAGTGGTTCCCTGCAGGGCCACACCCAGGGACGGCGTCTCCACGTGTGATTTCATGGGCGCGCTCGTCTCTGATAGTGAGACAGGAAGAGCGAGCATTCTTTTAATTTGGAATAAGTTCAAACATTCAGACAAGTTGCCAGGGTAGTGAGGAGAATTGCTCTGTGGTTCTCGCCCAGATGGTTAACAGTTTTACGATTTCAGAGTAAGTCCCATCAAAAGAACTTTGACCCAACCTGTATTCGTCTCACGAACTACGAGCAGAGAAATGTTTAGGAAACTTACTTATCTCCTGCGTGAGATTTACTTACATCTGAAAATAGCTGACGGTTACAAGATTCTCTCTTTAGGAATTGTTAACTTTAAAAACAGGAACCTTAAACGTCTAGCCATGTCCCTTCCCCCATTTTATAACTGACGGGCACACAGATGCCCCAGATGGTAAAAGCGCCTTATCTGGGGTCACACCATCGATCACCTGTTCTGGCTCCCGCCCATGCCCTTTCTCTCTCCAGAACTCTTTTTCATTGCTGGGGGAAAAGGTGCTCAGAAAAGTCTGGAAGCAAGCCTCTTTTCTTGGCACCTCCTGTGGAGAAGCTGCAGCGACAGCAGTGCTGAGGGGTGTCCTGAGTCCTCCCCACCCGCTCCGCTCTGCTCCGGGCTTGTCCGTTGTTCCTCTGCGGGCTCTGCTGGCTCGCAGTCCCAGTCCCCAGGCACAAGGCTGGCCTCCGCCAACGGCACCCTCCCCGCTGGCCCTGCTTTGTTCTCCTGGGCTGCACGAACTCTTCAGACCAGAATCCTGATGTAAATGTCACAGCTGCGTGTTACATGCTGTAGATCTTTTTATAATCTAGCGAGTAAATGCTGGAGTCACATACACTTTGAACTGTTGGGTATTCATTCATCTGTAAAACAAACGACCCGGTGCTAACCAGATAGAGCTATTTTTCGTTAAAGTTTTTCTTAAATACGAGATCTGTCTCTTTGTGTGATTTTTCTTTTTAAAATACTGAATATTCCTATTTAAATAGGGAGCAGGCTTTACCCTGCATACAGATCCAGCTTCAAAGGGAGATCTGTGACTTTGGGAATCAGGCTGACCTGCCTTCTGGAAATGGAAACAAATCTTCAGGGGGCCTGCAGAAGACGTTCTCCAAGCTGACATCCCGGTTCACCAAGAAAGCGTCGTGTCCCACCTCTAGCAGCAGCGCAAGCTACTCCATCCCCAGTACCCCTTCCAAAAACATCTTCGTTGCTGGGTGTTCAGAAGAAAAGGCCAAAATGTCCAGTAATATTGATACGAGGTTACAGAGCATTTTGAACATCGGTAACTTCCCTCGGACTCCAGACCCTTCACAGTCAGCTCAGAATTCCAGTCATCAGATGGCCAATGGTTTCCTCATGGAGAGGCGTGAGAACTTCCTGCAAGGGGACGATGGCAAGGATGAAAAGGGCATGAACTTACCCACCGATCAGGAAATGCAGGAGGTGATTGATTTTCTCTCCGGCTTTAACATGGGCCAGTCACATCAGGGCTCCCCGCTGGTGACAAGGCGCAATTCTGCTGCCACCGCCCTGGTGCCTGAGCAGAAGGCAGGGGGCATGCAGCCACAGCAGCTGCCACTGCCGGTGCCTCCTCCGCCGCGGCCGCCCCAGGCTGGGACACACACACCTCTGACTCCCCAGCCAGGATTGGCACCTCAGCAGCAGTCCCCCAAGCAACAGCAGCCCCAGGTCCAGTACTACCAACACCTGCTCCAACCCATTGGACCGCAGCAGCCCCCGCCCCAGACTCGGGCCCCTGGGAAATGGGGCCACGGCTCGTCCCAGCAGCCAGCACAGCCCGTTGGAGCAGGTCTGTCTCCTCTCGGCCAGTGGCCTGGCATATCTGATCTCAGCTCGGACTTGTACAGCTTGGGGCTGGTGAGCAGCTACATGGATAACGTGATGTCGGAGGTTTTGGGCCAGAAGCCGCAGGGACCTAGAAATAATACGTGGCCAAACCGTGACCAAAGCGATGGCGTCTTCGGAATGTTGGGGGAGATCCTGCCCTTTGATCCTGCAGGTACGTGAGCCCCACGTTGGAGTTTCTAATGAAATGGCATTGCTCAGCACTTTGGAGGGCTGTATGCCACAGCCTTACTGCTGAGGAGAAATGCCCTAACCCCCCAGAGACCCTTTCTCACTGTGTGGTGACAAATACAGGGCAGGTCCAGCAAAGTAGGAAGAAGTGGGGGACTGACTTTCGAACCCTTGACGGCGCGTCCTGAGGGCTCAGGTCTGTCTAGCCCTTTGCACAGATTCAGGATGGGCCCACCTCTGGACAGGCGGATGAGAGGAGCCGCCTTCTTGGCTGGTGGGGTGGGGACAGCAGTTAGAGCAGAGCACCCGTCTGCACATGGGGTCAGGTCCTCTGGTAGCACCCTGCGAAAAGCTTATGGGATTGTACCCCAGCCCTGATGCAAAGCAGAATACACATGCAGTCGTGCTTGGGTCGTGACCCGTCGGTACTTCCTGCAGTGTCTTTTGTTTGCCTTTCTCTAAACACCTTCTCTGCTCCCCCCCGCCCCCCGCCTGTTCTGCCCGCACATCCTTGGTCAGCTCTGTCCTGCGTGTTTCCAGCCATGTATTCTGAAGCTTCATCTTGTGCTTTGATGCTCTGCGTCTTCAGACTGAGTGACCGGGTCTGCTGTCTGCTCTGCAGGAAAATACTGGATCAGGGCAGAGGGGCACCATGTGGGGGTGGCACATATTCTCCATCTGGCCAAACCAGATGCTTGCGTGTAACTTTCAGGTTAACATTTGGCTGAAATATCATCTGATTTTCTGTTTTTAAGTACGTAGCAATAGTCCTTGGAATTTTTTATTTTTTATTTTTTTAAGAGATTTATTTATGTATGCGTGCATGCAAGCAAGCAGGCCAGAGGCGGGGCCGAGAGGATCCACCAGGGACAGAGTGGGGCGCGGAACAGGCATATCGCCTGAGATATACTGCTGAGGGGAGCAGAGGCAGGAGAGGTCTGCTGCGCCATGTGGGTCAGCCCCTTGGCCAGGGATCCAGCTTGTGCTGCAGTGGCTGCAGATGCTTCATAGTGTGTTGCTTAATCCATTGCACCACTGGAGGCCCCAGTCATTGGAAATTTTTAAAGTAATATATGCCTTTAAGTTCTCGTCACAGATAAAGCACACCTTTTGTTTTCTCTTTCACACTCAGGGCCTCTATGCTAGGCATAACCCTCGCTGATGGTCTCTGCACACTGACCCCTGCTCCAGAGCTGGGTGCTAAAAGCACCCCCCCTCGCTGGAGCTGACAGTGGGGCCCATCCTGCGGCCAGCCCTGGGGCACAGCCTGGCGGCCCCTCCTCCCTGTCCTTGCATGCCTGACCCACAGTCCTCAGAAGGTGGGGAAGGAAGAGTTTGGCCCCACCCCCATTTCTTCCTTTGTCTTGACAGTGGGATCAGACCCAGAGTTTGCACGCTACGTGGCAGGCGTGAGCCAGGCAATGCAGCAGAAGCGGCACATCCCACACGGGCGCCGCCCAGGCAACCCCCGGGGCAACTGGCCTCCCATGGATGATGCCCATCGCACCTGGCCTTTCCCAGAGTTCTTCTCAGAAGGGTGAGTGCTGGGGTTGGCAGGGGCCGAATTTGGGACCCGGGTATCCCCCATGGCCTTTGTCAGTCTTACTGGGCAATTCCGTTTTCCCCAGTGAGAGGGGTCAGGTGTCATGTCAGCTCTCCAAGGCGTCAGTGCTGTGTCCGTAGGACGTGACGTGCCCTGTGAGCTCACCAGGGTGTGAGGGATGGCTTTCACCTAGATTCTTCCACCGTAGGTTCTGTTGTGGCTCCTAACTGGTGGAGTCTGCACGGTGGTTATGTGTCTGACACGGTCCTTGTGCTAGAATGGGCCGTCTGTGAAACCCACCAGGTCTGTGGACTGTGTCCTCGGGGCCCACACCAGGCTGAGGTGTGCGCTTTGGACCAGTGGCTGAGAGAACTGCGGATCATCACCGCAACAACAACAGACGCAGTTTTCACATCTCTCATTGCTACCTGGTTAATAAAGTAAATTTCATCCTCCTAGCACGGGCTTCTCAGAAGAATAAAGCCAAGTGATGAATGTCTATTACTTCTGAAATAAGAGGAAGGGAGAAAATCTCTTGGGGGGAGAGACAAGACCACTGTTGGGTTGTGAGGCGAGTGCAGGGCCACGGCTGTCCTTTAGGGCTCAGGTGGGGGACTGCCTGGCCAGAGAGCGGGTTCCGCGGGCAGCAGTGCTCAGCTTCTCTCTCCGACTCCCAGGGACGGCCTGCACAGCGGCTGGTCGGGCACTCAGGGAGACTCTGCCAGCTCCAGCGATGAGACGTCTTCTGCCAACGGGGACAGCTTGTTCTCCATGTTTTCAGGGCCTGACCTCGTTGCTGCTGTTAAACAGAGAAGGTATGAGGAGATTCTGAAACCAGACAAAGGAGAGGTGGGCACTTGAGAATGATCCACAGTCTGTTCCTCCAGAAAGCTCAGGAGCCCATCGCTCCTAGTCGGCCTCATGTAAGAAGTCAGGGACCCCTTGGAGCACTGTCTCCCTGAGGCTTCCGGGCAGCAGCCTGCAGCCTTGACGCTGACTTCACACCATGTTGGTGCAGTCTTATGTGGCAGCAAACCAGAAATCCCACCATGGAGGCGGGGGAGGATGCTGGAGACAGGGCCAGTGAAGCTGGTCTTTGCCTTGCGGGAGGCAGCCCTCTGTGGGACAGGCAAGGGCCTGGTCCTTTGACCTTCATCTTCTTTGTCAAAGGTGGAACTACGATGTGAAAAAATAGGTAATGTAGTACCCTCAGATTTGGTTTTCAGGAGTAGTCACAAAAATCAAAATGGGTCCTGAAATAAGAGAAGAACTTGGCTGGAAAGAAGAGGAGGAGCTGCCGTGGCCCTGGGCAAGCGGAGCCCGGAGGCGGCAGGATGCAGGGTGTGGGCAGGAGCCGCTGTGCAGCACGGGCATCGGGTCCAGGCCGGGAGCAGGCTGGGTCCAGGGCCAGGTGCCGTGGCCCTCCTGTGACAGGGCCAGCCTCCGCGGCGGGGCAGTGGGGAGCAGGTCGACAAGGACAGGGGTGCCCGAGTAAACCTGCAGAGCAGTAGTGGGTGATGATGGGTCGTGCGTGTGCGCTGGGGCCGAGCGGACACACCGGTCACTCAGAGCTCACACCGCTGCGTTGGTGCCTCCCATGGCGGATTTCCACAGGCTCGGTGACTTCTGGAGGCCAGAAATCTGAGAGCAAGGTGTGGGCAGGGTTGAGTTCTCCTGGCCTCTTCTCCCTGTGTCCTTGTCTGGTCTCCCCTCTGTTCTGGTTTCTCTTCCTATAAGGACATTGCCCCAAGCCCATCTCATGACTTCATTTAGTCTTAGTTACTTCTTTAGAACACCTTATTTCTAGGAACAGTCTCATGTTCTGACATAATGGGAGTTAGGACTTCAGCATATGAATGTGGGGGACAGGACACCTTATGATGTAAGTGCTGTTTTATGACCAACTCATACAAGTGCGCAAACAGGCTCAGAGAAGTTCACCTGACTCACTCATTGGCACTGGTCCTGTCCCAGCACTCGGGACAGAGCAGCAGACAAAGCAAAGTTAAAGAAGTCACACTGACTTCCAGGAAGGCAGATTAAGAGAACCCAGACATGTCAGCGAGTCAGGTGCTGTGAAGAGAACCCGAGCAGGGGACAGGTGGATTTTCAGGAGTCAGGGGGACTCTGGTGAGAAGAAAGTCTGGTGAGGAATAACCGTGAGCTGAGAGAGAACTAAGGAGGACAGTGTGAGGGCCTGGCCTGAGTGTTGTGTGGAAGGGGTGCCATGAACCAAGGCGGGGAGGGCCACACGAGCAGGATTAAGCGAGGGGTGGCACTGGAGTTTCTCGTGTAGTCTCGCCGGTCCCCTGTGGCTCCCGTGGCGCTGTCATCTGCTGGCAGGTGCACAGTGGCTTCCCTCACCTGGTGCTCAGCCCGCTGCATCCTGCCTTTTTCATTCAGTGTCATCCCGTGCATTTTTTCATGCTCATAGTAAAATGAACAACCTTTTGTTTTGAAGTCACGTACACCCCGTGAGGTGAACAGTCAGCATCTGTTGAATAATTAACAAAAGCCAGAGGTGGACTCAGCAGCTGAAATAGCCAGCACCTGTCCGCATGCCTGCACCCCACCAGTCCAGCCCTGTGATGACTTGTCAGGGTGCACCATTCAGTGCTGACCACCTGATCCTCCAGAACACAATGAAACGGAGGCCTCCCCACCGAGGACCGGTGCCTGGGGCGGGAGGCCGGGCTGTTACCTTGAGCTCTCGGTTCTTTCAGGAAGCACAGCAGCGGCGAGCAGGAGACCAGCATGCTGCCCTCACCCCCTCTCCTCACCACGGTGGAGGACATGAGCCAGGTATCGTGTTGCGGGCCCTGCTCTGGGCAAGGAGGGCTTGCCTGGGGGCTGCGGGCCATGGGCTGTGTTCCAAAGCTTAAATCTTGACCTTAAAGCAATGACAGGGGTCTTTGTTTTTGACTTCTTCTTATGATTCTGTCTAAACCATAAGCCATTTCTGCTGACTCACAGCCACGTGAGAAGAAGTTCAGGGACTGTGCTGCCTAATCTGATCGCCACTCGCCATGTGTGCCGATGTAAACTGAAATTAACTCAATAGAAATAAAAATTCCATTCCTCAGTTGCACCCGCACGTGTGGCGAGCAGCTACCGCATTGGCCAGTGTGGCCGTACGTTTCTGTCATCGCAAGAAGTGCTGTTCAGCGGTGTGGCCCCAGGCTGTGGAGAGCAGTGGGGTGTTCACCCCATCTCCTGGGTGGGAGTGAGGACTAGCGGTCTGGGGAGGTGGGAAAAGTGCTAAATGGCCAGAAATGCCATTAAGAACCCTCTTCTGTCTCTCAGGATAACAAAACCAAAACGTGGCCACCCAAAGCACCCTGGCAGCACCCTTCCCCACTGCCCAGCACACTGCCCAGCCCAAGCGCGCCCCTCTACGCAGTCGCCAGTCCCGGCAGCCAGTGGAATGACACCATGCAGATGCTGCAGTCCCCGGTGTGGGCTGCAACCAGTGACTGCAGCGCCGCCTCCTTCACCTACGTGCAGACCCCGCCGCAGCCCCCACCCCCATCAGCACACAAGGCAGCACCCAAGGGCTTCAAGGCCTTCCCTGGGAAGGCCGAGCGCAGGCCGGCTTACTTGCCCCAGTACTGAACCGGGGCCAACCTGCCTGCCCAGGCTGCTGGGGCCAATGTCTCCACTCCAGAGCTGACCAGCTGGCACCAGCCCCCCAGAGGACCAGTGCACCCCTGTCCCAGGCAGGGATCCTTGGGGATGGGGGTGGTTGGCAGCTCCAAGCCTTTAAGGCCTGGTTTCTCAAACTTTGGAGGCATCAGACCCCTGGATAGCCAGCTGGAGACCGGTCTCCGACCCTCCTCAGGAATGCTGGGGGATCTTCGAACTTAACAAGCACCTCCGGTGATTCTGATGCAGGTGGACCACAGGCCACACCTAGAAACACAGCTCTCCAGTTGTAGTCCTACTGTGTGTGTTAGGAAGGCATCAGGCCTGAAGGCTGAGAGCAAACCTGACCATTCTTCTGAAACCCTCCTCCTCACACACTGAGTGATGACCACACCAGTCACTGTCTTTTATAGCTATTTTTCATACAGAATTTTGTTAAAACATCCCCTGGCTAAAACGCACGACTATTTTAAGGTAACAAACACAGTGGCTGGAGGTTTATTCGACACTATATTTCAGCTTATACAAATTGGGCCAAGCATACAAAATGTGTGATCAGAAGCAATCACCTTGGTTTTCTGTAGGGTAACCTGTCGCCACTCCAGCAGCACCCAGGGGTGCGACCGTTACCAGATTTGTAAGCACAGAATCATAAAGTGATGTTGGAGGCAAGTTCCTGGCGGCGCGTGGAGCTGAGCCAGCTGGTGCCGTCCTGCGAGGGCTTGAGCCGCGCCAGCCGCCTCTGTCCTTCCACGCGGCCTCAGAACATGCGGTGCGGCCATAGGGCTGCCCAGCGACACCTGTGCTCGAAACTGAAGTGACTTTTGTGAGCTGGCTCAAGACAGACTGATTAAGATGTAGAGAGGAATCAGTCTTTTAACAAACAGAAAACCACCTCATTTTCAGTTACACGTGCCATTAAGTAGATAACACCCTGTGGATTTCAGAATATTTCCAGCCAGGATGGATCCAGAAGAATTGAATGGTGCTTAAATTGAGAAATAAATATATCTATATAGACTAGACATATCCCACTGTATATTAATTGAGGTTACAGAAGTTCTTTATATAAAACTTATTTAAATTTTTCATATTTCATCTTTGAAAAAGTCTAACTGAGAAAAAAAATCCATAATATTTTCTGGTATGAAAGTTTGACAGTATTAATATTTTTTTTATATTTTCGTAAACCATTAAACCATTTTAATATATGTTAACTACTAATAAATGGTTTATTCTTTCTAACTCCACATAAGCTTTTCCAGCAAAGATTGTAATAACACATTTATGTTCTCATTTTTCTACGGATATAAGTAAATTTATATTTAAAAATACCAAAAAGAAGAGATATATATGTATGTACACATAATGCTAGCGGCCCCGGGGGGCCAGGGCCCAGCCATCTGAACTCTGCACTGTGCTGCCAGGCTGCCACCGGCGCGGTGTCGTCTTCGTGCTGTGGGGATGCCGTTGCTGCCTGTACTTCCGATCCTCCCGCCGTGGGTTCTAAACATTCGCCGCACCATGTTTACAGAGAACTATTTTGTACATAGACTTTTCCAGGCACGTGCTTTGCACCGCCCCTGCGTGGCTCGTCTGTGTTAGCCGTCACGGCGCGTGCACTAACCTCTGTCGGTGTTGTTTGTGGCTGTTTTACCTGTAAGATAGTTTTCTATTTCCCTCAGTAACGTGTCCACAGTGCCCTGTATTTCCGGTTTTATTATACTGAAGTACTCTTGTTTCATCGTGCCTCCCCGAAGACCTCACCCTGGACGGAGGTCGGTCCTTGATACCCCAGCACAGGTGACACCGACATCGTTACTGTCACTTTCTAGTCTGTTCTTCTTCATTAAGATAGACATTTTGTAATTGCATCTCCCTGGGCTGTGAGACCGTGTGAAGCTGTTTGTGTGGTCTCTTTGTAGGTGCTGTGTTCTCAGCACCACCTTGCTCTGAACACTGGGGATTCCAGGTGCTGCGCTCGGCAGAGGGGTCTTGCCAAAGCGCGCGTGTGTGCGTGTGTGCGTGTGTGCGTCCTTTGCATGACCGAGCTTGGCGGCCTTGCTCGGGCATCAGCAGGACATCGTGAGAATAGTTACGCTTCCAAACTGGAACTCTACATTTTGTATCTTACTTTTAAAGCTCCTATAAGTAAAATAACTATTGGCTTTATTAAAAGTATACATTTAATAATATTTTGTATCTCTGTTTAAAATGAGCTACCACAGATACCACCTCAGACGCTCTTCCTGATTCATTAGTTTGAAAAATGACCCAAGTTGATTTTCAGGCCGGCCCACCTGCCGAGCCTGAGACGCTGCAAAGGGAAAGACCACATTGGGATGTCAGGGGGAGCTGGGGTGGGCAGGCAGGCAGCAGAACCAATTGCACACCGCTCCTGCCAACTCCTCAAAGCCAGAGCTGGGAGAGGACTCAGAGTGGAGCCGGTGCAGTGGTGAAGAGGCCCAGCTAGCAGAACGTGAGCTCTTCCCCAGGTTGACGCCTGCCGGTACCGCACTGCACCAGCGTGGGCACTGCAAGCTGCCCAGCCGGTCTCTCCAAGGAGCAGACGCAGGGATGAGCGCTCCCTCCCTCCACACAGGAGCCAGAGACGAGAAAAGCTAGCCTTAGTGGACGGTGCTGTCCTCGGCGGAAGGAAAGGTTGGACAACGCGAAGCACGGAGGGAAGTGGTCACTTCCGCTCATTCTCATTTGCAGCGAGGCAATCCTGTGTTGGGACTTTTTTTTCTTTAATGAATTAGGCAGGCAGCCTGTGTAAGCTCCTCCCTGTTGAGATGCCAAGAGGGCGAGCACAGAGCCTTCCCAGCACAGCTCAGTAACAGCCTTGTAGCGTGAAGGTGCTAAGGAATACACTAGAAGACCATATTTTTAAAAAATTAGAGACCTGTGCTGAGAGTAGAGGGGAAAAATTAATTAGAAAAATACCTTTATTCAGGTATGCGCCTGTTTGACAGGGAAGCCCGCCAGTGCTGCGCGCGGACTGAGGCTCACGGGGCGGTGGCCACAGGAGCCTGCGCCAGCGTGGGGAGACAGTGGAACACGTGCTATGCTTGAGCTCGAGAGCTCCCTGGCCCGGCCGAGAAGTGGAAGAGGGCGCGCAGGCAGATGAGGTCCTTGTGAGGCTGGTGCCCCTCCTTTCCCACCTGGGGGCTCTTGGGAGAAGGAAGAAGCATCCAGCTCTGGCTAAACGGCCACACACCAACCTGTGGGAGCGGTTGGGAGGGCATGGTCCTCCATGCACTGTCGACCCCAGGGTCTATGTTTGCATCTGGAGACAAAATAAACCCAATAGCCAGCTCTTCAGCTGCCAGAAATCCACGTGCACGCACATTGGGACTGGCTGCAGCTGCACAGGAGGCCGTCGAGTCTCCTGGAGCGATGCACACAGCTGACCTTACAATAGCGTAGGCTGGTGGCCCGGGCCTCATGTCTGAGGGTGTCACCATATAAGGGAACAGGTTCTGGTCCCCCAGTCCATTCCCAGCCTCCCCACAAACATGGATAAGCTAGCAGCATACCACTCACTGTGCTGCTCCACTTGCCGGGGATTGGTGGACCGCAGGCTCCTGCGCCCAAGCCCAGGAAAGGGCTTCTGAGACCCTCTGGTTAAGACTGAAAAGAGGACCCCACGGACACCGGTGAGGGCAGGGAAGAGGGTTTATATATTAGCACAAGAGCAAGAACAAATGCTTTGGGGAGCCTCTCGAGCATAAGAGACTCTGGGGGTGCTAGGGTTAGGGGCCTTTTGAGAACAAAGGAAGTACACTCTTGGCTGAGAAAGCAAAGGAATGAACTTGGCCAATGTCCATTTATCGCGGCTGGCTGAGGGCACCGGTCAGCTGCAGCTGAGGCCGTGCGGGCCGTGGTGTCAAGGTGAGCATTTCGTGGAGGCCGTGCACCCCCAGCTCCAGCTAACTGGTCTGGTCTCACGGTCTGTGACTCTTCACCTGAGTCTGTAACTCCCCTTTCCCCTACAGTAGCCAACTTGATATTGTACAGGTAGCTCAGAAATGGTTTTTTAAAAAAGCCAAGAAAACTTACGGCAGCAGGTGTCAGGGTCTAAAGTTATCAAGTTTGTTTACCAGCCTGTGGGGACAGTAAATTCTTGCAAAACTTTATCTTTGATTCCTGTTGTCCCTATCTCTGTCTGGGACCCTTCCTGTCTCAAGGGGGTTGAAGTGGCTTATTTTGAAACTGAATGGAAAATGTGGGTCCAAGTGAGGCGAAAACATTATTTCAGGAGTATCATGTTTCAAAATTTAGTGATGTCACCAAGAGGTAGAGCCCTTATTAGGAGTCAGGGATGCGAAGATGCAGTCTTTGCCCTTTAAACAGTCTTAAAATTTGGGGGAGACAACCCCACCTTCCCCATCCTTGGCAAGCTGTATCACCAGTCCAACCCCTCAGCGCTTCTGGAGAAATCCTAGTGATTCCTCATTCAGTTACCCGGCAAGCCCTGTAAGTGTGTCTCCAAGCACATTTGAATTCCCCCATATCCTTACATTTGCTCATCTACTCGGTGCTCCCTGGGACCTCCGGGTTTCCCAGACACTCCTGCTGCCTGCACCTCACCTCAGGTGCCTGTTGCTCCAGGTGCTCCCCAGGACATCAGACTGATGTCTCCTGACAGAGCCCTGCCTGTGTTCTGTTTTATTGCTAGCACCTTAGCACTTCCCTGCAATCGTGATGTCCACATTTGTTCCTTGCACTAGGAAGAAGGCCCGAGAGCAAGGAGGCCGTCTTCACAGACCACAGGACCAGGGTGCAGACAGCGTAAAGCCACTGGAAATAAGCCAGAAAAAAAGCTGTTGCTTGGCAAGCTGTTACTAAGCAAGTTCTAAAAAGGGGGGAAAGAAAATCTAGACTTGAAATCGGCTCCCGAATACACGACCACCAATTTGTATGAGAACAGAAGGGGCTGACCTCAGGAGTTGTGGGTAGCTTAGTAAGCATAGATTTTTAGGAAGCACAGATTTTTCTGTTCTCGTCGAAAAACGCGCCTACGTGCGGTGGGGAAGCATTTAAAAAACAACAAAACTAGGTTGAGTGGCGGCCACAACCTGATGACCTGGGAGGGAAACGCAGGTGCAGACGCAGTCCCTGGACACGTTCCTGGGCTCCGCCCCCAGCCCCGGCCCCTCGCCTGCGCATGCTCCCGTCCGCCCACAACCGGGAGTGCGCGCACTGCCATTCGCGACGTGCGGACCGAGCCGTTCACCAGTTCCTCACTGCGCATGCGCCTCCCGACTCCGCGCGGGCACGGGAGCGTATGCGTGCCGCGCCCATCCGGATGTGCACACGCGTGCGCGCCCCCGCATCTCGGCGCTGATCCGCCTTCCCTGCGCGTGGACGTCGGCGCGCCGCCCTCTCAGGAGAGAGGAGCGCTGCGGGGCCGGCTCCAGTAGCTCGGCGGAGTTTCTGGAGGCGCGGTTCCCTCGCCCTGGCCTGATCACCGTGACTCAGCATCCCCGGTGAGCGCACCTCCCCTGAACAGCACATGCCATCGGCAGAAGGGATCGCCTGCTACCCTGCTCCCCTCCCGCTCCTTGAACTCTGGCGCCCGAACTGCCGCCTGACCGCCGTCCCCCGCAAGCTCCACACCCGGCCCCTTGCCCTCCCCCCAGAGGTGCCCTGTTCTCTAGATCCCGCCTGACCCCATTCCAGCAGTCTCGAATTAAGACCTGACTTAACCTATATGCCCATGCCTCAGTTTCCCCATTTGTAGAACAGGGCTTTTGCTTGGGACTATGCCCTCCACGGGCTCATTAAGCTAGTCTCACAAATACTCGGTAGGAACCAATTGATTTTTCAAGGCTGCCTCCACCGATGGTGGAGGAGGGTCTTGAACTCACTCCGCCAAGTTTTCTTTCAGTTCTGGTTAGTTAGATCACCGTGTGCGTGCACCTAACCCTCGAGCTTCTCTGCCCCTCTTGCACCCCGCCTCCCAAACCCGAGGTCTGAGTCCTCTCTCCGCTGTTTGTAGACAGGGCTTGGCACAGCTTGTGGAGGCGATGGTGGTGGTGATGAAGCAGAAAACAGGCGCTCACTTTTTTCAGAATAAAAGATGACCTTCCATTAATATTTTCCCAGTCACACATCCCACTCTACTCCCCAAGATTCTATGGGAGGTGCCTCCCTGACAAAGCAGTGACTGATCACCCTCTCTCACACCGCACCTTTCCTGGTAGCTTTCTCCCTGCTGCCCTACACATCCGTCATGGGGCCCTGTGGGACCACCGTGAAGGAGGTGGTTGAACTTTCCCACCTCTTGCCTTCGTGCGTGTCCTGCCCTTTTCGACTTGAGACACCGTTCTTAGCCATCTCCTCTTGTAAAATTCTACCCTGTCAAGGGAAATCAATATCAGAGGTCTGTCTGATGTTAAAGCGGAGCAGGGGTGATGGGGAGGGGAGAATGGGGCTGCCTGCTCCCTCACTGTCCCTGTATTTTTTTCCCTGAGGCTAAAGAGCCAGCCAGGCAGCACAGGGCTGTAACAGAACACTGCTCCGAAATCCCGCACCCTTGGGCTGACTGTCTACTTGGTAGCGGAGTGGCTGTCCTGGATTTCTTAACCTGCCTTAAATGAGGAGGATAACAGGCTACCGGCTGTTATGAGGGTGACACAGAAGACAATTTAACACAGAGCTCACAGGAGTGAACTGGCTGGAGCAGTAAGCTTGTCACTAAAGGGCTTATTTGGGTCTACTACTTTTTGTGACTTTTTCCTCCCTAAGCTGCACTACCTTATGACCCTCTAGATAGGAACCTAGTTTCTGCCAATAAAGAAATTCATGTAATTCTGACAGTTCAAGGTGCGATGTTAAATGTAAAATATTATGGGAAATGTGGATTAGTTGAAGTTGCTGGGAATTGAAAGTGCCAGTACTGGAGGTGTACTTTACAGAATATCAAAGAGAAGATAAAACTTTCAAAAAGGCAGTCAGCAGCAGCCTTACCTCCTGCCTCTTCTCCAGGACCTAAAACTGCTCCTGTGACTTTGGTTGGACTGACATGACATTAAAGAAATGAGTGTGGGCGGCGTCAGCTAAACACCCATAAAGCTTTTGGATAGACCTGAAGTTGTAGGTCACAGCTGGGCTCAGAATAACATCAGCACTGAGGAAAGTCAGACTCCTGTGCCAGCTGCAGACAGGTCCCAGCCACATGGGCCCTGTGAGGTTCCCTCTGGAAACTGGGGGAGGGGGGGCGGGGGGGGTCACTGAGACCTGCTCCTTAACACAATAAAAAAAAGCTGACACTGTCCCCTGCTGGCAGCTGAGTCCCAGGAAAGGATATTTGACTGGCTCAGGTAGAATACTCATCTAATACAGTTAGGGAGGTAGTGTGTGGAACGGGAGAGGGAGGGGTGGTAGTTTTAGACAGACCACAGACGTCTGCCACGATCACCAAAAAAACCTACTAGAAACAGGGAATTGGTGCCTTCTTTTGGGCTAGGGTCACATGAGGAAACATAGGGCAAGTGAATGATGGGCAGTGGCTACTAGGAATGGACCCCCTGTTGGATTTAGAGATGGGAGCGCTGCTCCGTGCAGACAAGAAACTGGCTTGGGATGGAGGCTCTGGGCTGAGTGTCTCTCACAAACTCCAGTAAAACAGCATGTTGGGTGGTGCCGGGTGTGGGAAGCTCAGTGGAACCTCAGAGTTGACAGTCGATCCAGAACCCCTCTGGGTACATGAGGGCCCTGGTAATAGGTTGTGCCCTCGCGACCACTGGTGTTTGCACACTGCAGCCCGTCCCTATTTTCCGTCTTCATTTTTAGGGCCCAGGATCATTCTGGGCAGGGAGAGCAACTACATTTTCAGAGGCCAGCGGTGGCAGTGACTGCATGGAGCTGGGAGGAGCGCAGCCCCTTGACCCGGGACTGCAGCCAGAGAGGACACACTCTGGCTGGCCTCCAGGAGGACTGGGTGTGGAGCAGCTCAATCTGAGTGCCCAGTTCTTGGACCTCTTCCCCGCTGACTACACTCACTGCCTCTCCAGAGTCTCATTAGATGCTTCCTACTCACTGATGATTCCAGGTTTCTCCTCCAGCTTGAACCTTCTCTCCCCTGTATTCCAGACACAAAAACACAATCAAAACCTCCACTTAGATGTCTAAATAGGTTTTGAAAATTAACATACCCAAAAAATGAGATCATGATCTTCTCCCCACTGAGTCTCCCCAAGATGCATTGACAATTCTATTTTTCCAGGAACTGGGGTAGAAAACTGGAACTCAGCCTTAACTATTCTCTCACACCAGAAAACTGTCAATTCTTAACTCACAATAGAACCAGATTGCCATGCCCGGTTCCTACTAGCTTGAGCCAAGCCACTTTCAGCCCCGGCCTGCAACATTGAGGGACCTCCTGTTATCCTTACTTCATTCCTGCCACCTTGGTGGTCTGAGCTTTGTGAAACACCTCACACAGGCAGCCCCCTCCTCTGCTGAGAGCCCTTCAAAGTCTTCCCATGGCTCTTGGAATAAAACCCAGCATTTCACATCGAATGCTTTCCTTCCCTCTTTCATCTTCTATTACTCTTCTTTCATTCACTCCTCCCAGCCACACTTGCTTCCTTCTGCTTCTGCAGCATCTAACCATGCTCGTCTCAGGAGCACCTTGCCTGAACACTGCCCCATGTAGCCAATTGGCAAGCTTCCTCAGCTACTTCAGGCTTTTTTTTTTTAAGATTTATTTATTTATGCATACAAGCACTGGGGTACAAGCCAGAGGTGTGTGGGGCGGGTGAGAGGATTCACCACAGAGAGCGGGGAGCAGAACAGGCAGATCAACAGAAGTACACTGCTGAGGGGAGCAGCGGGCACAGCAGGAGAGGTCTGTTGTGCCATGTGGGTCCCCTCCCTGGCAGGTGGCAGGGATCGAACTCGTGCTGCAGTGGCTGCGTTTTACTTCATAGTGTGTTGCTTACCCCACTGAGCCACCAGGGAGGCCCAGCTACTGCAGGCTTTTGCTCAAAGGTCACCTCATTAGTAAATGTTCCCTTGACCATTCTATTCAAAATTGCAGCCCCTAATACCAGCACCCTTTCCGGTTTCTTTTTCCTCAACAGCACACAGCGGCACCTGACATAGCCTCTATTTTACCTATTTGTCACTTAAGTAAGTGCCAGGGCATCTGGGACGCTGCTTGCAACACGGAAGTTGTTGCACTTAGGGACAAGTTACACGAACGAGTGGACGAATGAATGAAACAGAGAGGGGCGCAGGGAACTCGGCCACGGTGCCCAGCCACACCCGGCTGAGCCCGGCAGTACGGGGCAGCCCGGCGGCGGGAGAGCCGGGGGGGCCCCGGGCGGCGGGCGCGGGCAAGGTCCACTCGCGGACGCGGCGGGCCGGGAGGCGGGGCGGGGCGGGGCGGGGTTGGCGCCTGCGCCATAAAGGCGGCCGCGCGCCCCCGGCCTCTGCTCGCCGCGCGCCGCCCGCCCCCTTTTCCTCCAGCTCACGTCCCGGTCCGTGCACCCAACCGGTCTCGCCATGGCCGCGCTCTCCCAGGATCCGCACTTCCAGAAGCTGCAGGACTGGCACCGCGAGAACGCTTCGAACCTCAACTTGCGCCACCTTTTCGAAGGGGACAAGGAACGCTTCAACCACTTCAGGTGCGCGGGGCCGGGGGCGGCGCCGGGACGTGCGGGACCCGCGTCCGAGCGTGCGGGGTCGGGGAGGGCAGATCCAGAGTCCCGAGGCCGGGGGAGGTGGGGGGGGAGCGACTCCCGGGGGCCGGGGATCGGGACCCGGGCCCAGGCCGCACTTCGTCCTTGATGCCTCCTTGAAACAGGTTCCTGGGGGCTCGCGAGCGCGCTGGGGGGTGTCGGCGCCCGGGCGGCTTAGTCATAAGCAGTGGGCCCTCCTCGGCTTCCCCTGCTCAGGGACATCCCCCTCCCGCGTCCCTGCGTCCTCACTCCCACTTCCCACCCCCACCCTTGAGAAGGGAGCCCTTGCACACTATGAGGAGGGGCCTCGCTGACGCAGCAAGCCGGGCAGCGCCCCTAGGTTGGGGACCTTCTGCGGGATTTGGGAGGGGACTGCGATGGAAGAGTGGCCAGGCTTAGCTTCTGCCTACGAGGCCAGGTCTGGAGACCTGTGACCTATCAGGAAATGCAAGGAATGTTGCTGGACAAAATCTTACAGGGGCGGTGGAGATGGGCTCTGGGCTCTGGTGTTGGCAAGGGGAGGTCTGTGGCTCCAGGCTGGAAGTCCCTGTCTCCTGGGCCCTTTCCTGGTAAACTGAGTCATGGTGGAAGCTCGGGGAGGTGGTGGTCACTCCCTGGAGGCAGTACGCCCAGCCCTCTGTCTTCACATCCTGCAGCTGGATTTTGGCCCAGGGCTCTTGGTCTGTGCTGCAGCTGCCATCCGCCCGGTGGGCCTGCAGGTGACAGACATCACCGTTGTGCGAGGCCCGTTTAGGGGTGTGGCACAGGGAGGATGGTTTTTCTGGAAGCTGCTGTCACTCTGGTCAGGGAGCAGGCTGGGGAGCCCTGGGGTGTGGTCAGCAGGATCTGCCCTCTCTCTGCAGCCTGAACCTCAACACCAACCATGGGCGTATTCTGCTGGATTACTCCAAAAACCTTGTGACGGAGGGTGTGATGCAGATGCTGGTGAACCTGGTAATGCTCTGCTTTGCGAGCCTGTGACCCACAGTGTGGCCCCCAGGTCCTGGAGAACCTTCCCTTCCTCTCCGGGGACTTCAGCAATTGCCCCGTGCCGAAGCAGACCCTGAGCTCTGCCCCTAGCCCAGATCTAAGCAGCATCCCAAGACCCCTGTGCTTGCCGTCCGAGCAGGCCCTTCCGGGCAGTGGGAGGGTGCCAGGCCACAGCCATCTGTCAGCCCCACTGGGGGCTGCACCAAGCCTTGTGACTGCGAGCTGGGACTCTTGGCCCCACGTGGGTGGAGCCAGGCCTCAGTGTCTTCTCTCCCCAGGCCAAGTCCAGGGGTGTGGAGGCTGCCCGGGAGCGTATGTTCAGTGGCGAGAAGATTAACTTCACTGAGGTGAGCTGACCTGGTGGATCCGGGGCTCTGCCTGCACTCCAGGGCCTCTTCCTTCCCCTTAGGTTTCATCAACTGCTTGTGGTATCAGTGTGTCTTCACCCCTCCTCTTAGGCAACGCTTTTGCTTCACGAGGGGTGTGTCTTCCCCTAGCCTGGCAGCTTAACCGGTGAGCAGGGCAGGGGCCTCAGTCTTTGCCTAGGGAGAGAGCTTCTCAAGGCTTGCTCAGCAAATTTAACTGATTCTTGCTGCAAGTCTTGTTGAAAAGAAGAATCGTGTCAAAAGAGCCAGCTCCTCGGTGGGAGAAGTCAGTAAGAAGCAGTGGCCAGCCTGGTTCCTTGGGGGCCCCATTTCGGAATTGCCAAGGAAGCCTGGAGCCTCACATGAGAAAACCTGAGGCTCAGAGCACAGTCACTGAGAGACAAAGCCAGCAGTTAAACGTACACCTCTTACACACTGTTGGATGAGGCTGAGGGAAGCTGCAATCAAGGAGGCTTCCTGGAGGGTGCATCTGCCTTTGAGATGGGGGTCATGAGTGGGGAGGGCAGGGTGGCATGAAGTTTTTCACCCTAGGGACCCTCTCCCTGGGTTGGCATCCGGACACCATCCCTTTCCTGCCCACCTGGGGTCTCTAGACCTGTTTCTGCTGGCTTCAGCATGATGGCTGGTTGCTCTCAGTGACAAGGCCAGCTGCCTGGCACCTGGCACAGACTTAGACTCTGGTTTGATTTCTAGCAGTCGGTGTGATGGGCTTGCACGGTGGGAGAAGCTTGAGTTTCATGCCTTGTCCCCCATCCAAGACAGTTTACAGAAGGTGCCAGCGAATACGGTGTTCTCTCACCAGGAAGATGACACTGTTTTAGGCCTCATGAGCCCTGGCCCTCTGCAGCCGCTGCCCTGACCTGTGTCGTCCCCGCTCTCTGCCTTTGCTCACTCCTGCCTTTCCGGGACTGTTGACTTCCTGAGCACGTGTGGGTCCTCGGGGCCATCTTAGGCTTCCCTGGTCACCCCTCCTCTTGTGACTGCCTTGCCTTCCCTCAGGTCCTGGGGTAGCCCCTTCGTCCATAGACACACCGTGGGGCCTGAGTGTGCGAGCACGGTGCTGACAGACCCCAGGCCTGCTTGTCTAGGGCGTGGGGGGCCGAGTTGGCTGTCGGGGCCACGCTGCACCGCTGGGCTCAGCTGGGAGCGTGGCGCCCCTGGGGTGGAATCTTCACACTCTGCTTTGTCCCCAGGACCGGGCAGTGCTGCACGTGGCCCTGCGGAACCGGTCCAACACACCCATTTTGGTGGATGGCAAGGATGTGATGCCAGAAGTTAACAAGGTCCTGGAGAAGATGAAGTCTTTCTGCCAGGTAAGCAGCTGGCAGGCAGGGCTTGCCCTTGGCCAAGTGTGTGCTTCGCGACGTCTTTGGGAATCTGAGGAACCTGACGGGCCCCTCTCTCCACTCTCCTTGCTAGTAGGATTCAGCCCTCACCGCAGCCTGTGGTGGGGGCTGGTGTCTGTGTGAGCCTCACCCTGGGGTCTCTCACTCTGCTCCAAGGGAACCCCTCACTGGCAGCGTGAAGGAACCTCTTTCCTGAGCCGTGGGCACCTGTAGGCTCGTGGGACAGCCTGGCCCCGGCATAGTTAGCACCGTTAAAATAAATGTCTTCACATTTCCTTCATCACATCCCCACCCAACTCTCCAGAGGCAGCCTTTGGGAGAACTTTGCAGAGATTTCCTGCACGTGCACAGGTATATCCACACACACCTGTCATCTCCTCTACACACCTGTCATCTGTCTGAAGCCCATAGACAGTGAACCTGTACGCACACAGCTTCACCTCCGCTCCTGCGGCTTCTCAGGCTGCTGTCCACACGCCATGTCCTTGTCCGTGTCCGTGTCCATGTGCAGAACCGCCTCCTTTTCCCGTGGCTGGGGTGTGGGGCTGCTAGGAATTGCACCACATCGACCACGTCCATCTCCGTGGTGTTTCTGAAGGGCCTGCAGGCGTCCTCATGCCTGGGGTCCAAGGGTGCTGTCCCTGCCCTACGTGTCTCTGGATGTGACCGCGTCTGCGTGTCAGGCCTGGCGTCACTGGGAGTGACCGTCGGGCTCTGGGCAGCCTGCCCGACACCGATAGGCTCCATGTGTGGCGGGTCAAAGTCTGGTCGCTTTGGCCCAGAGCCATTTGCCGGCCCGAAGTGGCAGGAGATGATCTGGGCGGCCACAGGAGGGACTTCCTGGGCCGAGGAAGGCTCAGGATGCTGATGGGAACCTGGATTCCAGAGTGCCCCTGCGTGGTCCGGTGGGCAAGGGCTTTTCCAGCCGTGTGCTGTGAGCTCCAGAGCTGACGTGCCCTGGGAGCCTGGTTCTGTTTGGTGAGCCCGTGGCCTGTCAGGCCTGTCGGGTGGACATTGTGGCCCCGGCCCTCTGGGGTGCTGTTTCCAGAAAAGCCTCTGCTGGCATACTTGACTCAGGCTGCTGGGCTATTTATAGTTCAAAAAAAGCTGCTGAATGGCAGCCATTCCATGCTGAGGAACATGCCCGCGGCTGTGCTCTTCAGAGTTTGCAAGATGGTGAGGAGCTCCCCAGCATGGTAGCGGTAGAGGCACAAAGCAAAACAACTCAAACTCTCTTACCAGAGGCCCAGTGGGGAAAGTCAGCACGTCGGCACCATCCACCATAGTCCTTAACACTGTTAGGAGTTAGGGAGCCAAGATGTCAATAGCCTGCCACGGGATTCAGAATGCACGGTGACGCTGGAACGGAAGCTACAGAATTGACGTGTCGTAAAACCCCAAATGGTCAGATAAAGGTGTGTGCTCATATAGTAATAGTTATTCTTTGTGTTTCCCTCCCTGGCATGCTTTATTTCTATTCTAGTTTATTTTTTGGTGAGAGGGAAGAACTTTATTGGTCTAAAACATTCACCATGAGATTGAGGGTTGAGAAATAAGCACCTTATTTTGTATGTGTCGGTGAAAAGATTCCCATGGCAGTTCATTGCTTTCCTAATTAAAAACAATTGAAGTTGGGGCATCCCTGGTAGCCTAGGGGTTAAGTCTCAGTGCTGTCACCTCTGTGGCCTGAGTTCGATCCCTGGCCAGGGAGCTGACCCACATGGCGCAGCAGACCTCTCCTGTCTCACCTGCTGCTCCCCTCAGCAGTGTGTTTCAGTCGATCTGCCTGTTCTGCTCCCCACTCTGTTTCTATTGAATCCTCTCATCCTCACGCCTCTGGCCTGCACCCCAGTTCTTCTAAACCTCCCCACCACCACCACCACCAAAAAAAGGGAATTGCTACATCTTGTTGGTTCGGTCAAGGGCAGGTTGAAATCACTGTTGGCTGATGTGTAACAAATTGCTCCAAAACTCAGCAACTGGAGGTGTGGAACAGGAATTTGCAGTGACTGAACTGGCTGATTCTGCTCAGATCCCTTTAGCTGTGGTTAAGCTCTGACCCTAGGCATTTCTCCTGCCTGCCTGTAACTATGCAGGTGCCTCTTTTTCTTTGTAATTACCCTGTCCTTTTAAAATGTAAAAAATGATAATAATTATAAGACTTGACCTAGGCCGCTTCCATCTGACAGCTGGCTGGGCCTGGAGGATCCGCTTCCTGGGTGGCCAGTAGTAGTTCGTGCTGGCTGGGGCAGTGCCCGCTCCTCACCCTCAAGGGGGCAGCTGACTTCCCCTGGGGGAGCCATCCGAGAGCACCTCAGCGTATTTTATGAGCTGACGTATTTCATGAGCTGACCTCAAGTTCCCGTTCATGTCTTTGAGACCTTATTGGCTGCACAGGTCAGCTCTGGACAGAGTGGGAGGGGCCCACACGAGGATGGAATGTGGCGCCAGGAGGCCAAAGATTCCCTTCCCCGGGAGGCGGCTGTCATGGTCATCTCCGGCTCGCGGTGATTCACTCTGCTCTTACCCACTCTCCTGAGGCCACATCCCTTTCCAGCAGCAGCTGGAAGTCTAGACCCTCAGCGTCGAAAATAGGCACCCGCATGCGGCACTTGTGTTTTCTTCAGTGCAACTCAAATACGGTGCCTTTTGATCTGAAGACATGACTTCAAGGCATCGTTTATCCTTTCTTTAAGATTTATTTATTTATGCATACAAGAGTTGGGGCGCAGGCCAGAGGTGGGAGTGTGTGAGAGGATTCAACAGAGACAGAGTGGGGAGCAGAACAGGCAGAACAGAGTGGGGAGCAGAACTGCTGAGGGGAGCAGCGGGCGAGGCAGGAGAGGTCTGCTGCGCCATGTGGGTCCCCTCCCTGGCTGGGGATCGAACTTGTGCTGCGGTGGGGACAGCCCCACAGTGCTGCAACTTAACCCCTTGCACCACCAGGGAGGCCCCAAAGGCACCATTTATCCCATTTATGTACCGTCTCATAGCTGACATGCAAGGGTGAGGTAGGCACAGGATAGCCGAAAGGGTGATTCCTTCTCACAAAGGGGGAGAACAGGAGTGGAAGGCATGCAGGAGGCATTGGTCCAGGGCCATTCTGCAGTCCAGCAGGACACAGGCCTTGTTGCTCAGTTAGGACTCAAGACCTAGGAAGTGCTCCTCACGGCTTAGGGCCCTGCCTCCAGTCGCCCTTCCCACAGAGAGGCGGTCTGCGTTGCTGCCGCTTGGTTTTCTCGGCCCTCTCACTGCCGGCAGAGGCATCTGGTGGTCTCCTTTCCTCTCCTGCTTTGGCTTTAGACAGCGCCCTGGATTTGATCTTTGCCAAGAAATTGGCATTTTAGCATCAGTTGTTGCCTGGAGATGCTGGAAATTTTCAAGCCCAACAATTCCTAACTTTTTGTTGAAAAGTTCTCTTGGCTCCTTTCTCTCCCCTTCCTTTCCTTGTAAGCACAGAGAAGCCAGGCAGCTCCTTTAACGCAGCCGTAGCTAGAGCAGCAGCTCCTACGAGGTACATCTTGTACTGTCCCCATTAACACAGACGGGCCGGGGCTGACCCTTCCGTTGCTGTGATTACAAGGGCTCTCTTTCCTCTGCTTTCCATTGTTTTCCTCCCAGTCTTTGAACCTCCTCCAGCAGCCCCTTGGCCTATCAGACTCCTGCTAACGGTCCCCCCACCCAGAGTCTCTTAGACTTTTTCATTAACTCTCAATTCCAGGACCTTTGAGCTTCTTCTTTTTTTTTTTTAAAGACTTTTATTTTGTTTATGCATACAAGAAGTGGGGCCTAGGCCAGAGGTGCAGGGGCTGAGAGGACTCACTATTAAAATAAATCCTAGGGTGCACAGGACAGCCCTGCTATGCACGGGAGCAGGAGGGTGTGCAGAGATGAGACCCCAGAGGCCGAGTTATTGGGGTCCTCGAGGAGGCTGCCTGTCTGGAACTCCGTCCCCCACAGAGCAGTTGGTGTTGTATGTCTCCCGGTCTCTGACACACTGTCCTGCAAATTCTGCTGTGAGGGGGACGTGGCCCACTGTGCTGATGAAGAGACCAGGTCTAGTTGGGGGCGCTGTGGGAGGGCCGTCACCAGGATCGCAGTAGGCCTCCGGGAGGGTCGGGGCTGAGGTGGAAGGGCACGGACCTACCGGCGTTGGGGGCAGCAGCCTCTGCTTGGGGTGTGGGCTGACGGCCTCTCCCCTCTGTGCCAGCGCGTCCGGAGCGGGGACTGGAAGGGCTACTCGGGCAAGAGCATCACGGACATCATCAACATCGGCATCGGCGGCTCCGACCTGGTGAGCGCGGCTCCCGCCCGGTCTTGGCTTCTCCAGCGGTGGGATTGGCTGCCCCCACCTCTCGGGGCCCTGGAGTTTTCTCATGCCTGTCTCCCCACAGGGACCCCTCATGGTGACCGAAGCCCTCAAGCCATACTCTTCAGGAGGGCCCCGGGTCTGGTTTGTCTCCAACATCGACGGGACCCACATTGCCAAAACCCTGGCTGTACTGAACCCCGAGACCTCCCTGTTCATCATCGCCTCCAAGGTACGGCCCTGGGACCCAGCCTGGCTCCCCAGGGTGTTGGGTGGGTGTGGGGCAGGGCCGGCGGGCGCTTTGCCACTGCCCTGGGCAGTGGACCCTCCTGGCAGCCTGAGTGGCTTCGCTTTGGGGCTCCTGCCAGCACAGCTGCCCTCAGCCTGCTGCCTGTCCGGCCTCAAAGCCCGGAGCTGTCAGCTTCAACCTGGTCTGCAGCCCCACCCTCGCTCAGGGGGCTCTGCTCAGCCTGGAACTATTTATGTCTTTCTTAGAGGTCTGTCCTGAGTCTGCTTTCTGGTCCTAGGGCCATGTCCAGATCATGGAAAGGTTTTGTCTGTTGTCATTTTGCCCAATTAAGTCACGACCGTGTGCAGGACACGTTAGGTGTTCCATCTGACTCCTGAGACGCAGCCTAGCCTCAGGGGTAGGCACTCCGGGTGAGGTCGCAGCCCCCCCCCCCCAGAAGATGCCCTGGCCTTGACCATATGTGGGGTGGAGAGGGACAGAGGGGAACTGTGCCTTCTCCTGGGGCCCCCAGCCTCGCCCCGTTGCAAAGTTCTGGAATCACAGGATGAAGCTGCCGCTTCCGGGCCCAGCCGCTTCCGACACGGCCACTCGCGTGGGTGGAGGTGATGTGGCGTGACTGTCACTGGCCCTCACGCGCTGGCCCTCTGTGGCTCTGCTGCCGGGCCCTGGCCAGCGGGGCCCACACTCTGCTCTCTTGCCGCAGACCTTTACCACCCAGGAGACCATCACCAACGCCGAGACTGCCAAGGAGTGGTTTCTCCTGTCCGCCAGGGATGTGCGTACTGGGGGCCGTGGGCGGGCACCAGGTGGGAGGGCCCGGGTGGGCTGCTCCCCCCGTGTGGCTGGGCGTCTCCTGATGGCCCAACTCCCCCGACGCTGGCAGTGCAAGGCAGCCTCTCTGGTGCCCGCCTTTTCTGCCAGCCCAGCACCCCAAACGTGCCAGAACCTGCTCTCGCAGCCCTTTCTTTAAGGCCCGGCCCAGCGAGTGCCTCTGCCCTGGCCACGCCCACTTCACAGGAGAGGCACATTCCGGGGCTGGTGTGCCTGTGAGGCAGGGCGGGCAGGCTGCCTTTGAGCCCTCTGCCCTCTTCCCCTGGCCTCAGGCTCCTACAGCAGCCTCAGAACCCAGGGCAGGGGGCGGCGGGGCCCACCAGGACCTTGGTTTCTGCAGAAATGGGGGGATCATCGCCCTGGTCAGCCCTGGGGGTTCATTGTGACCTGCTCTGTCTCTTGCAGCCCTCTGCAGTTTCGAAGCACTTTGTTGCCCTGTCCACCAACACGGTAAGTGCCCGCATGGGCTGCCCCTCACCCCCGGAAGCACCCAGGCCACCTCAAGGTCATGACCTTTCAGGGTACACAGCTATGATGTGGGTCACGAGTTTGGGGCTCTTGGTCCTTCCCGTGGGAGGGAGGCCGGCTGCCTCTGAGGGATGTGGGCGGTCGGTCAGGGGTCCTTGCCTCTTCTGCGTTCTCCTGTTGACCTGACGTGGCGCTGACGAGGCCTCGCAGTTGTGGTATTAACCCTGTCTTCTCCCAGCCCGATTTCCAGAGCACCCCACGCACAAGACCTCTTGGCCTCTCCCAAGCGGGCGTGCTGGGCGGAGTAGGGGCTGCGGTAAAGGGATGACTTGGCTCGGGGGTTGGTGAGTCAGTGATTCCAGCGTAGTGTGTGGGTCACCTGCCTGCCAGTTCTCCAGTTTACCTGTGCAAGGTGGCATGGAGCTGGATCGGCGGGCAGGCTGGGCTGCTCCGGAGCCCACAGCACCAAATCTGTGAGCAAACGTGCTGGGCTTCCTGAGCGCCCCTTCCACCCTCACCGCACCCCTTCTCCAGGGCTCGGAGAGCATCTTAGGGCTGGCTGACCACAGCACCGTTCTCCGCCTCCCGACAGCGGAGCTTGGACCAGTCCGGAGGGTGTCTCCTGTGGCATCTGGGAAAGGGGATGTGGCCTGTGTCTGCCCAGGGGCCTGAGCCCGTGAGGAATAGGACTGGCCGTAGTCACCGTCCCAGATCCTCCAGGGCCTCAGCGGGTTCTGAGCTTGGCTCTTGCCAGTGCTCAGGTTCAACCCTGGGCCGGGTTCCCAGTTCTCTTGGGGAGCTGGTGCCCCGCCAGACTTAGAGCAGTGTGCGGGCCGGCTCCTCGCAGGGGCTTTGCTGGCGCCAGGTCACTCGTGTGCTGCGTGCAGGCCGCCGGTGTCCGTCTTGAGTGGGGGCGGCTCCCGGTCTCTACCCTTACGCACAGGCTGCCCCCATCCTGCCCACCTGGCACGCAGGAAGGTGGGGTCTCCTGCAGCTCGCGCACATGGCTCGCGTCCTAGAGCACCTAGCTTGCCCGCTAACACCTGCTTCCTTCTTCCCTCCCTGTGCCTTTTTCAGAATAAAGTGAAGGAGTTTGGAATTGACCCCCAAAACATGTTCGAGTTCTGGGATGTAAGTAAAGGCACTTCTCTGCGCTGGGTGAATTCTGTGTCCTTTGCCAAGTCATGAGCCAAGGATGAGGGGCTGTGAGGTCAGATCAACATTTATGGAGCGCCTGCTGCATGTCTGGCTCTGGGAAGGCAGAGAAGACACCCTTAGAGAGACTTGTGGGACGGGAGCAGCCCAGGCAGGATGAGGGTTCCACTTCTGCCGAGGGTGAGCCCCGCTTGCAAGGCCTGGGTGGCACTCCCCTGGGTGGGGTAACCAGAGCCACCCCTGCCCCCCTCACTGAGCTGAGGTGGTGAGTTATTCTCAGGGATGACCTTTCTCTGAACTGCAGTCACCAACTTTAAAGGCCAAGGGGCAGCCTGGGAGGGGGCCACGCTACCGCTAGGGGGCAGTAGAGGGCAGGCGCGGGCCTGACCTGCTGAGCTGTGGGCCCTGCTGGCCACAGACGTCACATGGTCGCCTCTGCTGGAGCCGTAGCCAAGCAGTGAGCAGTGAGCAGGAGTTTTCCCCGCAGCTTTGCTGAGTGTAAGAAGGGCTGCGGCTTTGGGGTACAGGGCTGCAGTGCAGGGTGTGGTGTGGCTGCTCTGACAGCAGTGACCGTGCGTGGTGGGCGTCATCCTACTGGGGGCTTCCCACAGTCCTGTTGACCTGAAACTCTGTTTGGTGGCAGCATCCCCAGGTGTCACCTGTGAAAGCTCTGAAGGCCTCGGGGTCTGGGAGAGAATTAAGCCCTAAGGCCACTGTTGCGTGTAATGAGTTAACTTCTTTCTAGAATGGGAGTAGTTATGTACCGTCCTTGGGAGAACTGAGAAGTCACTCTGTGCCCTTCTGGTGGCTCTGAGGAGCAGCCCTGGTGGAGACAGACTGTGCAGCTTCTAGCAGACGTTGCACACCTGCCCAAGGAGGGGAGCCACCTCCTACCTCCTCCTGGGGACCTGGAGCCCGAGCAGGTGGCGGTCCAAGGTGTGCGATGCTCCTGCTGCCCACAGTGCCCACAGAACAAGGCTGGGCCCCACTCTGGGTTTTCATTGCCTAAAAGTGCCTGGCAGGTGGGGTGTGGCTTAGGGAGACGCACAGGTCTCCCAGGTAAGGCCTAGGAGTGACAGTTGGGTGCGGACACATGGAGTGGAGCGGCCTAGTGAGCCCTGAGTGGCCAGGGTGGGCACAGGGGAGACCTCCTGCAGCGTCAGACCGGTCATAGCGCGTGCCTCAGTGGCTGGGTAGTGACTGCCGGGCACTAGGAGCGCATGCCGCTGAATCGAGAAGGTGCCATCTCAGGAGCCAGGGACAGAGGCAGTGAAGTTTCTAGAGCTAGGGAATCTCTCAGGTGAGATAGAGGAGTACAGGCGAGGCGTTAGGGCTATTACTCTGGCTCTCAGGTAAGATCAAAGAGTCCAGGCTGGCAGCGGTATGTATACATGGTGAGGCCTTGTCCCAGGGTCCAGCCGTGGGCAGCCTCAGGTGTCGGGATCAGCCAGGTATGGCGGTAAGCTGTGTGGTCTGTCAGGCTCAGCTGCAGTCAGCACATGCTGGACAGTAAATTCAGTTGGTGAGGTTTGAAGAGCAAGCAGGTACAGGTGAGTTCTGAGGAGGCACCAGAACAGATCAAGTACAGGTGAGATCTGTGAATTCTGGACTTGTGTCTTCGTAATTATTAAGAGCTGTTTCTGCGCAATGAGGTCTGGGGAGCCAAAGCCATGGACAAGTATTGAACCCTGGCCTGCGAGTTGAGTCTGCAGCATGGGACAGGTATACGCACTGGGGTCTGTCTGGCCCGCGCTGAAGGGTGAACATCAGGTGGTGGGTGGCTGAAAGCTCAAATGAAATGATGTGACCTTCGAAGTTAGGATTAGGCAAGCAGGTGGGTCCCCTGAGCGAGGTCAGCCTCCTGGTCCTCCACATCCTGACCAGGTGTGGTGCGCAGAGGGCAGAGTGCTGCCTGCGGATCTGTGATCGGTCATGGTCTGTGCCTTGGGGTCTGCCTGGGGCGGGCATGAGAAACCTCGGTTAGGGAGTGCGGGGCATGTACCTGGTTGTGAAAGGTAAGCACTGGGGAGATGGAGCACATGGAGGACGGACCGCAGCGCTCCGTCGGGAAGGTGTGGCCCGCGCCAGAGGGTGAGATGTCTGAGGCCCCGGTCACTCAGACACTCTCTGGTGCCACTGGGCTCTTTCCAGGGTTTCTTCAGGCTGAGGTGAGCAGCCAGGAACCTGGCGGGTGGAGGGAAGTGTCTGTCGGGTTAGGTTTGTGTTGGGTCTGCTGGTGGTCTGCAGAGCTGCGTCTCCCTGAGGTCTCAGCTGGCATCTGCAGGTCCTTAGGGGAGGCAGGAGGAGCTGAGGTGGCACACATGAGGTAGAACTTGGTCGTTGCGTGAGGTCACTGGAGCCAGAGATGGGCAGAGACAGCTGAGTCTGATAAGTGAGGACCGGAATCCACAGTGGGGTCCAGGTCACAAGTGTGTCTCAGGCAGCGCCTGAGCAGTTCTGGCAGTGCACAGCTCCAGGGTCCCGGAGTTGGGCCTGCATCCTTCTGGAAGGCTTGTGAGTTCTAGGTCTGCCTCAGGTGTGTAAGCAGGTCTCTCAGGTAAGGCTTGAGGAGTTGAGGTAAGATACAGTTTTTGTACTTTCACGTCTCAGGTAGGGTGTGAGCTGCTAAGGTCCGGATCTGGTTTGTCCTCTCAATCTGGGGCGAATGCAGGTAAGAGAGCTGCATTTTCAGGTGAAAGTTATGAAACCAGGGACGGGCAGAGGCGGTTGACCTGGAAAGCCACACTCAGTTCTTTAGCTCTGTTGCACATTTGAGCTAAGGCCCAGGCAGGTCGAGCAGACCTGTCAGGTGGCCTGGGTCTCTTGGACCTCTGAGAATGTCAAGTGATGACCAATGGATAGAGCTTCAGGTGAGATCTGAGAGGTGGGACTGGGTATACGGGAATAGGTCTGATTTTCTACATAAGGCCAAAGTCAAGGTAGGCGCACACAACTTTCGGAGGTAGCTTATGAGGTCAGACGTAGACTTGAGTTTCTCAGGTAAGGTCTAAGGAGTCTACACTTGGCATGGATTTGTATTCTTGGGTCTCTCAGCATGGTTAAGCACAGGTGGGTAGAGCTGAGTTCATCAGGTGAGGTCTGTGAAGCCAGAAACACAGAGGTTCACAAAACAGGGTCTCTTCGGTGAGTTCGAAACAGTCACATGGAAGCTCAGTAAGAACCAAATGTCTTGGACGAGATGTGAGCCACTGAGATGAGGTACAGGAGGTGGAGCTAGCCGGCCAGGTGCAGTCTCAGCTCTCAGGAGCAAGCACAGGTAGGTGGGACTGGCCTGACAGGTGTCATCTGTGGAGCCACGGCCAAGCACAGGTAGATAGAAGTGACGCATGGGTGTGGTTTGCAGAGCACAGGGCTAAGCACAGGTAAGCAGAAATGGCCTGCCAGTTGTCATCAGAAGGTACAGGTAGGTAGAACTAGTCCACCAAGTGTCATCCAAGGGGTGAAGGTGAAGCACAGGTAGGCAGAACTAGCCTGCCAGGTGTGGTATAAAGAGCCACAGTCAAGAACCAGTAGGTAGAATTGGCCTACAAGATATCAGAGCAGCCAGCGTCAAACACAGGTAATAGAGCTGACGGCCAGGTGTGGTCTGAGGACTCAAGGCGAAGCAAGCACAGGTAGGTAGAACTGGTCTACCAGGGATCATATGAGGAGCCAAGGTCAAGTACAGGTAGGCAGAGCTGGTCCACCAGATGAGGTCTGAGGACCAAGGGTCAAGCACAGGTAGGATGGACTGGCCTGTGAGTTGTGTTCTGGGAGCCAAAGTCAAGCACAGGTAGGCACAACTGACCCTCTAGCTGCAGTGTAAGGAGCTGGGGCATGTATTTGTAATCTGAGCTGGCCTGCCAGGTGAGGTCTGGACCCAGGATCAGTCACAGGTAGGCAGAGTTGGTCTGCCAGATGAGGTCTGAGGACAGGTCAAGCACAGGTTAAGCAAAGCTGGCCTGCCAGTTGGGGTTGGCACAGCCAGGGCAGAGTCAGGTAGGCAGAGCTGACTTGCCAGGAGTGTTCTGAGGACATTGGGTCAAGCCACAGGTAAGCAGCGCCGGGCTGTCAGTGTCATCTAAGCAAGGAGCCAAGGTCAAGCACAAGTAGCAGAGCTGGCTCTCCAGTGCAATCGAGGAACGTGGGATGTGTATACAGCCTGCCAGGTATGGTCTGGGAGCCAAGGTCAAGTACAGGTAGGCACAGCTTATCTGTCCGATTTGGTCTAAGGACCCAGCATCACGTACAGGTAGGCAGCGCTGTCCCACCAGGTGTGGTCCATGGAGCCAAGGTCAAGCACAGGTAGGTAGAGCTGGCGTGCCAGGTGCAGTCCAAGGACCCAGGGTCAATCACTAGGGAGGTTGAGCTGGCCTGCCACCTGTGAGTGCTGGAGGCAGGCAGGAAAACCCATCCACCAAGGGGAGTGTCTCGAGGCTCCAGAGTTAGGTCGAACACGGGTACGTTGACTTTTTCAGGTCAGGCACAGGCGTGAACCCTCGGGTCTGCATGGTGAGGTCTGAGGAACCAGGGTAAGCCTAGGTGGCGGAGCGGCCTTCCTGGTCAGGCCCTCGGCCCAGGCTCTTCGGCAGGGAGCCCGAGAACCAGGACTCCTAGGGGGTCTGTGGCCCTCAGTGGGATATGAGCAGATGCCTGTGGCTCCCTCAGGTGAGGGCTTTGAAGTCAGAGGTATGTGCATCTGGGTTTTGCAGGTGCTGCCCCTGGGGCCTGGTCTGGCTCAGGTGTGCTGGCCCGGCTTTGTTAGTGACTCCCAGGGTCACCTGGGCAGAGGTGTGTAAACTTGACACGAGGTGGGTTCCTGCCACCTACATTCAGGTACAAATCAGCATCCCGGGGCTTGTTGGGTGAAATAAGAGGGGCAGTGCATAATGGGTGTAGCTGAGAAGGTGGGTGAGACCTGCAGGTTGGGACGTGTGGTGCTGGGGCCAGAAACAGGGACACGGGTAATAGGGACTCATTAAAGAAAAGCCAGAGTCGTCGTAGATATGTGTACCTGCCTCAGCCTAGAAAGGTCTGGGGCACCCTCGGGATCAGGTCATCTGGAAGAATGTCCTAAGCCAGGTCAGCCACCTGTTCGCAGCACCCTGGTCAGGTATGATGGGCAGCGCTCAGGGCGTTGCAGAGGTCTGAGGATCCGTAACCAGTTCCAGATGTGGTCTGTGGCTCTGAGGTTCGGTTGGCTTAGGGCGGGAGTTACCCAGGTAAGGATAAGGTAGTGTCATGCCAGGACAGATGCGTCAGGTCTGGGGCAGGTAAGGCACGGAACATCGAGCCTTGACAGAGGACCTGCATCTGCAGGCCTGCTCGGAGAGGCCCGCTGCAGGTGAGGGTGAGCTGCAGAGGCCCGTGTCCGCAGGCCCAGGTCTCAGAGGCTCAGGTCAGACGCTGTGCTTGAGGAGCGGGTCTCAACCAAGGTAGCAGCCTGTCATATGTTGGTCTGAGGGCCAGCTGTTCGCGCGGTCTGCTTTCTGAGTTGTTAGGTGAGACCTGAGAGCCTGCGGTGGGTACTGTGACCTGTGGGCTGGCTGTCAGGTAAGGGCCTCACTGTTCATTTCATTGGTCCTGCCGGAAACCTGGGGACCACACTTCAGTCTCTCCTTCTAATTCTTGCTATTTGATGAAAACTTCTGAATCCTCCTCTGGATCTCCCTCCTGGAGGAAAATCATCTCTTTCCGGCCACTGGGATCCCTACATGGTCTCCTGCTTCCATTCTTACCCACACACTTGCCTTCAGTCCACACTCTCCTTCACCTTCTAGATTGTACTATTCTTCCTCCTGCCCAGCCTTTCTCAGTGGGTTTCAGAACTAAGCCCCAAGGTTCAGAACTGAGTCCCAAGGCATTCTGGATGTAGTGAATAAGCATCTTTCCTTTTTATCTAGGAGGGTACTAACCTCAGATCGTTCATTGAGGAAATGAGAAGCATTTTCTGTGGGACTTAATTCTCTATTAAGAAAGACTGTTCTTGCCACAGGACCTTTGCATGTGCTCTTCTGGCTGGTGGGGTGTTTCTCCTTCCTCAGTGTTTGCTTGGGTAATGCTTGCTCATTCTTCAGGTTCAGGCTCAGGTTGCCATTATAATTGGTTTCAGTACTGGCTTTCCTGCCACCCGAGCACTTCTAGTTTATTTTCACATTTATTGGCATGATTATCCATTTTTCTCTTTCTTCCTCCACACTGTTTCCATTGACCATGTGAAATGTGGTAGGTGTTCCACAAGTGGTTGTTAAGAACATGCAAATGGGGCTCTGAGGAGTCTGATGATCCAAGTGGAACCCACATGCTTGGCCTGGGAAGGCACTGTGTGAATGTTAGGCCTAGATGTGTCTTGGGGCTGAAACCGAGAAGATTGGTCACTTTTCAGGTATGAGTCACTGGATCCATCAGTGTCCCGGGAAGCAGGGCTAGACACAGGTAGCAGGTGCTGGGTCCACCAGACAACCTGGGAAGTCGGGAATGGGCACAGGTAGGAGGCACTGGGTCTGCCATCCAGTCTGAGAGGACTCAGGAGTGAGCACAGGTATGAGACGCTGGGTCTGTCAGTGTCAGAAGGGACAAGCCCAAGCTCAGGTAGGAGGCATTGGATCGTCTGGTGTTGAAGAGCTGGGAGCAGGCCAGGTCGGAGGGTTTGGGGAATGTGCCTGGGCACAGGTAGGAGGTACTGGTTCTGTCAATTTTCAGATAGTACAAAGAGGCTGGAAACAGGTATGAGGTGATGGGTTCGTTGGTGCCTGAGGTAGCTGGCCTGGCACAAGTATGAGGCATTGGGTCATTGGTGTCTGAGGAGGCTGGACCTGGTACAGGCATGGGACGCTGGCATCTGTCAGTGTCTGAGGAGGCAGGGCCAGACACAGGTATGAGACCCTGAATCTGTTGATATTTGATGAGATGTGGTGCAGGTATGAGATGCTGGATCTGTCATTGAGCTTGGAGGTAGAGTCAGACACAGGTATGGGATTCTGATCTGTGAGTGTCCAAGGAGGTAGTAGGAGGCTCTGGGCAGCAGTGTCTGAGGAGGCTGGGCTGGTGCAGGTAGGAGGCTCTGGGCAGCAGTGTCTGAGGAGGCTGGGCTGGTGCAGGTAGG
>JAGFMF010011389.1:2544644-2621985 GCA_019455555.1 Galemys pyrenaicus
AAAGGTTTTGTATGTTTGTCTTAATGCGGCAAATGGCAAAACCCATTCAGAGAGGGCAGGCTTGGGGGTTCTAAGTGCTCCTCTCCCTGCCCTGTAACAACATCTGTTTTGTTAATTTGTTAAGAGCTCTTTCCATAGAACAGTTGGTTTCCAAACTGTAAGGAAGTCCTAGCTCAGCGTTTAGCTGCAGGCTAAGAGGCGAACCCTTATGTTTCTTAGTCCTGATGGCGCGTATTGGCACGACAGGGTAAAAACCACAAGGTAGGACGCCACAGCCCCGCGGGGCTTTCCCGTCGACCCCAACCTGGGCGTGCAGACCGGCTGGCCCCTACGGCGCCGCCCGCTCCGCGCGCGCCGGCAGCTGCAGTGCGCAGGAGCGGAAGTCGGGTCGCCCTTCCCCCAACCGCTTCCGGCCGCGGCAGCGTTCTCCCGCCTCCGGCGCGGCTCGTGGTTGTCCCGCCATGGCACTGTCGCGGGGGCTGCCTCGGGAGTTGGCCGAGGCCGTGGCTGGAGGCCGGGTGCTGGTGGTGGGCGCGGGCGGCATCGGGTGCGAGCTCCTCAAGAACCTGGTGCTCACCGGCTTCTCCCACATCGACCTGGTGAGGGCCGGGCTGCGCGCGGCTGAATGGCGGGCCGCGGGGCCGGGGCCGGGGCCGGGAGTTCGGGAGCGGAGTTAGGGGCGGGCCGAGAGCCCTGGAGGTGGCCGCCCGCACGGAGGGAGCTGGTCGGCGGGGCAGGGTGGACCTAGCCTCTCGCCGAGCCCGCTCCGGGCACCGGGGAGGCCTCGAGCCCGGGTCTTCCGGGCGTCCCGCGGCGGGGCCGCCCCCCTGCCTCCGGGGCAGCGCCAGTTTGTGGCGCCTTTGGGATGTGGACTAGACGAAGGGTCTTTCCGCTTCGGAATAGTTCTCCGGCCGTCTTGGGAGGCAGGGGGTGTTGGATTGAGCCTCTGAGGATGTTCGGGTCGGGGGGGGTCGCCCTCGGGAAGGGTCCAGAGTCGAGGGTGGCGGGAATAGCGTCCAGTGCTACCGAGCCGGTCCCGAGCCAGGCGCTGACCTGATGGTTGAACACTCGGTTCACTGCCGTCGGGAGGATGCAGACGCTCTTTTCATCCATTTTTGCTTTCAACGGAGGGAAGGGCGTTGCGGTGGGTTAGAAACTTCCCTTGGGTCTCGGAGCAGGTAGCAGCACTCCTTGGGGCTGGGCGTGACTGTGATGGTTACCACCAAAGCTCGCACAGTCGCTTGCTTCCTTCTTTCAGGGGGCTGGCTCGGGTTTTAATTTAGTCTTGGTGGGCAGTGTCTGGGAGCAAATGTGATTTTAAGTCGAGTTATTCATCAACTTAGAGATTGCAGATGGTGACCTGGAGCTTGGGTGTGAGTTTCAAGTGTAGTCGAAACATGCAGTGAAAAAAGTTTTAATGAACCAGAAAATAAGCATTGGGCTGAATTAACGTGAGTGACTGGGGGGCGGGAGGAGAGTCTCAGTTTTTTCCCTTTGGCTTTTTAGAGTTAGCCTTCCCATCCTTTCTGTACCACAAATCCAAATATGGTTGTGCTTTAATGGATACGTTCTAATACTTGTTTAAAAGAATCATTTTATAATATGCAAACCGTGAGTTTGGGCACATGGAGGGGGAGATGCCTACCTTTTACATTTAATTTTTGTAGTAAATTTAGAAAGTAGTACTAAGTAAATATTTAAGTAGTTATGTGTCTCTTAATTTTTTTAAAAGATTGATTTATTTATGCATACAAGAACTGGGGTACAGGCCAGAGTCCAGGGAGGCGAGAGGATTCACCAGAGACTGAGTGGGGAGCAGAACAGGCAGATTAACTGAAGTACACTGCTGAGGGGAGCAGCGGGCACAGCAGGAGAGGTCTGTTGTGCCATGTGGGTCCCCTCCCTGGCCTGTGGCAGGGATTGAACTTGTGCTGCAGTAGCTGCGGTTTGCTTCACAGTGTGTTGCCTAACCCACTGCGCCACCAGAGAGGCCCAGCAGTTATGTGTCTTTATAATTTTTACAAATTATACTCAAAGCCATTAAGGATGTTTCACAATTAGAAAGTAATTTCATGGAAAATGACTTGTTATTTTCTGCATTTTTATTATTTAAAGATTTACTTGTGCATACAAGAATTGGGGTACAGGACAGAGGTGTGGGGGGTGAGAGGGTCACCAAAGACAGAAGTGGGGAACAGAACTGGCAGATGTACTGAAACACTGCTGAGGAGAGCAGCAGGCAGGACAGGAGAGGTCTGCTGCGCCATGTGGGTCAGTTTCCCGCCAAGGATCGAACTTGCAGGGCCGGGGATGCTTCACATTGTGGCGCTCTACCCGCTGCTCCACCAGAGAGACCCCGCAAACGATATTTTTATAAATTATTTTATAAATATTTTTTGAGGATGTTATCTGAAGTTTTGTTTTTCAAAAAAAGTGTAAATTGGTTTTTATTTGTTCAAAAGTTTTGATATGATTGGTCTGAAAGGAATTTTCTCAACTCTTTAAGTTCTGAGTTTTGGGTGCTGAGGATAGTGATTTATCTGAGGTTTGTGCATTTGTAGATTGATCTGGATACTATTGATGTCAGCAACCTCAACAGGCAGTTTTTGTTTCAAAAGAAACATGTTGGAAGATCAAAGGCCCAGGTAACTATATTCCTCATACCATTTCTATTCTGTGTTTCTTCTCTTTTTTTTTTTCAAAGGATTAATTTTATTTTTATTTATGCAATAGGAACTGAGGTATAGGCCAGAGGTGTGGGGGGGAGGGCGGGAGGTGAGAGGATTCACCAGAGACAGAGTGAGGAGCAGAACAGGGGGATCCACTGAAGTACATTGCTGAGGGGAGCAGCAGGAGAGGTCTGCTGCGCCATGTGGGTCCGTCCCCTCCCTGGCCCGGGATCGAACTCATGCTGTAGTACTTGGTGATAGATTGATAGTGCAAAGACTTTAACCGCTGCCCCATCAGGGAGGCCTCTGCATTTCTTCCTTTTGGTGGAGCTTACTATCTATAGAATCTGATTGATTATAGGAGGGAGAATATGGGTGGACCATCTTTTTTTTTTTTTTTTTTAAGGTGAGGGAATAGGAAAAATAAGCTAGGCCAGACTCCAGGTGTGCTTGTATGTACACACAGAGAAAGAAGTGCCAAATCCAGTCCTGCACATAACTTCTCCTGAGTAGTTCATGGTTGTTTACTTAGCATGACCATTATAGTCCTACATTCCAGTGCTCTTATATTTGGGACAAGGGAAGCTACAGCCTTTGCTGTTAGCCGTTTTTAGAAGACTGTCTCCTGAAGGTCTAGCCACCCTATCCTTTATTTAGTTCCTTGACTATCCCCCGTCTTAAGGGTCTTAAAACATTTTTTTCCCTTTGATTTTCATCCTACTCTTTTGGAAAACTTCCATTCTCTCATTTTTTAAGTTTTGGCTACCTTTGCTAGGAGCACTTTCTTAAATTTCCGAAGCTAAGTCCTATCTTCCTCTCATTACAATTGCTACTTTTGTCATTTATCATATTTTGTAGTTATATTTATCTAGACGGTTATTTGATTATGTCACTTTTGTGCACCAGTTTTTTGTATGAGTCCTCTATAGAAGATGCATAGTAAATGTTTGTTGAATGAATGACTTAGATTTGGTCACTTCATTATATATTTTGTTGGAGCTTGCCATTTATGTGTGTAGCTTAATCTGAATGAACCGTTCTCACATTTTTACATTTTTTTTAGGTTTTAAGTGTATTATGTAAGTAAAACTATTGTCTGCCATAAATAAGTTTTAAATGCAGATAGAAATGTAGTGATTTCGTAATTTAGTGTTAATTATTTTTCCAGGTTGCCAAAGAAAGTGTGCTGCAGTTTTACCCGAAAGCAAATATCATAGCCTACCATGACAGCATCATGAAGTATGTTCTGTTTTTGTTGAAAACAGTTTTACTGTGAATTTTAAACCTTTAAAATATAAGATGTTTTATTAGCCAGATATGTAAGCTCTGAGTCATTCTGCTCTTTAAATTTTTTTCTAAAATAATTAAAATGGTAGTGTGTATCCACGTAGTAAAATTCTTACAGGGAGTGTGTGTGTGTGTGCGCGAGAGAGACTTGACTGATTTAGGTAAGAGGTAAGATATTTCAATACTTTTTCAACAAATAAGTTATTTGAAAACCGTTAAAGGACCTTACTGTTTTAAATAAAAAAGGTAATTAAACTTTGAAAAATTCTTATATATTTTGATTCAGACTTCTCTAATATGTATCAGTCTCATTTTGATGGATTACAACCGTGGCATTTTTCAGTTTATAAGACGTCTCCCAAAAGTATTTATTGAGACTGTGACTTCTGTCATATAACACAGGGAACTCTAATGGGGAAGTCATTTTGGTAGTACACAGATATGCAGTGGTCTAAGTAAACAGGAGCTTTTGGAGGTATTGGGACAAAGGAACTGAACATAAATTATCTTTGGTCTATAATTGTTATCTAGCTTACGAATAAGTGACATTAAAAATGAGTGCTTATTTGAGTTCTGGAATTAGAGAGCCTTTTACTTTCTCAGGGGGTTTGTATCGCCAGCATTTTTCTGGATGTTTGCTCTATAAGTCTGCCTATAGCCCTATAATCCCGTACTCTGTGATGCTTTCCCAGTGCTTCTAAAAGTAGGGGCCCTCGGGGCCTGAACTCTGCCTGATCCTGACCATGTGAGGTGAAGGCAGAGGCCAGGCGGATCCTGGGAACGTGTTCTTTGTATGTTCCCAGGCACTTGCTGCCTAGGGAAGGCCTGGTGGAACTATTGAACCCATGCCATCTGACTGTCGGTTTGCCAGTTTGAGATCCTGCACTTGTGCCCTAAGTAACTGGCCAAAACAGATACATAGTCAGGCATAGGAATTCAGGGGAAATAATTGCCTTCAAATCTGCTCAGAATTCAAAAAAGTCCAGTCTATCTATATGGTGAAGGCCCTATTAGCACCTGTTTTTACACTATTAGTACTTTCAGATGCTTTTTAGGATTGTGTATTATACTGTGAAGATCACATGTACATTGTTTTGGTGACTTTTGTTTTATTTTGTAGCCCAGACTATAATGTGGAATTTTTTCGACAATTTATACTGGTTATGAATGCTCTAGATAACAGAGGTGAGATTATTTTAACACTTTCAATTTCTAAGTATTTCCCTTTCCCCATAACAAAGCTGTTCAGTATTTTAGTAGTTTAGTATCTTTTTATGAGTCAGAACTGAAAGACCTGAAATAAAGTAAAATCAGGTTTTAAAATGCTGGTTGATTGTGATTTTTCTAGGCCGGAGTTTGTCACATATGCTGCTGTTCTAACAAAGGATGTCAGTGTAGGGGAAGTTAAAGTCACCAAAGATGGGTAGCATAGCATGCAGGGTGTGTGCCTGTGCGTTTCAGGGTATGTCAGCATGTAAGCAGTGTGTGAGTCCTTTTTTGTGGAGTGTCAATGCTCAGGTCATACCCAAGAACAATTAAATCAGACTGAATGTGGCCTGAACATATGTTTTCAAAGCCCACGAGATGAGTCTAACCTGTAATTAGGGCTAAAGACCACTGTTTTTGGAATGAGACAGCAGGATGCCAAAGTTAGTATAGAAACCATGACTCCTGAGTAATTTTAAGTAGATTTGAGCCAGAAGGTACCAGACCGTGTTCTATTAGATGAACATAGGTAACAACATTTTGCATTTACAACATTTTCGCAGTATGGGGTGATGTTTCATGTGTGCAGGTATTGTAAAGTAGTCATTGTTCATAAAGCTGTGCTATGTGTGCAATGTAGAGGGTGAAATAACTTTAAATTTCTTGCCTGTAATTACTCCCACGTGTGAAAGTACATCTGTCAAGTGAGTTTGTAATAATGTGGACCAGAAATACCAAAAGCAAAAATAGGAGGAAACATTAGATTGACTACTCAGCTTATCTTTTTCTGCTAGCTTTAAATTGCTTTAATAGTTCCAAGTTGATACTCCACATTTGACATTCACTTTCATGTGTTACCTGATAATTGTATTAGGATAATAGCAAGTTAAAAACTCAGGATGTTTTGAGCAATTTTAGTCAAGGTTAACAGGGTGGACACAGCAATAGAAGAGGAAAGTGACACCTGGAAGTCTGAACATTTTATACAGAGGGATGATTTTCCTAGAGTACATTGGTGACAAACTCCTTATGTTTGAAATCTTGCTAGTGACTCCTAAATATCTTAAACAGTTGTATCATTCCAGCCATATCTATGAAAATTGCATGTAAAATTAAAACAGTAAGAATTAGTGTGGGTGGCTGTCATCCTAATTCAGTGTAACCAATTTCTGTGCTAGCCTTTTATTCTTTTTCCCCTTTTAATCCGCTTACACTGACATTCTCTTCCAGCTGCCCGCAACCATGTCAATAGGATGTGTCTGGCAGCTGATGTCCCTCTGATTGAGAGTGGAACTGCTGGTTATCTTGGGCAAGTAACTACCATCAAAAAGGTAAAGCTATTCAGATTGCTTTTATTTCCCAAATACTTCTTTGGGTTTTCAAGGCGGGAAAGGGGGATTTTGGATTTATGTCATATGAGCTGGTTGGCATCTAAAATAGAAACATTTTTGTATCCCTATAAAACAAGGATACTGTAAAGATACCCCAAAATAGCAGAGATCTTTACACTCTGTGCTGCTTTGCTTCATCTAGCTTATGTATTAAAATCCTTAGACTGGTTGGTGTCCTGTGCCTTTTAAATATTTGATAAGTGGTGAGCCAGGTTTTTTGTTTTTTTCCTTTAATAAAGACTTATTTATGCATATAAGAACTAGGGTACTGCCAGAGGTGTGGGGGGTAAGAGGATTCAACAGAGACAGTGGGGAGCAGAACAAGTGGATCTACGGAAATATACTGCTGAGGGGAGCAGTGGGTGAGACAGGAGAGGTCCGCTGCACCCTGTGGATTAGCTCTCTAGCTGGGGATTGAACTCATGCCACAGTGGCTGGTGATAGTTTAATAGTGCTGAGAATTTAACCCCTGTGCTGCCAGGGACACCCTCCTTACTTTTAACTTTAACTGTAACTATTTAAATAAAATGAAGAGTGTGTGGTTTAATGTACTTAGGATTTTTCCATGGGCCCATAACTCTAGAAAATAATAATTTTAATTCACTTAAGTTTTGGGTAGTTATAAGAATGGAAATAACTGAGTTACAGAACTTAAAAGATAATTGGTTGGAACATTGCCTTGTATTTTTTTCTGTTTGGTGTGACCAAAGTAAACTTATTGTGGCTGATTATCAGGTGCAGTAAATTTTCATTTGGCTTGGTATAAGTACTGTTCACTAGGACAGGTGTTAGAGTTCTGGCTCAGCTTTAGCTGTGACTGTGCTTATACAGTTATCTGTTACGTTACAGTTCCTTATCTGTAAAATGAAGAGTTAAAATTTTCTTGACACTATAAGACCCAGTAGGAATGTGGATATATGTATGATTGCTGTTACCTTATAATAAGAAACCACAGTTGTGGGATGCATTATGTTTCTCACATTTTGACTTTGCAGGGTGTTACGGAATGCTATGAATGCCATCCCAAACCAACCCAGAGAACTTTCCCTGGCTGTACAATTCGTAATACACCTTCAGAACCTATACATTGCATTGTTTGGGCAAAGTATTTGTTCAAGTAAGTATACAGGTATATAACGACACACACACTTCTGGGCATATTTCTAGTACTAATGATGGAAAATGCAGTCACTTTTATTTGACTGTCTTGAAACTACTGTGCTTATGATGACTATTGAAATGACAGTAACTTCTAGTGGTATTTCTTGGGGTAAATTAAAGAAAAACTGAGAAGATAGTCCAGAGCTTCCATATCTAATGTCCTGTTATTAAATATGACATGTAATAATAATAGTGAACCAGTTTTAATATATTTGTGACTAAGGTCCATGTTTGTTGTTTTTTTTTTATTTCCTTAACTTTTTTTTCCCCCCTATTCCAGTAGTAGATAGTTTGTTTCAATATTGTTACTCAGAGGCAAAAACATTAAAAATCAGTCACAGAGATCTCTTCATTTTTTCATTTAAAACTTTTGGCCACATGTACTAACTTTAAGAAATATTTAGACACAAAAAATTACTAATTTGGTCTTCAAACAGTAACACTTCTGGATGAGACCCTGCTTCTCAGATTTGCATTTGCTATTAAAAGATTCTCCCCAGCCCTTTTTCACAACTCTCTTGAATTCTAAGATTCTTGATTTCTTTAACGAGGTTATACTGGTTTATAACACTGTATATGACTTTGGAGCTTAGGTTCACATCCCCCCAGATGTGTGTTGCCATACAACCCTATTATCGAAGCACTGGAGACCTCTGGGCCCTCTGCCCACTTTGTCTCCGTGTCCCCCTCCCCTCCCCCAGATTTCCTTAGTTTTTTAAAAAAATATTTATGCATACAAGAACTGGGGTCCAGGCCAGAGGTGTGTGTGGGGGAATGAGAGGATTCACCAGAGAGTAGGGACCAGAACAGGAGGAATGACTGAAGCACACTGCTGAGGGGCGCAGTGGATGAAGCAGGAGAGGTCTGCCACACCATGTGGGTCAGCTCCCCGGCCGACAGCAGGGATCAAACGCGTGCAGTGGCTGTGGTTTGCTTCATTATGCGTTGCTTAACCCACTGCACCACCAGGGAAGCCTCGGATTTCCTTAATTTTTAAACCAGTGTTGTTTTCTCTTCAGAATACCACATCACAAATTAGTTGTCATGTCTCTAGCTCCCTCCACCCCCTTTGACTGACAGTGTCAGGCTCTCCTTGTTTTCACTATCCTTGATAGTTCTGAGTAGGACTACACAGGTGTTCTTTGGGAGTCCCAGCAATTGGGATGTTGGCTGATGTTTTTCTCACAGTTATACAGTGATTACAGGTTTTGGCGGGCAAGACCACAGGGTTAAATTATAGAAGTTCATCACTTCTATGGAAGGGACATGCTGCTAGTATTTCTGACTTGATTTTGGGCTTAGTCATTTCACCAACTTTCTCCACAGATACTGCGCTGTACACGTTGTGATGAAGTGTACACCGTGTGATCGTGTGCAGCTTAGGCCTAAGGAATGGGAAGTTGTAGTCCACTGCATTTAGCATCTACATAAATTAAGGTTTTTCTGCGGAAAATTTGAATCATTGATACTAAATATACCTTACACTTTGGGCCATAATCCAATATTCAGTTGTTGCTCACATTATTCCAGCTTTGGCTCTTTGGAATTCTTTCGGTTGACTCTGCTCTTTGTTTTTTTGTTTTTCTAAGATTTATTTATTTATGCATACAAGAACTGGGGTACAGGCCAGAGGTGTGGGGGAGGCGAGAGCATCCACCAGAGACGGAGTGGGGAACAGAACAGGCAGATCAACTGAAACACACTGCTGAGGGGAGCAGCGGGCGAGGCAGGAGAGGTCTGCTGCGCCACGTGGGTCACCTTCCTGGCCAGCGGCAGGGATTGAACTCGTGCTTCTGCCTCATAGTGCATTACTCAACCCATTGCGCCACCAGGGAGGGCCCTGACTGTTCTTTGGTTCTAGCCCATGTTATGGGCTCATCTGCACTAAGGATTCAACCACTTTTCAGTAGTTTACTGTCATGAAAAACAACATGTCTTAGTTCCCCTCTGAGTTTCCTGTGCCTGTAGTAGTGGCCAGTGAGTAGCAGATGTGGAATAATGTTTTTTGGAACAGCTAGCTGCAGGTGTACTTTCCAAACATTCTGGCATTGTACGCTATACAAATTGGAGAGTAAAAGCTGCTTGCCAATCTTTTTATTTTTAAGATTTATTTATACATATAAGAACTGGGGTATAGACCAGAGGTGCGAGGGGTGAAAGGATTCACCAGAGACAGAGTAGAGAGCAGAACAGGCAGATGGACTGAAACACACTGCCGAGGGGAGCAGCGGGTGAGGCAGGAGAGGTCTGCTGCACCATGTAGGTCACCTCACCAACCTCACCAGCCACCTGCAGGGCTTGAACTCATGCTGCAGTGGCTGCATTTTGCTTCATAGTGCGTTGCTTAACCCATTGCGCCACCACAGAGGCCCTGCCAATCTTTTTTCTCCCTTGTAAATTTTATTTATATTTTGCATAGGAAACTTCATTCTTCATCCTTACTAAAGACTTGGTTGTGGGGCCTCCCTGGTGGCGCAGTGGGTTAAGCAACGCACGAGGAAGCAAACCGCAGCCACTGCAGCAAGAGTTCGATCCCTACTGCCGGCCAGGGAGGGGACCCACATGGCGCAGCAGACCTCTCCTGCTGTGCCCGCTGCTCCCCTCAGCAGTGTACTTCCGTTGATCTGCCTGTTCTGCTCCCAGCTCTGTCTGTGGTGAATCCTCTCACCCCCCACACCTCTGGCCTGTGCCCCAGTGCTTGTATGCATAAATAAATAAATCTTTAAAAAAAAAAAAAAGACTTGGTTGCTCTGAATTAGTTGTTAGGAGGAAAGTAGGAAATGCACACTTTTTTTCAGATTATTATACATAAATATTTACTGCTTTTAAATTATAGCCAGTTGTTTGGGGAAGAGGATGCTGATCAAGAAGTATCTCCTGACAGAGCTGACCCTGAAGCTTCCTGTGAGTATACTGTTACAGCCTTGTTTTTTTATTAGTAAGCACTGCCTTTATTTTGTTAATTTGATATTGATAGCTTAAGAGGAAATCTTTCTGATTGTTTTGTGCTAGATAATGTTAAGGGCTTACAATAAATTTCTTTAACTTTAATGCAATGTGTTTTTAAAAGTGGGTATTCCCATTTTCTGGTGAGAAAATCAGGTGCAGAAAAATGTCACAAATCTAGTAGCTCTGGGAGCTATTCCCAGATTTGATTCCTGGTTCTTTTGAGATATATGCCATCTGGCTTTTTTTTTTTTAAGATTTATTCATTCATTCATTAATGCATAGCAGAACTTGGGTGTAGGCCAGAGGTGCAGGAGGTGAGAGGATTCACCAGAATGGGGAGCAGAACAGGTGGATCTGCTGAGGGGAGCAGCGGGTGAGGCAGGAGAGGTGTGCTGCGTCATGTGGGTCCCTTCCCTGGTCGGAATCAAACTCATGTCACAGTGATTGACAATAGCTTGATAGTGCTCAGATTTTGACCCCTGCACCACCAGGGAGGCCCAATTCCTAGTTTCTACTTTGAACTGTTCTACATATGGCCTTCAGAAACTGAGGTAGAAAAAGATGAACATAATATATTTATTTCTCCTTTAATTAGAATGTGACCTGTGCAGGTGACTTCCATGAATGACTTTCCCCCCAAAAGTGGGTAAGAACTTAGTCCTGTATTTCTTAGAGCTGAAAATAAAATGCTATTTGTTTTGTAGGGGAACCAATGGAAGCTGAAGCCAGAGCCAGAGCATCTAATGAAGATGGTGACATTAAACGTATCTCCACTAAGGAATGGGCTAAATCAACTGGATATGACCCAGTTAAACTTTTTACTAAGGTTCGGTTTCCTTAATTTAATCATAGATTATAGATAGATTTATTTTTATTAGTTTTAAAATATTATATGAAATTGAATTAAACTTTTTCAATTTTCAATAATGTTTCAATAAGTTGATTCGTGTAGTCAGGATAAACAGATTTTGAAATCTTACCACCTGTGCTTAAATCAGCATAGCAGCTTGAGAGGTAAAATAATAGGCTTGTGTATGTATATTCTTGGTTGTCTTTCCTTCTCGCTTGCATTGAACTTGGTTTTTCTTATAACAGACCTTTGGTTTTGGCTTTTTTTTTTTTTGGTCTTTTACATCCTTTTCTTGCTCAAATATTCTGTTGGCAGTTTGATTGACAGGTTTTAAATTGCTCTTGAATCCATAGGCCTCATGTCTTTTTTTCCCCTTTGGTGTAAAACTGTGGTGTAAATCAGAGGTGAGAGGATTCATCCCCTTATCAGACAGAGCGGGGAGCAGAACAGGCAGATCGATTGAAACACACTGCTGAGGGGAGCAGTGGGCTGGGCAAGAGAGGTCTGCTGTGCCGTGTGGGTCCGCTCCCTGTTTGGGGATTGAACTCGTTGCAGTGGCTGGGGATCGCTTTATAGCACTGTGTCTTTAATCCCTGAGTCACCAGGGAGTCTTCTTTTTTGTTTTATGAAACTACTTGTTTTGCGTGTTTGAGAATTTTAGGATATACATTTCAAACATTTCATAGCTGGTTCCAAGAAATTCTGTTGAACACAAAAGATGTGTGTGCTTTATTGATACGCACCCACAGACTTGGAAGTTCCATTATCGGGTGTCTCTGTGCCCAGTGACTGTGGGTCGGTATGTACCACCTGAACCCCGCGGTGATTGGCTTCGTGCTTCAGAAGGAATTTTTCGTGGGGCTGACTTAGGATAGGGGCAGGCAGCACACGTCCGAGTTCCCTTTGCGCTCTTGTCAAAGCGCCTTTGCTTTTAGACTGTTTCAAAAGTGGTTCTCTTTTCCTTTTGTAAGATTTTTAAGCTTTGTTTTCTTTTGAAAATTGTTAATCTGGTATAAATGATGTCTTTAATTCAGATTTTACGGTGTAGTATATATCACTAGCAGTAAAATGATACTATTTCGTTAGCGTAATGAGCAGTAGGGTTAATGAAATTTATCTTTTTATTTTTTTAAGCTTTTTAAAGATGATATCAGGTATCTTTTGACTATGGACAAACTATGGCGGAAAAGGAAACCCCCAGTGCCATTGGACTGGGCTGAAGTGCAAAGTCAAGGTACAGGATACTTTTTTTTTCCTTTTTAAATTCTGTTTATTGAGGTACAGTTGTTTCACAGAGTTATTTCTGCTTGGGAGGTGGTGGGGTTAGAGATTTAAGCCTCTGCAAATGTATATTTCCACATGATGCCCATCACCAGCAAAAGGTCCGTTTTAGTCGTTGGAATACCTGTTTTGGGAATTCCTTTTCCTAAGTCTTTATATAGCCCTTTTATTTCTTGACAAGGATGTATACTAACAGTAAGAGATTCAGACAGCAACAGCCTTCCTGCCCACCGGTGCCTCTCCCTTGCAAAGCAGCAGCAGCCCTCTTGCACCCATGCCTCTGCTTTTTCTTCTTGCAAAGCAGCACACGTAGCTCTCCTTCCCGGCTGCTAACTTAGGACATGGACAGGCCTTCTCGTAGCAAAACTCTCCCTTTAGGGGCAGCTCTTTCTTCTTGCTCGTGTCGGCAAGTATCCTTTAGTCTTCCGCCTCTTTTTATAATAAACCTGCCCTTTTGGATTTTTCTTTTAAAAAGGAAACTCAAACAGTTCAGAAAGTATGAAAATGAAAATCTGTTCATTTAGTGAAATAACTTTCAGAGTTAATTTGGGGCTCAGAGTCACAGGCAGACTGTACACTTTTTATACGTGATTGGATATATATTTATAGACTCATTCTTTTCAGTCAGTATTTGCTAGTTCCAGTTAGCATTTAGTTGTTTGGTATTTCCCGTGAAATAAAGATGCTGCGGTGAGTATCTCTAAGATTTAGTTTAGGATCATGTTTATGATTTTTTTTTAAAGATTTATTTATTTATGCATACAAGCACTGGGGTACAGGCCAGAGGTGTGGAGGGGTGAGAGGATTCACCACAGAGTGGGGAGCAGAACAGGCAGACCAACGGAAGTAAACTGCAGCGGACACAGCAGGAGAGGTCTGCTGCACCACATGGGTCCCCTCCCTGGCTGGCGGCAGGGATCGAACTCGTGCTGCAGTGACTGCGGTTTGCTTCATAGTGCGTTGCTTAACCCACTGCGCCACCAGGGAGGCCCCATGTTTATGATTTTTTTTTTTAAAAGATTTATTTATTTATGCATACAAGCACTGGGGCACAGGCCAGAGGTGTGGGGGGTGAGAGGATTCGCCACAGAGAGCGGGGAGCAGAACAGGCAGATCAACAGAAGCACACCGCTGAGGGGAGCAGCGGGCACAGCAGGAGAGGTCTGCCACACCATGTGGGTCCCCCCCCTGGCCGGCAGCAGGGATCGAACTGGTGCTTCAGTGGCTGCGATTTGCTTCGTAGTGCGTTGCTTAACCCACTGCGCCACCAGGGGAGGCCCCATGTTTATGATTTTAAGTGTAGAAAAGACACTAGTGACTCTTACCTTGTCCTAGTCTCCCTCAACACGTCTCTAGTGTATCTGAATTGTTTTCAAACATGCGCACCTGGTGGTCAACACACAGGTGCATGAAGGGTCGCAGGAGACTTGGAATGGCGACGGGGAGCACATCACTGCACTGTGCATGACTGATCTGTTCAGGGACTTGCTCTGACATGTCCGCTCGCTGAGTGCTGGATACAATGCTTGTCTACACTGCTATACCCTGGAGTGCCCCAGTAACCTCGGAATCTCCTGAGGCAGTTTCCTCTCAGCGTGCTGCGCAGTTTACTATGCAAATATCTGTGTCATAGTGATTGTCATTTTGATGGAATTTATTTCATATTCTTATTGGTCATGTATTGAATTGTTAGTAAAACAAGTCAGAGGAATGATGTTTACAAGTGGGACTTCTCGTATTTTTTCCCTTAGGAGAAGAAACCAATGCATCAGATCAACAAAATGAACCTCAGCTAGGTCTGAAAGATCAGCAGGTTCTGGATGTGAAGAGTTATGCACGGCTGTTTTCAAAGAGTATTGAGACTTTAAGAGTTAACTTAGCAGAAAAAGGGGATGGAGCTGAGCTCATATGGGACAAGGTTTGTTTCAGAAATGTATGGCAGTTACATATCTCGTGTGTGATTTAGTTCTTGGACTGTAACAGAAGCTAGCTAGCAATTTTAGGATAGTCTGTACAAGTTTTTTCTGTCAGGTTTTGAGGACATAATAATGATTTTTGTATGTTTTCATTGTGGGGGTATGCTGTCATTTCTTTTTACTACATTCAATTATGAATTTTCTGTGCATGAATTCAACATCTTAACTTAGATTTTAAGATTTAGATTCTATTAACATTAATTCTGTTAATCTAATTTTAGATTCTAGTAATGTCTTTATGGTTTACAATTATGTTGACTAGAGAAATAATACGAATTTATTGGCATAAAGTGTTCACTGACAAAGCTCTTATGTAATATAGATTTGTTAATAGAAGTCATAAAAATCCTTGTGGAGTTAGCTCGTGGACCTAATTTGACCTTGAAAGACAGTGAAACTGCCTTTTTATTAAAATGTCGTTTTAGCTGTGTTAGAGATAGAGGACACCTTAATATAAAAGTGCGTTGTAATTATTATAAATTGAAGTAATACAATTTTTTTTCATTGAGTGTCATTTGAAAGTTTGATGAGTGAATTTTATTTTTATTTGCAGGCAGTTTGTGGCTATAAGTGATAAAGTTTGTATGTTCCTAGGATGGCAAAGATTTGCTGTGAATTTATGGGGAAAATTTAATCAGACCAAAAACTAAAAACTGTAGTTGAATCAGACCTCTGAAGTAAATTTAGTGAATTTATTTCTGGTATTCTTGTAAACATTAGTCTCTTGGGTTTATGTGGTATAAGAAGTAACTTTTTTTAGAAAAATATTTCTTTGTTGTTGTTATAATAGTCTCTTGGGAGGTTTTTGCCCAAGCTTAAACTATAATACGAAACTTTGGAATTCAGGATTATTATCCCTATAAGTAAAACCTGGACCTAATGGCTTGATAAGCCAGTTGCTTCGGGTAGTATCTGATTGACACGGTGTTGAGTGCTGTTCAATATCATACAGTCTTCACCACGATTTTACGGTATGTTTAAACAGTTTTCCCTGTGAACAGTTTAAGGAATTTTAGGTCAGATGGGTTGATTTGCCTGAGGTCATACAACCAACTAATAAGAATATAAAGAAGCCACATCCTACCAGTGCCTTTTCCTTCTGTACTTTGAGGCTTCTGAATTATAGGCTAGTATAGTGTCTTCACCCTTATGGAAATCCAGTTAAAGAGACTAGAATACAGTCGTACGGAGAATGTAAATTGTAAAGGGAAAACTTCCACGCTTCATTGTATTGCCGTATCTGCAAAGAGTGGTCTATATGAGGGAGTTAAAAAAGGAAAGCCGGAAGGTCCGTGTGTTTCTGAGGCTTTCATGAAATGACTTTCTTGAAACAGACTTCTCATCTCCTTGCCTGGGTTCTGTGTTTGTTGGACGACCTTCTTGGTACTGAATGATGGACCCAGGAAAGGACCACAGTCATCAGTGTTTTAGCCTTTACGCTTAGGCTCCACTGCATTTGTGTGGGCAGGAGTGTGTTCCTAGAAGCCTGGTGGCTCTTGGCAATCTTGTCAGACTGTGTTCTGGATCAGAGAAGCTGATGAGGAGACCCGGCCCTGCATTCTTCTGATTCCCTTGTTATGTTAGGGCCTGTCCTGATGCTCTCTCATAGTCTCTCTTTTCCTAGTTGACTGTCTGAAGTTAGTGTGATCATGGGAGGTTTGTTACAGGTTCATATTTTGTCTCCTCTGGCAGGATGACCCATCTGCAATGGATTTTGTCACGTCTGCTGCAAACCTCAGGATGCATATTTTTAGTATGAATATGAAGAGCAGATTTGATATAAAATGTAAGTTTTACTTGTATTGAAGTGATACCATCTAAAATTCTAAGTTTATTTTTATTTTTTAACAGCTAAACATTCATCTTTTTCTCCCCCCAGCAATGGCAGGAAACATTATTCCTGCTATTGCTACTACTAACGCAGTGATTGCTGGGTTGATAGTATTGGAAGGATTGAAGATTTTATCAGGAAAAATAGACCAGTGTAGAACAGTGAGTATTTCTATTTGCATTTTCATCCAGTCTCTTTTTTAAAGTAATTTTTGAAAACACATTAAACAATTTTGGTCTAATACAGCAGAAACATCATTGTCCCAGTTACCTTGTTGAATGCATGCTTATTTAAATTTCCTGGAAATTACAACAAAAAGGAAGGCATACTTGCCTCTCCCGTTTTTGTCTAAGGTGAAAGTGGGAACTAGCTTGGATCCTTATATTAAGTTTTATCCATTGCTTTTCAATTTTAAGAGTTCTTTGTTGTCTTGAAAATTTGGTCATTTTATATTCCCCTGGTTTTCTTATTTTTTATTTTTAGTCTGTTTTATATTCTTTGATAGTGTCTGAAATCTTCAAGGTAAGTCTGCTGTCATTTCTGCTAGATCTCCTGGTATTTTGTATATGTGGCATATGACTTGTACTTTTAAGCCACATATTTATCCAGATAGCAAATCTGCATGAGCCCTATCTTGATGTAATGGATTATAAAGGAAGAAACTTCCCATCCTTTCCCCACCCCTCATGAAGCACCCAGGTCAAGATAATTTGTCTTGCTGTTTTTGTGGGAGAAATATCTCCTCTGTATTCTCCTTATCTTCCAGGTCCCTCCTTGCTTATGTACCGTCTCCTACCTTAGTGAGGAGTGGGCTGTATATAACTGCTCGGATGTTTTTTGAAATCTTACTCTCATTCTTTATTGCATTTGTGTGTCTGAAGATGCTTTGCTGTCTTAAACAACAGCTATTTAAAAATCCCTTAAAGATATTGTAGCCAGTAATTGTGTTGTTGTTTAGGTTCTCTTTTTTTTTTTTTTTTAAGATTTATTTATTTATGCACACAAGAGCTGGGGTACAGGCCAGAGTCCAGGGTGGTGAGAGGATTCACCAGAGACAGAGTGGGGAGCAGAACAGGCAGACTGACTGAAATACACTGCTGAGGGGAGCAGCGGGCAAAGCAGGAGAGGTCTGCTGAGCCATGTAGGTCCCCTCCCTGGCCGGCAGCAGGGATCGAACTCGTGTTGCAGTGGCTGCGGGTTACTTCTTAGTGCGTTGCTTAACCCACTGCGCCACCAGGGAGGCCCTTAGGTTCTCCTTCTTATTGACACTAAACAAGCCAGTTTACTTCAGGACTTTCTAAAACTTCTGAGTTGGTGCTCTTGCTTTAGTGTTACGATACACTCTTAAAGCACCCTTTGTTGCTCTCATGGATCTTCAGGGGGAAGGAATCACGTTGCCAGTCTGCCATCTTGATTTAGTTTTCTATTTAAATTTTTATTTTAGCTGTCATTTTTTAAGACTTTTAAGAACTTCATTTTTTTAGAAATCCTCCCTTTAAGAGCAGCCTGAACTAGTCCTGTGTCTGCAGCAGCCATTTTGCTCACGAGCAGTCTTCTGTTCCCTGTAACATTCTTCTCATTTCTTTCTCTGCTCAGCCCTGTCCCTCTCTTGGACTAACGACATTGATAGGTCTGAACTTCATTCGTTACATTCCCGAATTAGTATTAGCATGGGTGGTAGCAAATTTTTCGCGATGTCAGTCAGTACACGTGCCTTCCCAGGGAGGCCTCAGAGCAAAGAGGGCTTTTCCCTCGTTGTGTGCTGCTTCCAGCCTGCCGGGACAGTTGAGGCCATGGGCGGGCTCTTCTGGCTCTTACTGCTTGCTTCTCTAAGCTGAGGGGCACCCATGGGGCTCCTCTGGAGAATGAATTCATTTTCGCAGACGGTATACTCCATGGGTAGTGAGCGTGTGCGTGTCACATTCCGCGTGCCCCGGTGTGCGTGTGGGCTGAATCCTGCTAGAGTTCTCTGTCCTTGTAGTAGAATGCAGTTGGGGCCTTTCTAAGTTCTGTGCCATTTTAAGAATTTGTTTTGGTTCTTTTTTAGTTTGCTTGCAATTTGGGGAAAAGAAATAGGTGCATGTTGTGCCAAAAATAAGTGACTCCCCCTTCCCCAAATTATATAAATCTTAACATCGTAGTCATCATAGAAAATTTGGGAAGAACACTTCCATATGCTGCAGAAACATTATCATTAATTGTGGGGATTCGTGTGTTGGTTTTGTTGAGAATTTTGGCTTAAATTTAATAAGAATAACCACTAAGAAGGTACTACCCCAAAGCTGGTTTAATGATAATAGCAGAGACAAGTATAGCTGGACCCAGTCTTGTTAAATAGGTTTGCAGACTGGTCTAGATTTCAGTAAGTTCAGCCTTCTACACGGTAGCTCATTTCAGAAGAAATTTGGATAATCAGGCCTATGAGGGGGTCATGATTTTTCTTTCTTTTTAAAATTTTTATTTGTTTGGTTCCTGTGCTCTCGCCTTTTCCACAGGTGGTCATGATTTTTCTCCTCCTTTTACCATCTACAAAGGAATATTTAAGTCCGTTTTTACTGACTATACAAGATGGTTAGCTTCAAGTTGCATATATATGATTATAACTCAAATTTCTGTTTTCTGCTTGTGTTGTTTTCCTTCCTCCAAAGATTTTTTTGAATAAACAACCAAACCCCAGAAAGAAACTCCTTGTGCCTTGTGCACTGGACCCCCCTAACCCTAACTGTTACGTGTGTGCCAGCAAGCCAGAGGTGACTGTGCGCATGAACGTCCATAAAGTGACTGTCCTCACTTTACAGGATAAGGTAAGCGTGGGACCGCTTCTCTTCCACGTGCTAGTGGTTTTGTGTTAAAAACAAAAACTCAAGTTCCCATTTGCCATTTCCCATTTGAAGTAATAAAGCCACATATTCGCCCTGAAAAACTAATTTTGGGAGTGTGTTGCTCCGATATCCGTGATTGCTTTACTTGTGAGTTCCTGCTGATTTTTCTGTCTGCAGTTCCAGAGTATGTGCCTCACATCCCAGAAAGAAAAAGGTATATTGGGCTGCAATAAGTGTCACCAGCGGTGTGGAGGTTACTCGGCATCTTGGCAAACGGGACTTTTGTTCCCCCAGATGCTTTGTAAGTTCTGTATTTTTTGCAAGACAGGAGGTGTCCATAAATGGTCTGTGATGGCCCTGATGCTGGTGTGTTGTTAGTCCCTCCAGAGGTGAGGCCTGTGCCTGCCTGGGTTTACCCACAGCTCTGTTAGTGAGGGAGATGGGATTGGAGGTGTGGTCTCCTAAGTTGGCTAGGTAGCTTGAACACATGACCCACACGGATGCCGCTTCCTGCTTGGGGGTCATGTCCGATTATTTCTGACTAGGTCCATCATGCTGTCATGCATTTACATATCTCCTGTCATGTGTAAATGCATATGGGCCTACCCTTTCTGGTCTTGAAGGTTTGAGAGGGAATGGTCATTGTCTGCCCACACAGAACCAGGTTGGTTTTAGCTTTTGTTTTGGGTGGGGAAGCGGCAGAATGGTTGCCTCCCCCTTAGAAAATAATTACAGTTGTTATGTATTGATTTCATTACCTGTAGGATAAATGGGACCTTTGGAGTGGTCCTGTTTGTTGTTTAGGGGAGAGCATGATTTAACAGAATCTTTGAGAAAAAAAAAAAAGATGCATACAAGAACTGGGGTGTAGTGAGGTGGGGAGCAGGATTGGTGAGAGGATCCACCAGAGACAGAGTGGGGAGCAGAACAGGCAGATCGACCGAAACACACTGCTGAGGGGAGCAGTGGGCGAGGCAGGAGAGGTCTGCTGCTCCATGTGGGTCCCCTCACAGACTGGGGACCAAACTCATGCTGCGGCGGTGGCTGCCAGTAGCTTCATGGTGCTGAGATTAACCCCTTATGCCACCAAGGAGGGCCTCAGAGTCTAGATCCATACTGGAATTTACACAGACAATTTACATAGACAAGGAGATTGGGGAGATGTTTTGAGAATCAACTTAATGAGAAATGTTACGTCTGTAAAGCCTCTGCCAGAGCAGGGTTAGCATAAATGAAATGTGTCCCAGAGTCTTGCTGTACCTAATCTGTATGGAAGGACAGACACTGAGCCAGTCCAGGAGATCCCATTGGAGGAAGATTTATCTGATTTTTACTGGTGGTCAAACATAGGCATGGACGGTGGGCATGAGATGCTTGGTTGCATTCCCATTGCTTTCCTGCCTGCTGTCAAGTATCTTAAAGAACAGTTAGCGCCTTTCCAGTGAGGGGGAAAGTAAAAGCCTTTATGAATAAATGTCTACATTTTGTGTCGTGTTTTGTGCATAAATAGTTTGAGTCTTTTTTTTTTTCCTTGTAGATAGTGAAAGAAAAATTTGCTATGGTTGCACCAGATGTCCAAATTGAAGATGGGAAAGGAACAATCCTAATATCTTCAGAAGAGGGAGAAACAGAAGGTTGGACCTTTGCGTTTATTCACTCCCCTCATTAGGGCGGAAAGCTGCCAGAGTGGAGCATATATCGTTTTACCCCCCTGCTGTGTGTGGTAACAGAGTCACAGCTGAAGGGGGCAAGGTCTGGTCACGGAGGTGCTCCCGGGGTGGTGGTGCCTTCGCGCGGCCATCACAGTTCCAGACTCGGGGGTCCCATGTTGTCATGTGTCTTGGGCAGTGGCTGTTTCTTAGCGCCCCCAAGTATAGTTATGTTTACAGCGACCACATGTTCTTGTTCACGGGCAGAGACCAGCCTCCCGTGCCGTAGGTTCTGGCAGCTGAATTAGTGAATGAGAAAATGCTCTGGCCGGGAGAGCGTAGTGGGAAGAGAATGAGTTGGTTACTAGGTGTTCAGTCCAGGAGCGGGGGATCCTCGACAACTTGCTCCAGCTACAGAACAGAAAGTACTGCTGAAGATCAGGGCCCAGTTTTGGCTTTCTTAAACTTTTCTTCTCAAAAGAAGAGTGCACACTGCGTTTGAGTCTCCTGAGCTTTCTTGGTGAGAAGTTGGGCATGGTTTTCCTCTTTCAGACTCCTCTGGTCAGCCCAGTTGGGTTGGAAGTCCCCCACCTTTCTGGCATTTTGGTTGTCACCATTGCAGTTGACTCCCTGTGTCCCAGATTTGCCAGTGTTATATTGCTCCCCAAATTTCAGGTCAAACTGTTGCCCTCTCTACCCATTTATTCAGTATATTTTGCTAAATCCTGATGGGGATTCAAACATCAAGCCTCTTTAAAATTAAAACTTAGTGTCAGGATTCTTCCCTGTAATTCCTTGGCAAGAAATTGTTTGGGATACTGGTTCATGAGTAATTGGAAGCCATGTTTGGGCTGGGCAGTAGGCTATTTTAAGAAGCCTGTCTATTTTATTGAAGTACTCTATTTTATTGAAGCCTGGTTCTAGCCAACTGTCTTCACTTAGCCCCTTTAGGGCTGACCTTCTCTTTAAATGCTGGCACCTTAAAAATGGGGATTGCTCAAGAATCTCAGTGATTTAAACGTGGCCCTGCTCTACAAGGCCAATAGCTTGTGCTACTGAAGGTGACAGCACTTATCCAGATACATGTGGAGTCCTTATATATTGTAGGTGTAACCGTAGGGATTCACAGTTCAAGGTGAATAGACTTTAGTCTCTGGATGAAAGTACTTTGCAGCCTTTAAGGAGAGGAGAAATTGTCAACAAGTGGATTTAGTGCAGTCTAAGGAATACATGGTATGAGCTGAAGCTTTGTGGAGGGGCATGTTGGGGTCAGAGGAGAGGTTCTTGAAGGACCCGAGCAGAGAAAGGATGTCTGCATCTGGGCGTGAGCAGCCTCACAAAGACATGACACTGTGGAAGAACATAAGAGGCTTTGGGAATGGCTGGTCTTGTCTCCCTGGAAGCTTTGGTACTATGGAGTTGGCAGTGCTGGGACAGTTCAGCTTCTAGCACAGAGTTATTAACCTTTTTACAAATAAACGTGACTCTCCCGTGGATATAGAACTAATGTACCTAAATTCTTTTCAAATTTCTTAGCCAATAATCACAAGAAGTTGTCAGAATTTGGAATTAGAAATGGGAGCCGACTTCAAGCAGATGATTTTCTTCAGGACTACACTTTACTGATTAACATCCTTCATAGGTAGGGCATAATGTTTAAGTTTCAGGAGTTACTGAATATTTAATCTCAAATAATTTAAGATTTAATTTTGAGTATACAAACTTAAGATAAAAGTGGAGAGAAAATGTTTTCATACTCAAAACTCAGCTGTTCATTTGAAAACTGCAGTGTGTTGTTCAAGTTGGCTACTGAGTTCCCTGAGATTTAACCTAGGGGGAAATTTGGGAATTCAGAAATGAAATGGATAAAATGGGCAAAAAATGATGAAGAGTAACTGTCATTAGTGACTTATCAGAAAGATGTACTGAGGGTAAGAATTTCTGAATAGTTTTAAATCAAAGATGAGTTCATTTTGGTAATTGATATAAATAAGAATTTTTGTCATTATCTCTGTCTCAACCTACATTGTGTGGTTGTTTTGAGACTAATACATTTTATACTCGGTTTATATAAAAAGAAAATGATAGAAGAGACCGGATGTGGGTTGTTAATAAGTGTAAGTTACGCAAAGTACAATACTTGAGTCAAAAATAAATATCTCTGGGGAGTGATCTCTCCCAGTTGACCAGTTGGATGTCAGTGGTGTGCTAGTGTTCATTTATGAAAGAAGAGAATGAACAGACACATAATAAAATGGAAATAGGTGGTGTTTAAAAGATGAGACATAGTTAGAATTTTTAGCTCTCATTTTTAGCTCTCTGGAAATAGACCCCTGTTTCATAACATGGAATCTTTTGTTTGACTTTAATGCTCATTAAGTGCTCGTACATGTTTTGGGGGACTCAGAGCAGTATGTGGAATCTCTGGAGAAACAAGTCTGAACGTTACATTGGACCACAGAATTTTTGACTCAAGTTTTCTGCTTTAGCAATAAAATTGAACACTCCCCCCCTTTTTTTAAGCTTTTCTGTGATTTGACTTATTATCAAAATCTTTTGTGTACATTCTTGGTCTTTAGTTCTTTGATACTCAGAATCCAAGTATTTGGCCTGTCCATTTGTCTCTACTACACCTTTACTTTTGCAAATTGCAGTGTGGTCCAATTTTACCATTTGCGATTCTTTTACAGTGAAGACCTAGGAAAGGATGTTGAATTTGAAGTTGTTGGTGATGCCCCAGAAAAAGTGGGGCCCAAACAAGCTGAAGATGCTGCCAAAAGCATAACCAATGGCAGTGACGATGGCGCTCAGCCTTCCACGTCCACAGGTGAGTCATGGGCCCAGCCAGCACTTGTCCCGTGACCCGCCAGCAGGATGAGACAGGCACAGGCTGAAGACTCCTCTGTGACCATTGGCCTTGATACAGGTCCCCCAGCAGGACTGCTGGAGGTGTGTGTGGGTTCGCCATTGTTTTAATGGTGCTTTAAATGTGTGAATCATGAAGACACTTAAGACTGGTGAAATTCTTGTGGAAATTGAAATGCTTTGTTTTTTTAATGTGTTTTTATAGTTGGAAATGTCAGTGAGTTTACTCGTTCATGAAGACTGTGTTTTTGTTTCTGCAGTTCTGGATTTTGTATGCCTGTTTGGGGGGCACAGCTCAGTGCATCTAACCATTCTGAGTCAACAGATGCTGGTTAAGTGATACAGTTAGAGCATTTCACGGGGATTTTCGAACCAGCAGAACTTTGGTACAGGCGCAGCAGAGACCGCGCCCTTTGGTTTTCTGCGCCCAGTGCTTTAGTTCACCGTGCTCAGATCTGCTGGCTCACTGTCACTCTGCCCTTCGTTCTTTGGTCTAAAAGAATGGGTTAGAATAAAGAATAAACTGAAAGTACCTGATTCTTTTACTCCTGCTTCCATTTCTTTGACCCTGTGTCTTTGGTGTTTCTTGGAACGTGGCGGTTCCTGATTCTGATATCCTCCAAGAGGCTCAGAGGGACTTTGAGGCTTGTGGAGATTGTGGCCTCCCTGTGGGCTATGCACTAATGCCTTTTCCCCCCCTCTGAAAATAGAAAGCTCCATCACCACCCTGTGAGGACAGAACTGTGATAGTTTTTTAAAAATCATAATTTGAAAAATACATTCACTGATTTCTTCACTGTGGCTAGGTTTCAGAACCTGTACCAGTGACTGAGATAGGATAGGCAGGCTGCCTTTGACTTGATGAAGATGGGGCGTGAAACCACCGTTAGTGTAAGGTTCAGAGCATGCAATGTAGAGGCCCCTGTGTGGGTTCGAATCCTGGCTTCATGCTCTGCTGCTGTGTGACCTCGGGCAGGTCAGTCTCTTTACCTGTTTGCTTTTCTAGAAAATGGATAATGATGTTATCTTCTTTATAGGGTTGTTGTGATGATTAAATGAGTTGTTATATGCACAGTGCTCAGAACAGTTCCTGGCACATTGTAAGTGCTACGTACGTCTGTGTTGTTTTGTTACCATCAGTATTGATACTGTTGTTGTCACCACCACTGCCAGTGTCAAGACACGCACCCTGCCCTCTGGTAGCGAAAGAGAGACAGGGACTCTGAAAATTCCGTTGAGCTGTAGAGTGCTTGTCATAATATTTTGTTTGGATTAGAAAGAAATCATTGCTTTTATATAAAACATTAAAGAAAATATGTAACATAAGGTGAAGGCTCCCTAAGGGTAATCTTTCTTAAATTTGGGGTATATCCAAAGTTAACTTTTCACTTGTACAAAATATTAGTAAGCCACTTGTAACTTCCACACTTTTAACCATTTTTTTTTCTTTTTTTGTGACATAAGCACAAGAGCAAGACGACGTGCTCATAGTTGATTCGGATGAAGAAGGTCCTTCAAATAATGCTGACATCAGTGAGGAAGAGAGAAGTCGCAAGCGGAAACTAGACGAGAAAGAGAATGTTGGTGCGAAGCGGTCACGCACGGAACAAGCAGGAGAGCTTGACGATGTCATCGCTTTAGACTGAAGAGATGCCTTGAACAGCCCCACTGCATTACGCTGTCGGGCACCCATGTTACTTGTTATGTCCTTTGTTCCAAAGGGAAAAATTGACACCGGTGAGTGACTAAAGATCATTCAGCTCCCCTTGAAAGTGTTCATTTGGCTAGAACTTAGAACCACGCGGTCTGTTGGAAGTAGGAATACATAGTTTTACAGCCCTCTGAGCAAAGTGCATAACCTCATGAGCTGAAACAACGCAGTGCATGTTGCCTTTTAATGTACATACCCTTAGGTATCATTTCATAGTTTTAAAATATTGTGGTTTAGTAAAGTTGATACCTGGTTATAAATATTATGCCTTTATTTTTGGTTAGAAGAAGAATTATTTTTAGCCTAGATCTAACCATTTTCATACTCTTAACTGACTGAAACAGATTCAAAGAAGTATCAAGTGCTATGCATTGAAACTTGTTTTTAAATGTTGACTGGCACTATGTATATTAATGTAAAACAATGTTAATTTACTCAAGTTTTCAGCTTGTACTGCCTGGTATGTCTGTGTAAGAAGCCAATTTTTGTGTATTGTTACAGTTTCAGGTTATTTATATTTGATGTTTTGTAAAACCCAAATACAGCTATACTGTACTTATGGACCAAATAAATGACATCTGCATACTTTATCCCGCCCACGCGTGTGCTTCTGCGCCTTACTAGCTTTGTACCGGCGCCTTTTGCAGGCTTGCTGAGCCTTTTCCTTTTAAGAAATTAGTAGATGGGAGTTACTGTGAAAAGCTCTCCAGTGTTTGCTGTGGGTGAGTACTCTCTGCTGTTGCTTTTAAATTTGGTTTGTGAAGGATTGACCTTTTGTGAGAGCATTGAAGTGATCTTTCCCCAGTCTCCGGTAACTTGGAGCCTTAGATTTCTTCCATTCTGCTTCCTCCGGGCTGCCCCTGCTTCATGGGCGTCACTTAGCTCACAGATGTGGACTAGCCGCATTGGACGGAGTAGTGCTGCTGCGTCTTCTCTGACCTTGCCTCGGGCGACCTTGGCCCTGAGGCTACTCTCCTCGTACCCAGAAGGACCTTGAGTTTTCACTGAGCTTGGCCCCATTCTATGCTTTGCCTTTGGTATGTTCGCAAGTCATTCAGATTTCAACTTCAGTCCTTGGATTGTTCCACTTTATGTAATTCTTCGCCATCCAGCTTGTGAACTCTTCTTGTTTTGTCAATTTAGTGTAAACTTAGCAGGTAGTCAAAGCCTTCACAGACATAGACCAAGTCTCGTCTGCTCCAGGGCCAAGACTGACCTCTGCTTGGGTAACAGCCCACTGGATCCCCACTCAGTGAGCTCGAGAGGTTCACTCTCCTTGCACTGTTTTGGAAGGTATTTAATTTTTCTCCAAAGTTTCAAAATTATACAGAACTATTTCAAACTAAAAACGAAATATCCTGGGATACTAGTCAGTAATTACTATCAGCTTTGGAAACTGAATTCTGGAAATCTCTGCAGAAATTTGAATTTTGAAGTTCTAGCCCTTGATGCGTGTCTGGCATTTTGTGTTCTCTTCTTTCCCGCTTGAAACATCTATGGCAGCAACTGCCAGTTTGGTCCCAGGGGCATGTATCTGTTTTGGCAGACAGCGCTTTTCTCCTGTGCAACAGCTCAGCCCTGCACATACACCTATTTTTTTTTAAGATTTTATTTATGCATACAAGAGTGGGGTACAGGCTAGAGGCAGGGGAGGTGAGAGCAGTCACCAAAGGGAGGGGAGCAACTGGCAAAGCAGGAGAGGTCTGCTGTGCCATGTGGGTCCCCTCCCTGGCCGGAGATCAAATGCTGCAGTGGTTGTGGAAGCCCCACAGTGCAATGCTCAACCCATCGTGCCACCAGGGAGGCCCCATATTCACCCATTGTTACTCATCAGCTTGTCAGCATGGCAGCTCTGACCACGGGGGTCTTGCTCCAAACTGCTTCTGGGATTGAACTGTGGGATCGCTATAGGTGTGGCCTTTATTTGTGGTTTTTCCAGGAAAAACCCAGTTACCTATTTTGGGGAAGCTGGGGTAAGAATTAGCAAGGGCAGCTCCAGTCTCGGCAGAGGCAGCTGGGCTACTCGGGTTTGCCTTGAGGAGGGTCCACTGCCCCAGAGGTCAGTGTGTGCCCTTGACATGGACTGTGGGGGGATTCAGCATTGCAGTAGTGCCCCTGGGCCCTTTGTGGAGTCACCAGTCAGGTGAAGTCCTCAGCGATGGCAGAATCTTCAGGAAAAGATTGCTGAGGAGCAAGATTCACAGCGGAGCAGAGGTCATGATACCTGTAATTCTTAAATGGCTCAGCAAAATACATAGTACAGGAAGAAAATGCAAAATAGCTTTCACTGAGTCTAGGCCAAGGATGTATATACATTGTTGTACTTGCCAACTTCTGAAGAGTTTGATAGAAGTGGACGCTGGGGAGGATAGCAATGGGTGAGAGGATTCAGAGACAGTGGGGAACAGAACAGGCAGCTCTACTGAAATCCACTGCTGAGGGGAGCAGCAAGCGAGACAGGAGAGGTCTGCAGTGCTATGTGGGTCAGCTCCCTGCCTGGGGATCGAACTGGTGCCATTGTGGCTGGCAACAGCTTGATAACAGTAAGACTTTGACACCTGTGCCACCAGGGAGGCCCCATTTTTCAATTTTTAGAGAGAGATCACTTAATGTACCACTTTACATTCCCACCAACAGTGTAACAGGTTCCTTGTAACCTGCCTGCTCTCTACCACTTGTGGTTGGGAGATCCTTGTAATATGTGCCTAAGGGTCATATGGGTCAATAAAAATACGAGTTGAGGGCCCTCCCTGATGGCGCAAGGGGTTAGATAACAGCACTATGAAGCTATTGGCAACCACAGCAGTGCAAGTTCAATTCCTGACCAGGTAGGTGACCCACATGACGCAGCAGACCTCTCCTGCCTCCCCGCTGCTCCCCTCAGCAGTGGATTTCAGTCCGTCTGCCAGTTCTGCTCCCCACTCTCGGACTGGCCTTTTTAACAGAAAGCAAAGTTAGCAAAGTGAAGGGAGCCCAAAGAAACCAGAGGAGAAAATGTAGGCAGATGTTTCTAGTCACTGTGACTTCTTTGCATCTTAAAGTAGCTTCCTGAGGCCCAGGATCCACGCGACTGCTTCGGAAGGATATGTTTATACAAGATTTTTATAGACACTTTCATACTGGGAATACATTACTTGCATTCTGCATACACACAGCTTTCTTCCTCTGTCTAATTCAAAGTAAATTCCAGCCAAGAGTTGAAGAAAGTTTTGAACTAGTCCCACTAAATAAAAAATCAGCTGAGTAGAGCTATAGAGTTCTGATGTCGCTTGTAGTTTGGTTATATTTTTAAGACAATTGTCTCCTGGGATAGCTTTTTCGGGAGTTTTGCTAAATGTCTGACGCATGACAGATTTACATTCCTTGAATGTTCTTTTTTTTTTAAAGGTTTATGCATTCAAGAACTGGGGTGTAGGCCAGAGGTATGGGGGTAGGGGGATGAGAGGATTCACTAGAGACAAGAGTGGGGAGCCCAACAGGCAGATCTACTGAAATACACTGCTGAGGGGAGCAGCGGGGAGGCAGGAGAGGTCTGCTGCGCCTTGTGGGTGTCCCCTCCCTGGCCGTGGATTGAACTCAGACCACACTGGTGATAATGCTGAAGTCTCCCTAAGCCACAAGGGAGGTCCCATATTTTGAATCCTCTTAACACATGATGACTTACTGCACAAATACTCTGAATAAAAATTTACTAGAACATACACATGCTCCCACGGTTCCTTTGATGCTTACATCAGCCTCAGGAGATTCAGGCACTGGGCATCCTGTGTCACTTACTCTATAAACGTGTTGCTGCCCTAGTTGGCGCTATGCTGTTTCCTAGAACCTTACCAAAATCTTCAAAAGCAATAAGATGCTAAGGGCTGGTGTGCACAGAAAGCCAGCTTGTCGTGGTCACAATAGGTGGGATGGTCCCACCTATTGAGGTCCCCTGCCCCCCCTTCTTGGCTGGCCCCAGTGGCAGCTTCTAGCGGCACTGAAGTCACGACAACCAACCTCATGCTCCAAAATGTGATAGGAAAAGCTGAGGAATCTGGGCACCTGTAAATAGCTCCTCCCCAGGGAGTTGCATACTGGCTAGGGCCCTGCCCTGTACAAAGCTTGGGCGTAAATCCCACTCCAGAGTGCAGAGTAAGTCTTCAGGGCAAGAAAGGGAAGGTCCAAGATGGCTGCTTGCACTGAGAGGTGGGGTGCCAGCTGTCATTGTCAGATCCTAACCGGGATTTTTGCATTGGGCTTTCAAACTGTCCCTGGTATTGGGTCCCCAGCCAGGGAGTTGACTCACGTGGCACAGCAGACCTCTCCTGTCTCGCCCGCTGCTCCCCTCAGCAGTGTGTTTCGGTCAATCTGCCCGATCTGTACCCTCTGGTGAATCCTCTCACCCCCCATACTTCTGGCCTATACCCCAGTAACTATGCATAAGTAAATCTTTAAAAACAGGAACTGCGGTACAGGCCAGAGGTGAAGGGGGAGGTGGTGAGAGCATTCACCAAAGACAGAGTGGGGAGCAGAACAGGGTAGATCCACTAAAATAACACTGGTGAGGGGAACGAGACAGGAGAGGTCTGCTGCGCCATGTGGGTCAGCTGCCTGGTCAGGGATCTAACTCATGCTGTAGTGGCTGGCTGAGACTTTAACCCCCATGCCGACAGGGAGGTCCTGTTGATTTACTTTATGCCAGTGGGTTCTGGCATGCATCTCATGATGTCAGTCACCCAGATCAATGATAACCGGGGTGCATACTCTGGAATTTTCCACATACTAAGCCCAAGTCAACATTATGGTCAATAAGGTGTCGTAGTCTATTTCAGATGTCCTCCAAGGCTGGGCATTTGTTGGTGAGGGTGACCAGTTTTGAGGATAACCCTGTCTGGTCATTTTTAGAGTCTGTAGCCCAGAGTTGATTGGCTACAGCTATATTTTCATTTTCTTTGCAGCTATCATCTTGCCTGAGGAGCCTGAGAGCCTTCAACCAAGAGCAGCTGCCAAGATGGCCAGGGAACAAGAAAGCAAATATTTTAGGTTCTTTTTCTGGGTATTTGTTGTACGCATGTACATATAGTGTATTATTATTAGAGTGAGTAATGTGTTTCAGCTGACTTGGAACTGATACATCCTTTAAATCTTACCCTTTAAATCTTGAAAGCTCTTGAGAACTCTAAGTGGACAGACAGAGATGGAGTAGTTGATGAAGGGTTTCCTCTGAGCTGCTTTTTAGAAGGCTGGAGATCAGGACAGTATAGTCCACACACATCATGTGGCCAACACTTCCGTGCTTACACTGGTTCTGCAGTCTGGATTCCTTCCCCAGGACCCCTTTTTTTAAAGATTTTATTTATGCATACAAGAGCTGGGGTACAGGCCAGGTGCCGGTGGTGAGAGGATTCACCAGAGACAGAGTAGGGAGCAGAACAGGCGGATCCACTGATGTACACTGCTGAGGGGAGCAGCAGGCGAGGCAGGAGAGGTCTGCTGCGCCATGTGGGTCCCTCCCTGGCCTGGGATTGAACTCTCACTGCAGTGATTGCGGAAGCCCCACAGTGCAGGCTCAACCCCTTGCACCACCAGGGAGGCCTCCATGACCCCTTCTTAGAAGCCATGTTACTGTTTATGGGTGTTTCTGTTTGTGAAGATGTTAACACCTCATATTGCTCCTCCTGGCAGGGGAGTCCACCTACATCCATACCAGTAAGATGTGTGCAACTGCTTCACCAGTCTTACTTCCATTTTGAAATGATAGGAAGTGGGATGTGATATCTCCTTTGGTTTTCTTTTCCCGGTATGGAAGGTCATTTCTCATGAGATGGTTCCCCTAGACACCCCAGAACACTTGGCCCCACCTGTGCCTGCCCATATCACCCTGAACCTGGATGAAGGGAGTGGTTGGGCTTCGGCTGGGCGGCGTGCTGCCGCATACCTGGAGGAAGGAGACACAGGGCCTTCTCTGAGCCAGGACCATGCCTCTCCAGAGCCCATGCTCCTGAGACACTGTGGGCCCCTGCAATTCACTAAACAAGGGGAGCCTGGGAAAGAGGAAACTCCCACTCAAGATTATTTTTCTGGGTGCATCAAGTCCTGACATAATGGTTTGGTCTTCTTGCTACAGCTATTCGAAATATATGACAAGGTGTTTGTAGCTTGTGTTTTTGGGGAGGAAACCCTAGTCGCCTTTGTGCCCCCTCACACCCAACCCATGCATTCCCCCAAAGCCCCATGAGGTCCCAGGAGCTGTGGCAGTAAGAGTACTGTCTGGAGCATCCCCCTGGCGCCTTACCCAAGGCCCTAGGGCAGGGGCTGGAGAAAGGCGTCCTCACACCTCCAGGTAAGGGGTGCGGGTGGTGGGGTGCAGATCACAGCTGAGGCCACTGGAAGCTCACCTCTGGTTTAGGCCAGGGCCTGCCAGCGGTCTGACCTGACCCTGGGGCCTCCTCAACCAAGCCCGAGTGCGGCCCCGGGCTACTCCTGGCTCTAGGCGCCTGACCCGCTAGACAGGTGGGGGCTCCTGAAACCCGAGCGCCCCTCATCGCGCGGCCGGCTGGCGGCTCTGGGTCCACCCGCACAAGATGCACTGCGTTCTCCGCGGTCCGCGCGGGAGCGGCGCCGTCTGCACTGAGCTCAACTGGCCGGCCGCCGCCTGAACCGGCTGCGCTGACAAGGGAGGTGGGGAGGATGTGGGAAGCGTTTGTCAACTGCTCACATTTCTCCGACCGGGAACGGGCTCCCAGATCTTCCCAGAGGCCCGACGGTCCTGGGCGCACCCCCGGGCCTGGGCTCCCTGGGCGCGCCGCGGCCCCGCGCTTTTCCCTGGGGCCGGCAGCAGGCGGACGCCGGCGTCCCGGCCGGCCCCCCGCGCCCCTCCGGGCTCCCGGCGACGCGCGGACACCGCGGCTCCGCCGCCGCCACTCCCCCCACATTCCAAAGGCCGCAGCGCCGTCTCCTTCCTCGCATTCCTGCCCCCACAAAAGAATCCCTCCGCCCCCCGCACGGCGGCGGGGAGGAGGGGGCGCGGCCGGCGCCGGAGAGTGCACATTCCTCCGCCGCGCGCCACCCAGCCGAGCGCCGCGGCCGCCGCACCGCGCGTGGCCGGCGCAGCGACCCCGGCCCGGCGCCGGCCCCGCCCCGCCCCGCGCCCAGGGGTCCCGGGGCGGGCTCCGGGCTGCGGGCGGACGATGCGGCGGCGCGGCCGGAGCGGCGGCGGGAAGCGGAGGCGGAGGTGACGCGCTAGGGCCGGCGGGCCGGGCCATGCAGCGCTCCCGGGCGGCCGCGGACGACGCGGCGGTGCTCCTGGCCGGGCTGGCCCTGCGGGAGCCGGAGCCGGGCGGCGACTCGCCGGGCCGGGGGCGGCGGGGGCCGCGGCCCGGGCCGGGAGACGAGGCGGCTCCGGCGCGGGGCCGCAGAGGGAAGGGCGGCGGCGGCGGCCCCGAGGCCGGGGCGGACGGACCGAGCCGCGGGGAGAGAGGCCCGCGGCGCGCGGGGCCCACCGAGCTCAGCGCGCCGCCGGCGGGCAGCCCCCGGGCCAGCCTGGCGGGCTCCGACGGCGGCGGCGGCAGCGCCCGCTCCAGCGGCATCAGCCTGGGCTACGACCAGCGCCACGGCAGCCCGCGCCCCGGCCGCTCGGACCCGCGCCCCGGCCCCGGGCCGCCGTCGGTGGGCAGCGCCCGCTCCAGCGTGTCCAGTCTCGGCTCCCGCGGCTCGGCCGGCGCCTACGCCGACCTGCTCCTGCCCGGCGTCGGCCCCGCGCCGGCTCGCTCCCCGGAGCCGGCCGGGCCGGCCCCCTTCCCTCTGCCTTCGCTCCAGCTGCCCCCCGGCCGAGAGGGCGGCCCGAGCGCGGCGGAGCGGCGGCTGGAGGCGCTGACTCGAGAGCTGGAGCGGGCGCTGGAGGCGCGCTCGGCGCGGGACTACTTCGGTGAGCGAGCTCGGCCGGCCGCCCCCCGCCGTCCCGGGCCCGGGTCGCGGGCGGCCCCTGGGAGGAGAGCGCGGGGTGGCTGGGGCTGGGGGGCGAGCGGGACTCAGAGGCGCGGGGGTCGGCGGACGAGCCGCCGCAGAGGGTGGGCGGGCGCGGAGCGGTAATTTGGGACGCAGCTTCGGCTCCCCGACGACGGAGGCACTCGGGCGAAGCGAGCAAGTCGCGGTCTTAGGAGAGCGACTCTTCTGGTCGTTTCTTCCCACCCCTACGGCGCAGACACTCGGTAGGGACCCCACCCCCGGCAGCCTGGGGTGTGGACGCCAGCGGGAGGAGGAGAGGCCCAGGTGCCGCCGAGCCCGCCGGACCCGCGGCTCTGTGATGGCAGTGGCCGGAGGCCGAGGGGTGAGGGCGGGCGAGCCACGCTGATGGGGAGGGTCCGCGCTAGCCGCCCTGGGCCGCCCTCGCGCCGCACGGTGCTGGGTCTGTGAGTGCTTCACTGGGCATCGTGCTTCACAGCCCTGGCAAAGCCCGCCAGTCCCACTGCCACCGCCGCCGTTTCCAGCCCTACCCGGGCCCCTCACTCCTGGTGGCTTGGACCGGTCAAGACTCCTGGGCTAGAGGTTCTGAGCCGAGGCGCGGGGAGGGGGCGTCCTTCTCCCCTGACTGATCGCCAGGAAGGCCGGGCCCCTGGCTTTGAGGCCAGGGTTGGGTGCTCGGAGCAGGCTCCCGGGGGTCTGCTCGCTCCAGCTAGCAGCGGGGATGCCCTGAGAGCGTCTTGGGTGAGGAGGAGGCTGGAGGCCAGGCCAGCCGCGGGGCATTCCAGGCAGAGGGAGGAATGTGGGCGAAAGGAGGCCAGTAAAAGGTATCTGGCCCCTCTGCACTCCCAGGGGTTGCAGCTCAGGACTGGTCAGGTCCTGGTCAGGGGCGTGTGGGGCCCTAAGGCAGTCTGCTTTGTGGGGGGCCCAAAGGGTTCAGGCTGTGAGTGTGGGGGTGATTTAATGGTTTGGCTGGTCTTGTACAGCCTTGGATGGCCCGGGAGATGCCTTAGGAAGCTGTTGTGTCTCCTGCCTGCTCCCACCTGCCCCACATGCAGCAGGGCCTGAGCCGGGGGTGTGGGTGCAAGTGGGGAGCAGATGGGGTGTCCTGAGTGCTTCGGTGGCCACTGAGTCAGTGTAGCTGGGTCTGTGAAGCGGAGGGGCTTCAGGCCCTGGCAGGTCACGGGGTGAAGGGGTTACAGACCACAGGGCACTCTGCCTCACGGTGGCAGCCACCTGGGGGGGCATGAGCCGTGGTAGATGTTTTTCCAGGAGAGGCCAGGTATTTATTTAAAGGCATGGATGCAGTGCTGTACTTTGCTGCTGATTCTGACCTTTGGAAGCCATGAAGCTCGTTCGTGACCCTGAGGCACAGGGGCTGGACACAGGAAGCCTGCAGGTGGCACGGCCCAGTGGCCCCGCAGTCCTTCGCCTCAGCGTGGCTCCTCTGCCCTGTGCCGTCCCTTCCCCTCCTTGGCCCTGCGCCAGCTGGCCCCCGGCCCCTCTCTGCTGAGGTCCTTCCTCGCTCACCCGGAGCCACTAAGCAGCCAGCAGCCTCAGGTTTCCAGAACCTCTTTCACTTCGGGGCCCTCGCTGCCTTCTCTTTCACCATTGCCCCTGCACGGTTTCGCTTCTCTCCCACGGCTGCTGCGGCTGCCCGTGCCGGTTCCTCTGCTGCCCGCCCAGACTCCCGGTGCTGTGCTGTACGGGCCTGAGGGCAGCTGGTCCTTGGCCAGTTCCCGCTTCCACCTCTTTTTTTTTTTTTTTTTAATAGTTATTCTATCTTTTTAAAATTTTTTTTAAAGATTCATTTATTTTTGCATACAAGCACTGGGGTGAGAGGATTCACCACAGACAGAGCAGGGAGCAGAATAGGCAGATCAACGGAAGTACACTGCTGAGGGGAGCAGCGGGCACAGCAGGAGGGGTCTGCTGCGCCATGTGGGGCCCCTCCCTGGCCGGCAGCAGGGATTGAACTTATGCTGCAGTGGCTGTGGTTTGCTTCATAGTGCATTGCTCAACCCACTGCGCCACCATGGAGGCCCCACTTTCACCTCTTAACCGCCTTCCTCCTGCCCCCGGCCCTGCCCTTTCTGCCCTGCCTGGAAAAATGGAGGGCAGCAGTTGCGGTCCCGTTGGCGCTGGCCCCGTCAGCAGGCGGTCAGGTCCACATCCAGACCCCTCCAGCTCCACCTTCTCCGCCTTCAGCTTTCTCCCTTCCCCTGGCCCTTTTTCCGTTGGCCATAATACGTGTGAGGGTCTGCCAGTGGACACAGAAGCCCCTGACCTACATGGCCAGCGGGCGGCTGCCGCCCTCACCCCTGGTCTGCTTGGCGGTCACTGTCCTCCGCCGTCCCCTCTCCTGGCTGAGCCAGCTCTTGCACAAGCCCCTGGCGACAGCAGCCCTGGCCCCCGCGGTACCTGCGAGGCCTTCTTGGTCCCGTGTGCTGCACCGTCCTACAGTGGTCCACCTGCTCTGGAGATGCTCTACCCCTCGTTTCTGGGCCTCGCGCCCCTGGTTCTCCGACGTCAGTGCATGTTTATTAAAGTGGTGCAAACACGTGCTTAGAAAAGTCAAACAGAAAACAAACAAAAACAAAATCAAACAAAACCAAAGGATGACTAACACCCGCCGGGCCTCCCGCCCACCCTCCCCCTGGCTCTGCAGGCCACGCTGGGCCCTTGTTCTGCCACCACCGGCCTTTTGCGGAGTTGGTGGGAGAGCGGCGGGGACAGAGTTCCTGGGGCCACGGGCGATGGTGGGGGCAGATCAGTCTACTTTGGAGACATCGCCTGGCTGCAGCTTTGGGTGGATTACGGGGGCCAGGCTGGGAATGCTGCAAGGAGGCCGTGGAAACAGCTGTGGGATCAGCACTGACGGCATCTGGAGCAGGCCAGCGGGGCTGTTCTCAGTGTTTCAGTTGCCGAGTTATGTCAGCGCGGAAGGTTTCACGTACATGTCTAGCGGTTCTTGACAGTCTGGGATCTTGGCCACGCAGGCCTGCACTCAGGCCTGTACCCTGCACTGGGTGGGGGGCAGACGCGAGAGGGGGACTCCTTTCCACCAGGCTCCCCTCCCACTACCTTCATAGTGGTGCCTGGGTTTGAGGGCGTCTGTGGGCTCCCCCTCCCCCTGGGGGCAGTGGGGCGGGGGGCGGGGGGTGAGGCATGGGAAGCCCAGGAAGGAGAGAGGGATCCCGAGCAGGGGTGGGGAGGGAGGAGAAGACCCAGACTACCAGGTCCAGGTTGTAAGGTGGCGACAAAGGGGAGGCTGGTCCCCCACTGGCAGGGTCACGGCTGAGAGCACAGGCCTCTAGGAGCTGGTGGAGTGTGCCAGGTGGGCTTTTTAGGCCCAGGGAGGGGACCGCCTGGCTGATACGGGAGGAAGGGCTTTTGCAAGGTGGAGAAGCTCGGCCATGGTCAAGTGTTAGGAGAGAGATCTTGTGGCAAACAAGAGGGAGGTATATCCTGGAGCAGCCAGAAGATTTGGGGTCCAGAGTACGGATGCAACCCATCTGGCAGCTGGAGACCCTGGGGAACCCTGCAAAGGGGCTTTTGAGGTCTGGGCTGGCCAGGACGTCCTAAGGGACAAGCCACGCTTCCCCTCCCCCACCCCGCCTGCAGAGCACCGACTGTGCTGCCCAGGGTCTGCATTCCACCCGGTAACCCCAGAGGCCCCGGAGAGCTCCCCTCCCTCATTTCCTTTAGACATTGTTCAAATATCACGGTGTCCCCGGCCGTGCCCTGAGCCCTGTTTACAGGCCACGCACACTGCGATTCTTGTCAGCCTTCTTTTCCTTCCAGAGCACGCTGCCCCCCTCAGATGTCACCTGCCTGTTTGCGTCTGTCCCCTCCTGGGATGAGGCCCCTCGAGGCTGGGGGCTTGAGTCAGGGTCTCCAGCCCGCTCTGCTGTGGGGCCGCATGCTCTCTGGACAAGAGCCGGCGGACCTGGGGCAGGGCAGGCAGCTGGGGGGGTCAGTGAGGTGCTGGGCGTGCCTGTGGTTGGCAGTCCTGGTGCACAGGCCACACAAGGGTTTTCCTGCGCTCAGGGGCAGGCCTTAGAAAGACGCCCGGTCTCGGTGTCAGAATCGGGCCGTGGTGCCCCGCTAGCACCGGCTTCTCCCATGACAGCAGCAGGAAGCCCCAGTCACGGGCCCTCGTGCCCACGTCAGCCTTCAGGCGCGGAGGGGTGGGGGGCCAGGGAGCGCATTTGGCTGGGCCAGGCGGGTATGGGGCCAGCGTTAGAACCGGGGGTGCGTGCCCACCCAGGCCCCCGCACCGCGGAGCTGACCGCCGCTCTCTCCTCCCATAGGCATCTGCATCAAGTGTGGACTTGGCATTTACGGGGCACGACAGGCGTGCCAGGCCATGGGGAGCCTGTATCACACCGACTGCTTCACCTGCGACTCCTGCGGTAGGTGCACCCCTCCTGCGCTCCGGCACCTGCGTGCCGGCTGCTCAGTCTTCCGGGTGGAGGAGTTGTGGCCCTTTCCCCTGAGCTCGGCCTCTGAGCTCTCTGGGCCCGGGGACATCTTCTGGGCCCCAAGGAGGAAGCACCGGGCCTGGGAGGAGCCTTTTGCTGGCCCTCCGGCCCGTGGCTTTGGACTCTCTGGCCTTCACCGTGCCATGTGGCCCAGCTGCTTGGCCGGGGGCGTCAGGTGCCAGCGAAGGGCCTTCTGCCTGCATTTTCCTTTTCCCCACTTTACACACAGTACGAACTATGAACCTTATCACTCAACCTAGACAGAGTTACAAAGAGAAACGTGAACATTGGGGAGAGGGTGAGGGGCCCAGGGAGGAGGGGACCCAGGGCCTGGAGGGCCTTGGAGGTGGGTGTGGGTGCTGTCATGCATCTGCAGAGGTGGGAACCTGTACCCTAAGTCCGTGTTGCAAACCGGTGTTACCACAACACAAAGTAATTTAATAAAAGTATTTAAAAATAATGCCAAAAAGAAGAAAAAGAAAAATGTAGCTATAAACCAACCAACACCATAAATCTGCACACTTGATTTCCCCGCTGTTCTTTCAGGCGTTGTCCCTAAATAAACATCTTTTATTCATTTACATCAAAAAATCTAATACTTTTTAAGAGTATAATACACGCATTGTTAGGTTAAATGGTCCTCGGGAGCTATTTTTGAAAAGGGAAAAAGCCACTTACCTTTCCTCTCCTGTTCGCATCCCCGGGGCAGCTTCTTAGTATTTTTCAGCAATTTCTCCTGGTGGACACCTCCATATCTCATGAGAATGGCTCTGGTTTCTTTCTTTTCTTAGTTTTTTATTTATTTATGCACACAAGAGCTGGGGTACAGGCCAGAAGCACGGGGGTGTGAGAGGAGCCACCAGAGACAGAGTGGGGAGCAGAACAGGCAGATGGGCTGAAACACACTGCTGAGGGGAGCAGCGGGTGAGGCAGGAGAGGTCTGCTGTGCCATGTGGGTCCCCTCCCTGGCGGGGATCAAACTCGTGCTGATGCTTCACAGTGGCACTCAGGCAGCTGCTGCGCTTCCAGGGAGGCCCCATTTTTCTCTTTGATGCGTAAATTGCCTCAAGCCTGGCAGAGAGGCCTCTGCACTTGGCTCCAGGGCCCATGTAAGGGCCCGTCATCTGGGAAGGGCTTCCTTATGCACTCACGCGGTGATCCAGGTTCCTCTCTGTTTCCTTCTTTTTAGTTTTGTTATATTTATTTTTAATTTTTTTTAAGTGATTACAATTTACATAAAGTACAGCAAACAGGTCTTAAAATATCTGGTTCAAGGGCCTCCCTGGTGGCCTGGGGTTAAGTCTCAGCACTATCACTGCTAAGGCCTGAGTTCGATCTCCGGCCAGGGAGGGGACCCAGGGCGCAGCAGACCTCTCCTGTCTCACCTGCTGCTCCCCTCAGCAGTGCATTTCGGTGGACCTGCCTGTTCTGTTCCCCACTCTGTCTCTGGTGAAGCTCTCACCCCCACCCATTTCTCTGGCAACACCCTAGTTTTTCTATGCATAAGTAATTTTTTTTTTTTAATATCTGGTACAAAAGTAGGAGTAGATAGCTACAGCTCACATGCGTAACAAAGATGAAAATTTCAGACATCCTAGAAACTTTTGTGTGTCCTTTTTCTCTTTGTCCTTCTGCTTCCCCGCCGCACATACCTAACCAGTGCTCCGGCTTCCACCGCCCCTTGGGAATTAATTTTATCTTTTCTAGAACTTCATATAAACGCAGCCAAGTCCTGTGCACTGATTTCTGGCAGACTTTTTTCTCTCCGTTAAACATGTCTTCCAGTCCCTGTGGCCGCCGGGGTCAGGGCAGGGCTCCCTGTGTGACTCTGCCAGTTTGTTTACCCGTTTAACTGTTGGCCCACACTGGGCTGTGCCATGGACATTCTTGTACAGGTCACTTGTGGGCAAACGTGTGCTCATTTCTCTTGGGTCGGTGCCAGGGCAGTGGAATTTCTGGGTCACAGGCTAAAGTGTATGTTTAACTTCGTAAGACACTGCCAAGTGGTATTCCCACCAGAAATGTCAGAAAGTTGGGTCATTCTGCATATTTGCCAGCAATTGGTACATTAGTCCTTGTTAACTTTACCCACCCTAATGGCTGTAAAGTGGCATCTTGTGGTTTTATTTATTTATTTTTGAATTATTTTTTTAAGATTTATGCACACAAGAGCTGGGGTACAGGCCATAGGCATGGGGTGGGGGTGGGGTGAGAGGATTCACCAGAGACAGAGTGGGGAACAGAACAGGTAGATCTTCGGAAATACACTGCTGAGGGGAGCAGTGGGCGAGGCAGGAGAGGTCTGCTGCGCCATGTGGGTCCCCTCCCTGGCTGGGGATCGAACTCGTGCTGTAGTGGCTGCAGATGCTCCATAGTGCAGTGAACCCCTTGCGCCACCAGAGAGGCCCTAAGCTCACTGGTTTTAGTAGTTTCTTGAACATTCCTTCCTTCTGATTTTCCACAGGACATAGTCACAGCCTCTGTGATTAAAGACAGTCTTCCTTCCTTCCCAGTCTTTGACTTTCTCTGCTTGCCTTGCCTTAGACCACGCAGGCAATGTTTGGTCCTCAAGGAAAAGGCCGGTCCAGTGTTGGCGGTGTGTGCCTCCTGGGAAGGGGCTTCCCTCTGCTCCCCGTTGGGCCTCTGGCTCTTCCTGAGATCCTTGTGCAGCCTGCTCTGTGCACTGGGGCTGCTGTTTTCATGGGACCCTCCACTGGGCTCCTTCAGCTGGTGCGGGCTGTGACATTCACGGATCCAGAAAACTCTTCCCACGGGGCCTCCCTGCTGGCACAGGGGTTAAAGTCTCAGCACTATGAAGCATCCACAGCCTCTGCAGTGGGAGTTCGATCCCTGGCCAGGGAGCTGACCCACATGGCACAGCAGACCTCTCCTGCCTCACCCGCTGCTCCCTTCAGCAGTGTGTTTCAGTCCATCTGCCTGTTCTGCTCCACGCTGTGTCTCTGGTGGATCCTCTCACCTCCACCCCGCTGGCCTGTACCCCAGCTCTTGTGTGCATGAATAAATCTTAAAAAAAAAGAAAACTCTGGGCCCTCCCCTGGTGGCGCAGTGGGTTAAGCAATGCACTGTGAGGCAAACCACGGCCACTGCAGTATGAGTTCGATCCCTGCTGCTAGCCAGAAAGGTGACCCGCATGGCTGGGCGGACCTCTCCTGCCTTCTCCGCTGCTCCCCTCAACAGTGTGTTTCAGTCAATCTGCCTGTCTGCTCCCTGCTCTGTCTCTGGTGGATCCTCTCACCCCTGGCACTTCTGGTTTGTACCCCAGTTCTTATATGAATAAAAAAATAAAAATATTTAAAAAAAACTCTTTCTGAGAAGTCTCTCCTGAGTTCAGCTGAAGTGACTGTTTGTTTTAATGACCAAAACATCGACTTGCACTTGAAAAATACCACTTCATATATTTTCTCTGACAACTTCTTGCAGTTGTTCTGTTGGTAATATGCTTAGCTTAATTTTTTCACTTTTTTTATTTTGTTACACTGTTGTTCATTTTTGGATAGTATTTGATTTGTCTTCACAGGTATAGCCCCCAGAAGCCCCCCACCAGCACATCACCCGTAAACTGTCACACCACCACAGTCCCCTGTGCTTCTCCTGACCCCTCTCGCCCTCCCCTGCTTGCAAGCTTTGTCTTTTTCTTGGCCTTTTTTCGGTTTCCATATATTCCCCCCTATAGGTGAGACCATCTGGTATTTTTCTTTTTCTTTTTCTTTTTTTAAAGATTTATTTATTTATGCATACAAGAGCTGGAGTACAGGCCAGAGGTGGGGTGGTGAGAGAATCCACCAGACAGAGCAGGATGCAGAACAGGCAGATTGACAGAAACACACTGCTGAGGGGAGCAGCGGGTGAGGCATGAGAGGTCTGCTGTGCCATGTGGGTCACCTCCCTGGCCGGCAGCAGGGATCGAACTCGTGTTGCAGTGGCTGTGGTCTGCTTCATAGTGCGTTGCTTAACCCACTGCGCCACCAGGGCGGGCCCTATTTTTCTTTTTCTTTCTGACTTATTTCATTGAGCATAAATCCCTTCTAGCTCCGTCCATGCTGCTGCAAAGGGCATGAATCTATCTCTTCTGATTGCTGAGTAGTGCTCCATGGTGTATATGGACGCCATCTTCTCATCCACTCGTCTGCTTTTGTGCATTTAGGTTGTTTCCATATCTTAGCTGTTAGAACTATGCTCAGCTTTATTTTTTTAAAAATATTTATTTATGCACATAAGAACTAGGGTACAGGCCAGAGGTGTGAGAGGTGAGAGAACTCACCAGAGACAGAGCAGACAGATGTATTGAAATACATACTGCTGGGCCTCCCTGGTGGCGCAGTGGGTTAAGCAACGCACTATGAAGCAGATCACAGCCACTGCAGCACGAGTTCAATCCCTGCTGCCGGCCAGGGAGGGGACCCGCATGGTGTAGCAGACCTCTCCTGCCTCGCCCACTGCTCCCCTCATTATGTGGGTCCCCTCCCTGGCCAGGGATGGAACTTGTGCTGCACTGGCTACGATTGCTTCATAGTGCTGCACCTTAACTCCCTGTGCCACCAGGGAGGCATTGTTTTGTGGTTTTTTTGGTTTTTGGTTTTTTTTAAAGATTTATTTATTTATGCATACAAGAGTTGGGGTACAGGGCAGAGGTGTGGGCAGTGAGAGGATGCACCAGAGACAGAGTGGGCAGCAGAACAGGCAGACTGACTGAAACACACTGCTGAGGGGAGCAGCGGGTGAGGCAGGAGAGGTCTGCAGAGCCATGTGGGCCCCCTCCCTGGCCAGCGGCAGGGATCGAACTCGGCTACAGTGGCTGCGGTTTGCTTCATAGAGTGCTGCTTAATCCACTGCGCCACCAGGGAGGCCCTGAAAAAATATTGTTATAACAATATCAGTGATATAACATTAAAGGGAAATTTAAACATTCACCCCATAGTCTGCGTCTCTCTGTTGGAAGGGGGTGCTGAGGGCTGGAGACGGGGCCTCTCCCCTGGTGACCGGTGGCCCTAGACCCTCTGTAACCCTTGCCCTTGCAGGGAGACGGCTTCGTGGGAAGGCGTTCTACAACGTGGGCGAGAAAGTGTACTGCCAGGAGGACTTCCTGGTGAGGGGGCCGCGTCCGCAGCCGGCGCTGTGGGTGGGGGTGGGCCGGGACTCCTGGTTCACGCGGACCCAAGACGGGGCACCCCTGCGAGCGGCAGTGCCCGCTGGCCCCGACGCGCTGGCCCGTCCCTTCCAGTACTCCGGCTTTCAGCAGACGGCCGACAAGTGCAGCGTGTGTGGACACCTCATCATGGAGATGGTGAGCCCGCCCCCGGCTCCTGGGGCCCCGCTGGCGTGGGCACAGCCTGAGGCCCCCTTTCGCTGTACAGACCGGCCGGGGTCCGGGCAGAGCCCCTCGGGCTGTGCTGAGCCCTCACCTGCACTGACCCCCAGTGCCTCCCGCCCCCAGATCCTGCAGGCGCTCGGCAAGTCCTACCACCCGGGCTGCTTCCGCTGCTCCGTGTGCCACGAGTGCCTGGACGGGGTGCCCTTCACCGTGGACGTGGACGGCAACATCTACTGCGTCCGGGACTACCACACGTGAGCGGCGCTGTGGGCCGGTGCGCGGCGCCTCTGCCCCGCCTGGCTGCGCGCTCGGACCCTGCCCGCCCCGCGCCTGCTCCGGGCCGCAGAGGGGGCGGAGCTCGCAGCTGTCCTCGCTGCCCCGCCTGCCTGCGTGCAGCCCTCCTCTGGGCGACGGGGCCTCCCGCTGCCCTTCTGGCATCGGTTCTTCTGTCCAGGGCCAAGCGCGCCTCCACGTGGGCTGGAGCTGGGGCTCCGCGGTTTCCTTCCCGCCCTCTGGTACCTGCGTGTCGCTGACTCGCTCCCCCTCACGTGGCTCCAGCTCAGGCCCAGAGTCCTGGCCGCTGCTGCCTCTCGGGGACCTGGTGTACTTAGTGTGTCCCCAGGCCTCTCGGAGGTGTCAGCGAGGGGTGGCACAGCTGGGCCTTAGGGCAGGGAACTCAGAGAGCATGAGGCAGAGAGCGAGGCAGAATCTGAAGCCGTCCTGGTGGAGGGGGCGGGTGGAGGGGAACTGGGGAGCAGATAAGTGGCCAGTGCCGGGAAGGCCTGGCGGAGGCTGCTCCTGCCCAGCACACGGAAAGGGACCTGATGTGCAGGCCATGGCTGGGGCTTCTGGGGGTGCACCGGCCCTGCGCCCTTGGCCTCTGGTCTCTCAGCTGGTGTCCTTTACCCCTCCAGGGTTTTTGCGCCCAAGTGTGCCTCCTGTGCCCGTCCTATCCTCCCTGCACAGGTAGGAGCCTCTCCCTGGAGGTGGTGGGGTCCCCGCCCAGCGGGCCCTGCCAGCACTGCCGGGCTGCCCCAGGTCTAGGGCCTAATGGGAGGGCTAAGCCGGCGCCCCGCCCAGTCCCTCGGGCCAAGGGTGTGTAAAGGGGCATGAGTAAGAGGGTGGTGGTGCCCCCTGCTGCTAGGCGCCCCCCAGCGGGCTGGGGTGGGCGGGAGGGCTGGCAGAGCGGGGCGTCCCTGTGTGGTCGGCGCTCAGGCCCTGCCTGTGCCGGCTCTGCCCGAGCTGCTGCGCCTGGGAAAGCAGAACTGGATGCCAAAGGGGTGAAACGAACACGTCACCCCACATAGCGCCCGTGGGGTGCTGCTCGCCGGTGCCTGCTGGGCTGCAGCTGCGGGAGGAAACCAGGGCCCGCGCATGCGTTGTGTAACCAGGGGAGGCGCCATTAGTCTCTCCTGGGCGGGCATCCGCTGAGGGCCCACCCCCGGTGTGCTTCTGTGTCTGAACCCCGCGTCCCCCGCCAGGGCTGCGGGACCACCGTCCGCGTGGTGTCCATGGACAGAGACTACCACGTGCAGTGCTACCGCTGCGAGGTGAGCCTGGCGGCGCCGCCCCGCTGCTCTTCTCCCGCTGTGCCCCCGAGGCCCGTCCTGCTGCCCTCCCACTGGCCCCTCCTCCCCCCCACACTGTCCCTCGCAGCCTGGGTCTTACCAGCCAGGTATTCATGGGGTGCTTCCATTGTGTGCTGCGGGGAGTGCCGAGGGTAAGGACGGCCCCTCCTCTCTCTGCCCATGCACTGGGGGCTCAGACACGCTCTACCCTCGGGAGAGGCCGGTGCTCAGGCAGTATCTGTGCACACGGGGGAGCGTTCTATCAGGCCTTCGAGGGGGCCTTGGAACGTCAGGGGAGGCTGTCTGGAGAGCCTTCAACCAAGTTAAGATTTGAAAGTTGACTAAGAACCAGAGAGGCATTGGGAAGGGCCTTTGCAGGCAACAGAAGGTGTGGCCGCGGTGGGTAGGCCTCTCTGCGCCAGGGAGAGACCCGGCTGGGGCAGAAGGCCAGGGGAGCGGAGGAGCGCGGGCTCACCCTGAGGGCAGTGGGGAGTGATTGAAGAGGAGCGACTCCTGGACTCCTGCGCTTGGGTGCTGGGAAGGGCGCTTGGGTGCTGGGAAGGGCGTGTGCTGCCCTGCAGGGCATGGATTTGTGGGAAGGGAATGGGGGCTGCTGGAGGAGGCTATGGGGCGGCACCGTCGGGGAGCTGGGCCTCGGGAGTAGAGCGAGCTGAGTGGTGGCTGGGCAGGAAAAGGGACTGAGTAGATGAGTGAGTGGGGGTAGGGGTTTGGGTGTGGAGGGGTATCCACTGGGTCCGCAGGAAAGGGGCAGCGTGAGAGGAAGAGGTGGGGAATCCCTGGCTTTTGGCAGCTGAGACCCCGAATGCAGGTATCTGGTGGCAGCTGGATGCGCTGGAGTCAGAGACGCACAGCATGCACAGCCCCGCCTTCTGGGAGCATTGCCCTGTGAGTTCCAGTGGCCTCGGCCTCCAAATTGTCAAGCCACGGAGGCCCGGCGGGCTCTGGGCAGCCACAGGAGGCGCTGCAGGGCTCACCCCCTCTGTCCCCTCCTGGCCGCTTGCTGACCTGCCCTGCCTGCCCATGCGTTTGTCTGTTTTTTAAGATTGTTTTTAATTTATTTTTGTGTAGAACTGAGATACAGGCCAGAGGTGTTGGGGGGAGAGGATTCACCAGAGACAGAGTGGGGAGCAGAACAGGCAGATTGACTGAAACACACTGCTGAGGGGAGCAGCGGGCCAGGCAGGAGGGGTCTGCTGTGCCATGTGGGTCAGCTCAGTTCCTGGGATAGCTCAGTGCGACTTAGCCCTGGCACCACCAAGGAGGGCCCCATATAACGTCATAAGCATAGAAAGTCTGCCTGTGAATGCAGCACAGTGGTGAAAGGGAAGGTACGTACCGAGCAGAATCCCAGTTTACTCCATGTCTCCAGTTCCTCTTCCATTAGCTCTTCAAGCCAGTGGCCCCTGGAATCCAGTCCCTGTGTAGCCTCTCCCATTTCCTCTCCACTTTCCCTTAGAGCCATCAGGTTTTTGTCTTCCTCACTTTTATTTCCCTATCACCCCCAGGTGCTGCGGGGGCAGCTCTCTGCCCTCCTTTCTGGTTATCTGGAGCCTTGGGGGATGGTCAGTTTGCTTTTGTGTTTATGCTGATGCCCACTTACTGCCAGCCTCTCCCCAGACTCCAGCCGCCTCCCTCCTCTAAGTACAGGTTGGGCCCTGGGCTCCCATGGCCTGCCCCTTCCCTGCCCCACCTGAAGAGTAAGAGGCTGAACCCTCAGGAAGCTGTACAAAGCCCCGCAGCTCTGCCTGCCTGCCCACCCCTTGCTCAGGCATGGCCTAATACACCCGCCTCTTACCCTGGGGTCGCCACTGTGCTCTGCCCTAGGACTGCGGGCTGCAGCTGAGCGGGGATGAAGGGCGCCGCTGCTACCCCCTGGAGGGCCATCTGCTGTGCCGCCGCTGCCACCTGCGGCGCCTCAGGCCGGGCCCGCTGCCCCCGCCTGCCGTGCAAGTCACTGAGCTCTGAGGGGGCGCCCTGGGGCTGCGCTCGCCCACGTGTGAGACGCGGACCCAGGGTTCTGTGGCCCTGCCCGCCACCAAGTTGCTGTCTGCAGGGGCCGGCCCCGCGGAGAAGCTACGTCTATTTATTCACGTCTGTGCCTCCTCAAGCCGCTGCCTTGTCTCTGGACTCGCCTGCCTCGGGTCCCACCCGTCATGACCTCGGTCCCTGGGCCTCCGCAGCCCCTCGATGCGGGACAGGCTCCCAGACCTGCCGAGGGGCCACGGCTGGCAGCCACTGGATGTGCGGGAGGCGCTGGAGTGCCACGGGCCGCCTCCCCTCTCCCCCACTGGTTTGGGGCAGAAGCCTATCCGCATTTGACCTGGCCTGGGACCCCTCCAGGAGAGCTCGCTGGGTAGGGGAGGGCCTGACGGAGGACCTGGGCAGAGGTGCATGTTTGCACGCCGCCTCGTCAGCACCTGACCCGATGGTGGAAGGGCGCCGTGTTTGAGTGGATGGGTAGTGCCACAGGAGGGGGTGAAGCATGACACCCCAGGAACCCAGGCCAGAGAAGCCCTGCCTTTGGCCATTATCGGGTCAGGCCACCTGATTCTGATGGGCGTTTCAGCCACAGTTCCTGCCGACTTCCCATCTGTGACTCCTGGCTGGGGACTGTGACTCCCCACCTCATCCTTTAGCTTAGGGAAAGAACCCTCTGGTGGATTCCGGCCTTGGCCTCTGTCAAGAGACCACCAGGGGGCGCCCTGCCCACGTGGCCGGGACACCTGCTGCAGTAAAGTGCTGTGTGTCAGGCTCGACAAAAGGCTATGATTTGACTTAAATTAAGTTTTCCCTTTGAGAATATTTTCATTTTCTTTAAAAGAATATAGTTTCTTCTAAAAATGTGGTCCACAGTTCTTATTTCTTAGGAAGATTACAAGCAACTCACAGATGTCCAATTTATATATCATATAGCTAGTTTTCAAGGCAGCAAAAAAAATTGTTGTTTAATTATTTTTGTATAAGTTTCTCTAGAGATCTCAAAAATGTGTCTGCCTTTCAGACTGTAAAACGGTGTGGTTTTGTTTGTGTCCGTGTCTTGAGAATGGGAACCTAGTGGAATGGAACTGGGAAAGTGGGAGCTTATTTCCTCTGAGGCATGTCGGCACAGAGGGGCTCAGACCTCTCCCCTGGGCTTGAGTTGGATTTGCAGCAACTGCATGGGAAGTTTGGTTTCAGGTTTCCAAGAAGTTTGTAAGTGCCGAGATGGGGGAATGCATGTGTCTGTAGAAGGGGACTGCAATAGGGCCAGGGTAGCTTCTTGGAGGAAGTGATTGCCCCAGGGCAGGAGAGTAAGTTCCAGCAACAGGAGCCTGTTTCTAATTTAATCTTCCTCTCAAGCTGGGCTGCTTTGCTTTCTTGCCAGTTATTGCAGTTTCTGATTGCCCTTTTGTTTTCTGTATCGAAGCTGCTTTACCCTTGGTTTCTCCTTGTTGCAAGCTTAGCCCTTCTTGGATCTCTTTCCCTGAGTCTGCTGTGGAGCGGGCATCTGATCTTCCAGCCATGGGGGTCACCATTGACCTCCGTACCTGCTCCACCCTGGCCACTATGCTCCCCCTACTCAGCCAGGATGGAAGCATCACAACCTGGAACTCCCCAGAAGGCAAAGCCAGGGGAATTCTTGGGGGGGTCTGTGGTTTTATCTCAGGCCATGCTTTGCTTTTCCTCTCTGGTCTTCAGGGCCCCAGATGCCTTCTGTCAGGACTGGTGACCACTGCTTCTCACCACAGGGCTTTTGCACATGCTATTTCTCTACCCAAAGCTTTAATTCCTGCCCAAATCCTTCAGATCTCAGCTATACAAGTAAGCTAAGCTGCCAGTTTACACTTTATTGAACTGGAATTTGGGGCTTCCTCTTAAGATTATTCTCCAAAGGGACACCACGCAGTCCCTCTCCAGGAGTTATATTGACCTGATGTTCACTGAGTCTGAGGAAGCAGAGTAAGAGTCAGGCCCAGCCAGGTCAATTGCCATCACCCTCTAACTCAGTGCCAAACCTTCCTGCCCTAAGGTGTTTATTTATTAAAGAGACTTATTTATTTATGCATACAAGAGCTGGGGTGTAGGCCAGAGTTGTGGGGGTGGGTGGATAAGAGGATTCACCAGAGACAGAGTGGAGAGCAGAACAGACAGATGGACTGAAACACACTGCTGAGGGGAGCCTTGGGCAAGACAGGAGAGGTCTGCTGAGCCATGTGGGTCAGCAGCCTGGCTGGGGGTCGAACTTTTGCAATGGCTGCAGATAACTTCATAGTGCTGTGACTTAACTCCTTGCACCACCAGGGAGGCCCCTTGAAGATGCTACTTTGTAGATTCAAGTTGTTCAACAAATCCCAAGCAGGGGGGGGGAAATATCAAAGAATTTTATATCCAAAAAGGTTATGTAGAAACCGTGGAAAACCCATTTGACTACTGAATCCAGGTCAAAGTCCAGGAGTCTGAGGGTAAAAACTCCTAATATCCTATTTTCTGCACTCTTGTGTTTTTTCTATGTAACTTGTATTTTAATATTAAAAAGGGCCACTGTTCTAAAAGAACATTGCTCAAAACGTATCATATTCAGAAAAAAATTTAAAAGGCAATAGACACATGAAAAGATTCCCAATCTTATTAACAATAAAAGAAATGCAAAGTTAGGCCATGAGATACAACTGCACACTTAGCTGACTGGCAGAATTTGAGTTTCACAAAATCAAGTCCTGGCACACAGAAGGCAGCCAAAATTAAGTCTGCAAGGGGGGCGAGTTGGTAAAGGTTGGGAAAACAGTTTGTCACTGTCTAATATAGAGGAAAGTGGGAAAATCTTTGCATCAGCAAATCCTTGCTACATTCTCTAAGCCTCAGAGGAATACAGTTGATGGCACGTTTTAAGCTTGCTACAGGAATTAAAAACCACTCACAAGCCAAAGTAGAGCCAAAATTGAAAGTGTAATGGATTTTAGGCATACTTGACATATACCACAGTCACACTATAATGTAAAAAGTAAGATTAAAGAAATATCCCAAGTGTACACCAAAAGAAGACTGCGTAGACAGAGGCAGGTTAGGTTCTACGGGTTATATAAGTGATTCTTCCCATTTGTCTCCCAAGTCCTCACTCGAGTCCGGTATTGTGTCCTTTGAGGCTATGCAACGCACAACAGCGGGGCAGTTGCGTCCTGGAGGTGACTTTATCTGATCATCCCTTGAGTTCCCAGGGGCTGTCGTTGGTCCTGAGAAGTTACTGTGACAGCCCTGCGGCGAGTACTTTTGGCAAATAAAGCCCTGGGCAAGTGGACGCCAAACGACATGGCCAGGGGCAGCAAGACCTGGGACGAGGCCAGGTTTGGCTGCCACCAGTCTGACCCTCAGCAGGAGAACGTTTGCGCGTGCGCACCAGTGACCCGGGAGGCCTTTTGCCGGGGCAGATTTGTGGCTCGGCCCCACTGTCTTTCCAACGCGAAGTGCAGGGTTGCCCTGGCCTGAGACGCAGGAACAGCCGCAGACGACAACCGCCCTCCCAGGGCTAGGCGCGTGCGTCGCGGCGATGAGGTCACTTACCATCGTCTCGCGATATGCCGAGATCGCGCGCGCCGCAGAGGCTTCTGGGAAGTGTGGTTTCCGGGAGGCAGCGACGCGAGATACCGGGAACTTCGGCCCAGAAGCTCAGGCGTCTGAAAGATGCCGCTGCGGTTCTGCTCGCGGTAGCTTGCAGCCTGCGGCGGGCTTCTCCGCGCTGGAACCTGGGAGGCCTCCGGCAGGGCAGTTCCCCTGAGGCCAGCGGCCATTGTCCACTCGCGGCGACCCAGCGCATCAGGCCCGCGGAGGTGCGGGTTCTGGACGCCCCGCGGCTCAGACAGCAACACCCGCCCGAGCTTCGTTGCCTGTGGGGCTTGTTGAGGGTTCGCGCAAGTGTTGGGCCCGGGAGGCCGCCGGCGGGTGTCAGGCTAAGGCGCCGGGCGCTGGGCACGGCTGCCACACCTTGCTGCCCCAGGGTCTGCCTGCGGGGTGAGCCCGGGCCGGGCCGTGGGTGTCTGGGCCTGTGTGTGCTCCTCCGCGAGAGGGGAGGAGGATGGCGCTTACCCCACTGAGCTGTCCCGGAAACGAAATGTGCGAATGAGCGTGAGCCGCGTGCTAGCTAGTCCCGAAGCTGACACTTCCGGACCAAATCGAGTCAGTATTGCAGAGTTTTGGCTTTCTCATCGTTTAAAAAAAAAATCTGGAATGTGATCGCCCACCCATGCCTCGTGGTGAGGATTGCACTACGCGTCTATAACATTATTGCGGGTTTTGGTTTTTTGGTTCCTTTTTTTTTTACACCTNCCCCCCCCCCCCCCCATCAGACTGTCTCAGATGGAGGTTAGTTGATTTGTCCAGGAGATGCCTGGTGAATGGTGACCTTGAGATGGGAGCGCTAGAAAGTGATTTTCAATGCACTTTTTATGCAGGTTTGTCACGGAGCTGTAAGATAAACTGCTTTTTGGTGCCTTCTCAGCACACTCCCTTCTACAAGACAAGGGCCTGGAAGAGGATTGTGTTGACTATTGGAAATTGCAAAGTCATGTTCCAGGTAAGTTGGTACCTCCCCAGAGTTTCCTGAAACCCTTTCTTGTAAGGACTCTGGAGTGTTTACTTCCTTCTCGTAGCAGTTTCTGTCTAATGAAGATCGTTTAGGGACTGATCTATCATTTCTTTGATTATAGGAAAGAATAGACCACAGAAGAACTCCAAAGTACTTAACTGCCCTCGCTCAGTGCTCCTTTTATCTCCCAAATTTTGCTTAGAAGCATCTATAAAATCTCGAGCAAAACTCTTTTTTATTATAACATACAGCTGAATTTATTATAACATACGGGTAATTTGCTTTGTGGTTGTCAGAACTCTATCATGTATTGTGCATTATTGACCTGTCAGTCTTTCTAGTTCAAGTTAAGACTTGTTTAGTGGTCCTGGATTCCTCCCTTCCTCTTCCTGTTCCTTCAGACACACTAGTTGGATCCAAATAGATACAGAACCTGTGTTCCATCACTGGTACCCTTTTCTGCGCCAGAGTCTTGCAGCAGCTTCCTAATTGGATTCCTCTCTTTGCCCTTTCCCCTCTTCAGTCTTTTCGCACAGCTGTCACAGCGACTTTCTTGTTAGGTAGAATCATATCTTTCCTCAGCTTAGAACTCTTCAGCGGCCTGAATTGGGAAACAGAATTCACAGTTTCATTCAGATGGCAAAAGAGCAGTTAGACTTTTCTGTCACCGCTTCATCTCGCCTTCCTTCTTTGTCTCCTTGTTCTCTGTGCGCTGCAGCCACACTGGGCTCCTCGGAAATTGCTGTACCCTCTGTTTGGAATGTTCTTGCTTCCAGATATGTACGAGCTTGCGTTGTACCTCCTTCATATCTCTGCTGAGTGGCTCCATGGAGACATTTGCTCTCTCAGTAAAGCTTCCCTGAACTCCTGTTTAAAGTTGTCATCACCTCCTTTCACCTCTCACGGCTCTGCTTCCAGTAGTGCTGTTGTTTTCCATAGCGCTTGTCATTCATGAGCGGGTGTGCTGTGTGTTTAGTGTATGTGTATGCTCGTCTTTTGTCTCCTGTTGGGAGGGATTTTTTTTTTTTCTGTTGACTCTTTTATTTCAGTTCCTGGAATGGTGCCTTGCACAAGACAGGTGCTTAGTAGATAATTGTTGACTGAATAAATGATGAAAAATGGGAGGGGGCAATCATGGAGTAGAAAGTGAAACCTGCTCAGAAACCATGAGTGAACTTTGGTTTCTGGGAAAATTCTATAATTAGTATTAAAAAAGCTGTTTAAATAAAAGCTAAAGTGAACTGTCAGCACCAATTTGATTTATTTTCTAAACACTAGGAGGTGCCTGTTAGGAAGACTTACTTAAGGTTGGGTGTATACTAACATGCAGGACTTCTGATATAGTGCAGTAACAAGAGAATTATGCAGTGCTGGAATGTTCCACCTGTGTGTTGTTGAGACCTGTGTCATGTGACTGTTGGGTACTTGAGCTGTAGCTAACATGACTGAGGCATGGAATTGGTAATTTTATTTAATTGTTAATTTTATTTTAGTTTTTATTTTTTTTAAAAGATTTATTTATTTATGCATACAAGCACTGGGGTACAGGCCAGAGGTATGGGGGGGTGAGAGAATTCACCACAGAGAGCGGGGAGCAGAACAGGCAGATCAACAGAAGTACACTGCTGAGGGGAGCAGCGGGCACAGCAGGAGAGGTCTGCCGTGCCATGTGGGTCCCCTCCGGCAGCAAGGATCGAACTCGTGCTGCCGAGGCTGCGGTTTGCTTCATAGTGTGTTGCTTAACCCACTGCGCCACCAGGGAGGCCCTTAATTGTTAATTTTAATATAAATCTGTGTAGCCAAATATGGCTAGTGGCTACTCTTTTGAGCAGCACAGGCTGATAGAAAAGAGAGCATAAATAGTCCAGACAGGCAGTTTTGGGTCTCCCTGGTGGTGTAGGGGTTAAAAAAAATCTCAGTGCTATCAAGATATCGCCAGCCACTGCAGGCTGAGTTCAATCCCCAGCCAGGGAGGGGACCCACATGGCGCAGCACACTTCTCCTGCCTTGCCCGCTGCTCCCCTCAGCAGTGTGTTTCAGGCGATCTGCCTGTTCTGCTCCCCATTCTATCTCTGGTAAGTGCTCTTACCCCCAGCATCTCTGGCCTGTACCCCAGTTCTTGTATGCATAAACAAATAGTTGTTTTTTTTTTTAATAGACTTGGGCTATGATTGAGCCAAAATATGTTGCTGTTTCAGGTGACATTCAGTGATGTGGCCATCAGCTTCTCTCACGAAGAGTGGGGGTGGCTGGATTCTACTCAGAAGGATTTGTACAAGGATGTGATGGTCCAGAATTATGAAAACCTGCTCTCTCTAGGTAAGCACGTCTTCCCCTTCACTCCTTTCTTCTGCCACTCGGAATTGCTGGAGATTTTCCTGAGTAAATGGCTGGTTTTTTTATTCCACTTTCTCAAGGAAATGGAAATGTATAACTCCAGTGTGCCCTGCCTGAAGCTTGTCTTCCCATTTCAGTGAACATTCTTAGTCCCCCGCTTTGGTTCCATTTTTGATATTGGATTCTCCTCCCTATGGCCCACAGCTTAAACAAGCTCTGTATTTTTCTTTTAAGCAGGTCTTCCCATACCTAAGCCTTCTGTGATCACTTTATTGGAGGATGGGAAAGAGCCTTGCATGCTCGAGAAAAAACTGGCAGAAGGTACGTTTCTAGGGAACTTACGGTGAATCAGCTGAAAGAAATCTTTGTTCAAGATGTTTATAGAAATGTGGAGACACTTTAGAATACTTAATGATACTATCTTCAGAGGTTCCAAATGTAATAAAAGGGTTAGGGTTCCTTAGCTTAGATCTGAAAGTGACTCTTCCATCACAAACTATCATTCTATATTTCTCGTATTGTGTAATCAAAAGTGAAGATCTTGCCATCATAATTCCAGTTGTCATTTTATTGAAATGAAATAAGGTAAATTAGTTTTTTAAAGTCTCTTAAATGAAAAATAGACTGATGTTTTTGTACTAACGAGAACTGATATTTTGTTAGAAAACCATTTTTCTGCTAAGGCTGAGCTTCAAAGGTCAGAGGAAAATCTCGGTGTCTGAGGGAGTAAAGACTGTCTGAAAGGTTTTCGAGAGCAGCGCTTTCTAATGTCTAATGAACAGTGTGAGTTCCCACAGACCCTGTGTAAATTCACATAGCTTTGTGAGCATGAAGAATATTTAGATTATTTTGTGTCATTTTAACTCTTTTGTGGAACCCTAAAACTTCTCATTTTAAGTATATTAATATGACAGCGAGGTAAGATTAATTGAAGGTTGGCGAACCAAGGGAGTGAGCAAAGTCGGTCTTTCACATCAATGCAAGCGTGGAATGTTGCGCTGCAATGCAGATTTTCTCCCATGCTTCCTTTCTGTTAGTTTCATTGGTTCTCCCTGCGTACTGACTGCCTGTGTTTAACCCATTTTCCTTATTACATTTCATCCGGCCTCCATGAGTTGGTGTATTCTCTGTGATCCATCTGAACTGTATTTGGAAACCACTTCCTGTGTGAAAGTTGTCAGAGCCATGTGTTTTGGGGGTGGGAGCTTTATTTTTTGGTCCAGTTTTCCTATATCTGCGATAGAATTTCTTTTCAAGGAGTCCAAAAAGGCAGCACCTTTCTTGATATATTTCAGATTGGAAATCAAGGTGGGAAAAGAAGGAATTATCAACTAAGGAGGATGTTTATGATGAAGACTCATCCCAAACAGTATTAGGAGAAAAAACTGTAAAACGAAGTCATAACATTTCAAGTGTAAACGATGACTGGGAATACGTGGAGAAGTTGGTGGGACAGCATGAAAATCAGGTAGCACATTTCAGCCCAGTGACCCTCACTTTTAGAGAAAGTCCCACTGGGGAGAGTGTTTACAAATACAACACGTTGAGAAGCACCTTTCACTTAAACTCTGTTCTTTCTGAACCTCAGAGAATGTCTACTGAAGGCAGATCACATAAACATGGTACATTTAAGAAGGCTGTACCCAAAAAATTAGTTGTAAGAAATGAGAATATCATTGGTGGCCGGAAGCTTTTGAACTCTAACAAAAGTGTGGCAGACCTCAGCCAGAGCAAGTCTCTTCCCCTTCACCAGACTTACAGTAGAGAGAAAATCTATACGTGTGGTGAATGTGGCAAAGCCTTTGGCAAACAGTCAATCCTGAATCGCCACTGGAGAATTCATACAGGAGAGAAACCCTACAAGTGTCATGAATGTGGGAAGACTTTCAGCCACGGCTCATCCCTTACGCGACATCAGATAAGCCACAGTGGAGAGAAGCCTTACAAATGTCTTGAATGTGGGAAGGCCTTCAGCCATGTCTCATCCCTTACTAATCATCAGAGCACTCACACTGGAGAGAAGCCATATGAATGTATGAACTGTGGAAAATCTTTTAGTCGTGTTTCACATCTCATTGAACACCTGAGAATTCATACTCAAGAAAAACTCTATGAGTGTCGGATATGTGGGAAGGCATTTATTCATAGGTCTTCCCTCATTCACCATCAGAAAATTCATACTGGAGAGAAGCCTTATGAGTGTAGCGAATGTGGAAAAGCCTTTTGCTGTAGCTCACATCTTACTCGACATCAAAGAATTCACACTATAGAGAAACAGTTCGAATGTAACAAATGTCTAAAAGTCTTTAGTAGCCTCCCATTCCTTATTCAGCATCAGAGTATTCATACTGAAGAAAGACCCTTTGAATGTCAAAAATGCAGGAAATCCTTCAGCCAGCTTGAATCACTGAATATGCATTTGAGGAATCACACTAGACTGAAGCCTTATGAATGCAGTATATGCGGAAAAGCCTTCAGTCACAGGTCATCCCTGCTGCAACATCACAGACTTCATACTGGAGAGAAGCCCTATGAATGTATTAAGTGTGGGAAGACCTTCAGCTGCAGTTCAAACCTTACTGTACATCAAAGAATTCACACTGGAGAAAAGCCATATAAATGTAATGAATGTGGGAAAGCTTTTAGCAAAGGCTCAAATCTTACAGCCCATCAGAAAATACATAATGCAGAGAAACCCAGTAGTGCAATAAGTGTGGAAGAGTCTTTAGGCCATGTAAATCACTATACAAGTGAAAAAGCATACCAGAGAGAGACTGTTTCATAAATGTAGTATTTGTGAAAATACACTTCAGCTATAAGTCTACATCAGAAAATTTATACTGTAGGAAAGTCTTAAGAATATAATGAATATTGGAAAGTCTTTAGAAATGGTCTGAGTCTTATTGTCCATCAGAGTTCATGCTATAGAGAGGTCATATAAAGGCAATAAACAAACCAGTATTAACTCCTTAATTGGCATTTAATAAATCCACATACGAGAAAAACCATGTATGTAACAAGCATGAGAAAGACATTAAGCAACTTGAATCGCTTATAAAACGTAGAAATACACGGTAGAAAAGCAATATGAATATAAAAATATGGGGAGTCTTTCCATTCAAGGACAGCCTTCATTCTAAAGAATCCACACTGGAGGGAAGTTTAAAAAGTGTGGCAGAGTTCCTAAGAGTCTTAATCCACAAGAGATGGTTAATATTAGGACCACTGTGTAGGAATTATGTCTAAATCTTTCTTTGCAATGATGCCATTTATAAACAGCTCATGGAAGAGCAAATGATAAGCATATTATAAATCGGTATGCTTTTCTTAATAGCTGTTGCTTGCAGTTTTATTTAGGAGTCCTACATAGAAATTATCTTTCGCTAATGTGAAGATGCTTAGTCACCAGTAGATCCAGTAAAATGTTACAAAATGGAAAATTAAAGCTGCAAAGGAAATACAGAAATGGTGTGAATAAAATTTTTGGTCTAATAAAGTCATTTTGTATATAATGAACTTTCATTGTGACACTGATATTTCTTATAATTTTTTTTTTTTTTTTACTACTTCCCTCTTGAAGAATCAGGATCAGCCTTACTGGATGGCCTTTGATGGGAGAAAACAAACTAGAGGAAAATGCCCTGATCTCTGTGCTAACAATATCTTTTCTGTGTGTGAGAATAATTATCTGTTTACTTCCAGTTGGTTTAATTTATGCACTTTAATTTTTACCAGTGTTGTGAGACTATACCAAGAAACAACATACTACAAGAAGTCAGAACAGGCTTTACTATAACTGCTTTTAAATCTGAACCCTAAAGAATGAGTGCTAACTATGTGGCCTGTGCAGGTGCATGACCTCAGGAGTGGGGGGCATTCTGGGCACAGCAGACAGGCTTGTTCTGTGGTGTTGGCTGCGTCTGGAGTCCTTGGTCCAGGGGCAGCTGGAGGCTCCTGGCGGCATCACTGGTGAGAGCGGCAGTTGTTTCCCATCCCGGGACCATAGTCATGTGGGTTTGCCTTGAAGTCGTCCAGAGCGATTCCTGTTACTTCTCCAACCTGCTCACCAATTTTGAAAGCACTTACTTTCTAAAATATATTTTGTCCTGGCATACCGGCGAGTTTTTATTTCTTGCACTAAACTTTGGCAGATAATTATGGTTTGTAAGGAGGACGGCTTCAAAGTTAGTAAGGTTTAGGTAAGAAATGGAATAGTCTTAATTGATTCCCATGGTTTTCTGTCAAGTTTAACAATACTAATCAGTGATTTGATTAGTATGGACACTTGCAGGAAAAGGGAAGTTACAAGTTTGTATTTCGGAATATGCTCTTTTGACTTGATACTTGCAAGTGAAATAATTAAAAAGGAATATTATATCACTAATATAGTAATTGTGTAGCATAGCGATAGGGTTTCTTTATTTTTTTAAAAGATTTATTATGCATATAGGAACTGGAGTACAGGTTAGAGGTGAGGATTTGCCAGAGACAGAGTGGGGAACAGAACAGGTGGGTCTACTGAAACACACCGCTGAGGTGAGCAGAGGGAGAGACGGGTGGTCTGCTGTGCCGTCTGGGTACCCTCCCTGACTGGGGATCGAACTCATGCTGCAGTGGATGCTTCATAGTGCTGGGACTTCACCCCTTGTGCCACCAGGGAGGCCTGGCGTTTCTGCCTTTAGACAAAACACTCTACTCTGGAACATGTGCTACCTTACCTTAACTGACAAAAAAACAAAAAGTATTCTCTTCGACCATGCGGTTCCTTCACTCTCCCCCATCTAGCCCTTCTGAACAAACTCACCTGCCAGAGGGACTGTTGCCTATGTTGCAAAGTTTACTTTAGGTGTCACCAGGCTTCCTCGGCAGTAATGGAGAAAAAGCGGGATTACAAAAAGATTATAAGATACATAGAAAACAGCAAAATGGCCGAAGTAACTGTCTCTCTAAAAGTTATTTTTAACAGAAGTGTCCAAAAGACAAGTTGAAAATAGATTTTTAAACTTAAGATCCAGCTACATGTTGGCTACAAGAGGTATTAGATCTAAAGACACTAATAGGTTGAAGGTGATATAGTAGGAAAAGCTGTGGGCAAATGGGAGCTCAAAGAGAGATGGGGATTGCCAGAATTAAAGAGAAATAAAACAACCTACTTAGTAGTGGAAGACCTCAGTATCCCAGTGGGTCATAAGCCATGTAGAAGACAAAGCAATAGATGAGACAAACAGTTCAATAAGTGAACTGTGCCTGACAACACTCCATCCAAATACTGAAGAATTCTCAAGTGCATGTACGTTCTCTAGGTTAGACTACAGTAGGCTGAAAAACAAGTCTAAACAGGTGTTAAAACAGAGAAAGTAACTCATTTGATTACAAGAGGATGCAGTTAGAAATTGCTAAATAAAGGAAAATTGGAAAGTTTGTCAATATGCAGAAATTAAACTACATGAATTCCTAATGCCCAATGTGATGGCATTAGGGGTGGAGGTGGGGCTCTTGGGAGATACTTAGGTCACGAGGGTAGAGCCCTCACAAATAGGATTAGTGCTGTTATAAGAGAGGTCACACCGTGTGAAGATGCAGTGAGACATCTGCAGCATGGAAGAGAGCCCAGCAATGTTAGAATCCTGACTTGTAAGTGACCCAATTTATGGTATTTTGTTATAGTAGCCTAAATAAACTGAGACAACAGCCAGTGGTTGAAGATGCAATCACAGTGTAAACCAGAAGTTACTTAAAGACAAGTGGAAATGAAAACAACGTTACAACATATATGGTACACTATAAAAGCAGTGCTAGGAGGGAAACTATAGCAGTAACTGACTACATAAAGATCTGAAACCAGTAACCTAACTTCATACCTTTAGGAACCTCAAAAAAGACAGGGAGATAAACTAGATAAAAAGCAGGACAGCAGACAAAATCAGTAAAACCAAAAGTGGCTCCCCTCACAGTGTGTCTCGGTCCGTCTGCCTGTTCTGCTCCCCGCTCTGTCTCTGGTGAGTCCTCTCACCCCCTCCCACACCTCTGGTCTACACCCCAGTTCTTGTATGCATAGATAAATCTTTAAAATAAAATTAAGGGTCTCCCTGGTGGTGCAAGGGTTCGAGCACTGCACTCTGGGGCTTCCACAGCCACTGCAGCGTGAGTTTGATCCCCAGCCAGGGAGGGGACCCACATGGTGCAGCAGACCTCTCCTGTCTCGCCCATTGCTCCCCTCAGCAGAGTATTTCAGTAGATCTGCTCCCCACTCTGTCTCTGGTGAGTCCTTTCACCCCCTGCTTCTGGTCTGTACCCCAGCTCTTGTATGCCTAAATAAAACCTTTTAAAACATTCACTATAAAGACATACAATATTATTCCTTACAACTTTTCTAATCATTTAAAGTGTAAAGACTATTCTAAGACCATAGGTATTTACAAACAGATGGCAGACAAGGCTTGGCCCTGTCTTGTTTGTTGTGTCTGTTTACACTAGTGCTATGTTGCATTGTACTAGGCTTTGAAGTTGGGTATTATGAATCTGCCAATGTGAATTCTAATGTTTAAAGATTATTTGGGCTAAATGGAGCTTCTTACAATTCCATATGAACTTGGAGACTGATTTTTTTTTCCATTTCTCTAGCAATTAAGAAAAAAGGCTGTCAGAATTTTGAGAGACTGCATTGAATATCTCAGTAATATTGTCCTCTTAACAACATTGTCTTCCTACTTCTTTGGAAAGTAAGTCCATTTATTTAGGAGTTTTTTAATGTTGTCCAACAATGTTTTTTGTTTTCAGTGTACAAGTCTTTCAGCTTCTTGATTAGATTTACTACTAAATATTTTATTCTTGTAGGTACTTCAAAAATGGAAGGAGTTTCCTAATTTCTTTTTGGGATAGTTTCCTGCTATTCTATAAATACAAAAATGATTTTGGTATGTTGTATATCTACTTATCCACTCATGTGTCAATGGACACTTCGGGCATTTCCATAGCTTGGCCATTGCGATGATGCTGCAATGATACTTTGGTGTCAGGACAACGCTGGTTTCACAGAACAAGGTTGTGTTATGTCCTCAGTTTTTTGAAGAATGATAAGGACTGATGTTAATTCTGTACTAAGTGGCAGGATTCACTGGTTGAGTTATCTGGTCCGGTAGGTTCTCTGTTGAGGTTTGGATTACTGATTCAACCTCATTACTTGCTGGTAAATATTCTATCCGTCAGTTTAGACAGCTTCTGTTTCAAGAGGTTTCTCTGCTTGTTTATCTAATTTGTTGGTGTACACTGCTTATAACTCCTTCTTATTTTATCCCTATAAAGTCAGTAATAATATCACCATTTTCTTTCGTTATTTTAGTTATTTGTGTCCTCTCTTTTCTTCTTGGTCTAAGTAAAGGTTTAATTTTGGAAACTCTTTCACAGAGCCAGCTTTTGGTTTTACTGATTTTGTCTGCTTTCCTACTTTTTATCTAGTTTATAAGAACATATTATAAAAAATGCAAGGTGTATTTAAACAAGAGAAAAAATTCCATAAAAAGTTATGTACTGATTGATTGATGGAAATATGACGAAAGGGTCAAAGGACCCTAGGCCTGTATATCCCCTAGGAGAATGGCTCAGAATTCACTAACTCTGCATTTATAGTGAATTTACAGAATATACTGTGGACACCAAGAATTAACTGCACATACCTGCATTTATCTCTGTGAAAGACTCAGGCCTCTGTATTTCCCAAAAGCATTATTCAAGTGTAGACACTAAGATATTTTTAAGTAAATTATACTTAAGCATTAGTGTTGGCAGAGCTGCCCTTAGTGGTCTAACTGCCCGAACTCTGGATGTATGAAAATTATATACAGGGGATGAAGCCTATTTATCTCTCCTCCCCCAACTTGTCCCCCAAATGAGATTTTCACAGGCTTGACAGGGAAATTGGAAAGAAGTCATACATGCATTTCTTTTACCTTTCCTACATCTCTACTTCCCTTTGTTCTTCTAAAATACTCATAAGGTGGACTTGTAGTATAAGTGGTTGTTGTTGCTGACATTTTCCCTGAGGCACGATGGCCACCGAGTCTCTTCTGTGGATGACTCTCAGGCAGAGCATAATGCTCTCAGCTGGTTCAATTTCTCAAATGACTATTTTTTTAAAGATTTATTTTATTTATTTATGCAGACAAGAGCTGGGGTACAGACCAGAGGTGTGTGTGTGGGAGAAATGAGAGGAGTCACCAGACAGTGGGGAGAAGAGGCAACTGCCTGAAACACACTGCTGAGGGGAGCAGCAGGCACGGCAGGAGAGGTCTGCTGCGCCATGTGGGTCCCCTCCCTGACTGGGGATCAAACTCATGCTGCAATGGTTGCAGATGCTTCATAGAGCTACGACTTAATCCCTTGCACCACCAGGGAGGACCTAAAATGACTCTTTAGATGACAAGTGATTACTTCTCACAAAACGCTTTCAAAGAGATGATAAATATGATGTTTCTCTTTAGAGGATTATCAGATAACTAAGCTATTTCTCTGATCAAAATATTTTCACGAATCGTTAGATTCAAGAGGACAGGTGTCTCACCAGTATGAGTTCACGAAATTGCTGAGGTAAACGCATTTGCAGAGGTCTTCCTACATCTTTTAAACTCTGGTATGACTCTTTCGATGATGAGTGAAAGATGAACTGTGGCTGAAGGCCTTCCCACATTCTGCGCATTCAAAGGGTTTCTCCCCAGTATGAGTTCTCATGTGCTGAGTTAAGGCAAAATTGTCACAAAAGGCCTTCTGACATTCCTTGCACTCATAGGGTTTCTCTCCAGTGTGGATCCTGCTATGCCGAACGAAATTTGCAGGTTGGGAAAAGGCCTTCCCGCATTCTCTGCATACATAGGGCCTCTCTCCTGTGTGACTCCTCATGTGTCGAATAAAGGAAGAGCTATAGTAAAAGGCTTTTGCACATTCTTTACACTCCAAGGGTTTTTCTCCACTGTGGGTCCTATTATGCCGGATAAAAACAGAGTGGTGTGTAAAGGCCTTCCCACATTGCCTGCACTGATAGGGCCGCTCACCGGTGTGGATCCTCACGTGCTGGATTAAGGAAGAGCTGTCACAGAAGGCCTTCCCACATTCTTTGCACGCAAAGGGCTTCTCTCCAGTGTGAGTCCTCTTATGCCGGATAAAAGTGGAGCGGTGGGTGAAGGCCTTCCCACATTCACTGCACCCGTAGGGCTTCTCTCCAGTGTGAATCCTCATGTGCTGAGTGAAGGATGAGTTGAGGCAAAAAGCTTTTCCACATTCTTTGCACAGAAAGGGCTTCTCTCCAGTGTGGGTCATGTTATGCTGGATAAACGTGGAGCGGTGGGTGAAGGCCTTTCCGCATTCACTGCACTCATAGAGTTTCTTTCCAGTGTGAATCCGCACGTGCTGAGCAAAGGACGAGCTATAGTAAAAGGCTTTCCCACATTCTTTGCACAGAAAGGGCTTTTCTCTAGTGTGGGTCATGTTATGCTGGATAAAAGATGAGCGGTGGGTGAAAGCTTTACCACACTCTTTGCACTCGTAGGGCTTATCTCCAGTGTGAATACGCTGGTGCTCTGTGAGGTGAGATCTGCGTTTGAAGGCCTTCCCACACTCCGTACACTTGTACGGCTTCTCCCCAGTGTGAAGCCTCCTGTGTCGAATAAAGTCTGCCATATAGCGACAGGCTTTCCCACAGTCCTTGCACTCATAGGGCTTCACGCCAGTGTGAATCTGCTGGTGCCGGACAAGGGCCCAATTCTTGCTAAACCCTTTTCCGCACTCCTTGCACATGTAGGGGTGGTTCCTTGTATCAGTGGCAGGGTCTTTACCTGATCCTTGGGAGTCACGTTCACGCAGGGCATCTGGTGTGGTGATTTGCTCCTCTAAAACCCTTAAGCGCAGACTGTCCTCTGTCCCGAAGTTGTCACGTTTACAGTTCAACTTCCTAGGGGATGTCTCCTTCTGGGGGCTCGTTCCTGGCCTCAAGTTCCCTTCCTGCATTTCTGATAGTTTTTCTTGATCTCTCACTTGCCCCACCTTGGAGCCCCTTGAGGCTCTCTGTGTCGCTTGTTCCTCAAAGGGGGCTTCCTCGGTGGAAGCCCGCTGGGCAGTGGCAGGCTCTGTGGTGGTGGGTTTCGCTTTGTCACCTGAAGGCAATCAGTTACAAAAGAGATGTCAACAAAGAACAAACAAAATCATCACTTTAATGGAAGAATGAAGATGAAAATGGTACCTCTGAGGCACATTTTTAGATCTCTTAATCCCAGGATTGTAATTTCTTTTTCTGCTAGTCCTTGGGCTCTTGTTATCTTTAAAAGGAAACCCAGGAGGAAGAGCTGGGGCAGGGGTCACAGAATCTGGAGTAGGGACTCCTCACCCTCAAAATGGGAGGGGGAGGGGCAGATGAACGGTTCACTGTGTGTAGGGCTGAGAAGACGTGTGGCAGCATGAGGAAGGTGCACCGAAGTGACCCAGATGGGAGACAGGAATTGGTTAATGGAGGCTCCCTAGATTAGTAGAAATAAGCTGTGTGGGAGAAGGAATTCACAGAGATACTAGGAGAGAGGTTGCAACAGACAGAAAGCCACAGTTTCTGAGTCTTGAGAGAATGCTGAATGCCCAGGAAAGTGAGGGATGAGAGGATGGTAGCGATGAGGATGGAGAGACAGGTCGGGACCAAAGAGAAGTTCTCAGGGTTCCTGCTTGTGTGAAAGTGGGGGAGGGTGAGTAGCACCTGTGTGGACAGGGTATGTTTACTGTGTCTACGTAAAGACTAGACAATCAGACTGTAGATAATACCTAGATGGGGGAAATTATAAAACTTAATGAAGCTCTGTATAAAGAGAAGACTGTAAAGTTATTGATTCTCCTCAAACTCATCTATAAATTCACTGTAACTCGGATAGACCCCCCCTATAGGATTTTTCATGAATAATAACAAACTGACTGTAGAATTTACATAGAAGAACAGAGACTAGGAGATCTCTGAAGAGTAGTTTAGAAGGGGGATTGGCCCTTTGAGAAATTGGGGTTACAACAAAAATAATTCTTCGACTATGAAAACTAGGTGGTTACCTCTCTCTCTCTCTCTCTCTCTCTCTCTCTCTCTCTCTCTCTCTCTCTCTGTGTGTGTGTGTGTGTGTGTGTGTCTAGAGTGGAGGGGAGGGTTTAGAGCAGGTCAGGTGTTCGGGTATTCTCACTGGAGCTCCGGTGGAAAGTGAATGAAGCATCACGTATGTTGAGATATGAAGTTGTGCTCTCAAATTTACACATTTTTGTAAATGAATGGCAAATCAACACAGTTTTGCTGGAAAACAGAAATGCGAATTATGGAGAAATTATATATGAACTCTTATATTGATGTGGATGCTGAGGCTCAAGAAGGTGTGATATAGGCTTAGATCAAAGATAACTGTCCGTGGTCAAAGGGAGAAACAGAAGTGGAAGCTCAGAAGTGTTTCCATGGAACTTGGCTGTGTGCTGTCCGCATACTTGCTGGCTCCCACTGCATCAGCAGCCCGGAAGTGGCACAACAAAGGCCCTTCGAGGTTTTCCGGGAGAGCAGGACAAGAGGATAAGGCGAGGCACTGCCTCTGATCAGCTGACTCACAAGTGGAAGGATGGGTTGTGTGTGGACAGACACACTAGGGGCTGGGTGCAGAAGGCGGAAAGGGGGTGCTGCGCAGCATCAGAAAGGACATCCTTCCTGAATCTGGAAGGAAGTTTAGGGTACCCCTACTTGTTATGACTAAGTAACGCATGAGTGTTCCCAACAGGTAACTTTTGTTGGGTACTTACTTTGTTGTTGTTTTTTAAAAAGATTTATTTATTTATGCATACAAGCACTGGGGTACAGGCCAGAGGTGTGGGGGGGGGGATTCACCACAGAGACTTGGGAGCAGAACAGGCAGATCAACAGAAGGGGAGCAGCGGGCACAACAGGAGAGGTCTGCCGCGCCATGTGGGTCCCCTCCCTGGCCAGCGGCAGGGATCGAACTCGTGCTGCAGTGGCTGCGGTTTGCTTCATAGTGCGTTGCTTAACCCACTGCGCCACCAGGGAGGCCCGGGTACTTACTTTGGGTTAGGCAGTATGCTAATAAGCACTGTGGGTAAATACGCAGCACAGAGTTCTCCTGCTGACCCACATTCATTTGTGGCATGAATGAGGAAGAAGAATGTGTTGACCCACCACATTTTGAAGTTTATCTCCAAAAGCTGGTGGCGTTAACTCAGCCTAACTTGTATAGCAGAGGCACAGGGAAATCATACACCCTCCCCAGGGTCATGAGGCCGGCGAGTGGACACTTACCACATTTGAACCCTGGGAAAGGACGTGATGTGATGGTGGTGAGAAGACAGCAGACCCACGGGTCAAAGCGCTCTATGAGCACCATGTCCCAGGAAGCCCACAGAAAGACTTGCCAACTGGTGATGCCCTGGGAACCGGCTGCCGTGATTTTCCACTTGCCAGCGTCTCAGCCACCTACCGCTACAGGTGTGTTGGGAGAGACCCCTCTTCACTGTCCATGGTTCTTGCCCAGGTTCCAGAAGGTAGATCAGCTCTGGTTTGGGAACAGGATACCCTGGACATGGAGAAATCAGTGGGCGTGAATAATCTAGGCAAGACCAAAAGGGAGCATCAAGCACGGAACTCAGCAGCGGGGCAGTGGGAAGGTGAGTTAGGCCTTCTGCCATCTCTCTGATGAACTGGGCGCCCTGCCTCCTGGGGGGCGTGGCTCGCGTTGGGCCTTCCACCTGGAATGAGCTCCCTGCAAGCGCCTCTCAGCAAAGAATCACAACTGTCCTAACGTAAACACTGCTCACCGGATTGATGGCTCACCTTCTGGGAGAGACTGGACACCAGGTGAGGAGGTAACTGTCTCGACCTCCAGGAAGAGGTAGACCCTGGCGTCCTTGCGGATAACAGATGCTCTGCTGTGTATTTGCCCGTTAGGTGGCACTTGTTCTGTTCCCATGCCTGTTCTAAGTGTGCCATAGGTATTAGTCACTTGGGCTAAGTGAAAGGTCATTGTGAACTGTAATAAGGCCAAGGTGATCAAGTCCAGCGAGCAACTGTTGCCAGCTCAAGGCCGAGTCTTGCGGCTGTTGTCTCTGCTGAAGGGGACCGAACCACCCACCATGGGAATGTTAAAGACAACACTAAGCCCAGACACTCAGTAGTAACGAGGAAGCAGGAAGAGAAGGGAAAGGAACAGCTTTCTCAGGCGCCCATCAGTGCCCTCTGATGCTGAGTCTGTGCACCTCTAAAATGGCTGCCACGGCAGTGGAGGAGCGGGTTCAGGGCTCAGGAAGCAACACCCCGCTGCGTGCACCACGGGCTCAGGAAGCTTTTAGCTGACATGGCATCACTTAGAAAGACACCCGTAGCATCGATGACAAGTATCTCCTTGGCTAAGTCACCCCCTTCTCAGAGACCTACCCACAAAATGGCTTATGAGGGCACTTGACTCAGTCAGGCTGAGCCATCGCCTTCTCTCTTTTGGGAATCCGGAATCAGGACGTCAGACTGAAGCCCGTTTGTTGAGAACTATGTTTCCTGTACAACGATCCCTGATGCAGGCGCAGGAAACCAGTCAGGAGGGCAGAAGAGACTATCCCAAGCTGTGGGGAGGAGTGGAGGTGGGCTCCGGAGGCCTTCCCAACCAGCCACAGCTAGAGAGAGGGTGGAATGAGAGGCTGTGGGAGAGGGGAGCCCTTACCCAGCGAGACCAGGAGCCCACAAGTCTCCAGCATCACCTCTTGGTATAAGGTCCTCTGGGCCAAGTCCAGATGTCTCCATTCCTCCCCCGTGAAGGTCACAGCCACGTCTTCGAATGACACCGATGCCTGGAAAGTGAGACAGAGGTGGCAGGGTGGGCTTATGGCTCTCGATGAGATTAGCGCCTATTGCTGGAGCTGTCCCAAGTTCAGAGAGACCCAGGCCTGACTCCCTGAGCATGTCCTGAGAAGCCAGCTCTGTGCGGGGCTGATGAGGAAGCCTGACAGTACCAGGTAGGGGAGCGTATGGGAAGTATGTGAAGACTGTGAGGGGCAGTCAGTATTCTGGGATGTTAAAAGACGGGGAAGAAACAGTAACCAATAATGACGGTCACCGTTCAGTCTCGCTGGCCTGTGCTGTTAGCATGTGTCACGGAGAGGGCTTTTGATGTGCTAAAGCGACAAAGTGTCCAGGTCTGAGGCTCGACTGGGGGGTTCAAATCCAGCCTTTTGAGCCAACCCCTGCTAATTTCTTGAGTCTCATTTTCCACATCAGTATGTAGTTCCCACGTCACCAGGCTGCTGTGGGAATGAAAGAGAAAAATGTTCACAAACAAACACAGCAGTGCCCAGCATGTGGCAGGGTTCCGCGTGTGTTTGAGGTCACTGGTCTTGCAGCAGTCCTGAATAAGCACCATCCTCTCCACTCAGTCAGCAGCGTGCCTCAGAGTCAGGTTGCCCAAAGTTATGCTAATGAGAAGGCGCAAGATTTGAAGCCAGGTCCTCCTGGTCCAGCCATGTTGGGGTTTAGAGTTAATCTAGGTGTGATGGGAATCCTGGAGGGAGACTCACTCCTGACTCACTGGCGAGCAGTTCTGGGCCTCGGGGCAGAGCGCAGAAACAGGAGCTTACCCTGTGGGGTTGCGGAAAGAGCCTCACAGAAATTAAAGGGCAGATAAAGTCCTGTGGCGCTGAGACTCAAAAAACAAAAGGTAGTGAGATGACTACAAAGACTGGGGGGACTTTAGTTGGGAAAGCCAGAGAAGACCTCTTCAAGGGGACACTGGAATGAAGCTTGGGAGTAAACCAGGTGAGGAACGATGGATAAATAAGACAAATCCTGAGTGTGACCAGAGCTACAATGAGGGCAGAGGGTGGTGTGCTGGAGAGGGTGGTGTCACCGTTGAATATGGTAATACAAGGAAATATGTTAAACGGGAAAGTGGATTTACTGCTGGTAAGTGGCAACTGTCACTTGTAACCTAGAGATGGCATCTGCAACAATAAATCTAGGGGACAGCCCTCCCCCCCTCTTCGTACCTGTCCAGGGAACTTCCACTCTCATTAGAGGAGCAGCTCTTCCAAAAGTGCTGCTTCTACCTCGCCTCTGCTCTCCAGGCTCTCACCCCTCCTCCCTGCGCTCAGCTGAGCAGAGCCCCTGGCAGGGAGGCCAAGGGGCCAGACTGCCCCAGGAGTGAGCGGAAGAGCACAGCAGCACCTGGCACCGGAAGACACGCATAGCACGCCTGGCACTCTCCAAGCACAGCTGGAACTCTCCAGTTCCACTGAGAGAACTGTTACTGTTCCACCTTGAGTCAACCTGAGTGGAGACCAAGGGTAACGAAGCAACAAGCCCAGAACAGAGCCCAAATGGGGGCGACTCCTTATAATCCCTTACCTGGATAGACGTGAATTTTGTGGCTCCCTCCCTTGTTTTCCCAGTACTTCCAGACCCAAAAGCATTAAGGGAAGGCGAAGAGTCATGGGATCCCGAACATCATAGCGTTGGACCCGAGCTACCGGGCGCCTGGGCAACCGTGACATTTCACTCACCAGCGCGGGAGCAGCCATGAGACCCTGTGGCCGGAGCGAGGTCAGGGAGGTGGCGACAAAAGCCGGCCGCCGAGATCAGCTGACCCTCACACCAGTCCTGGCGGGGCGAGCTGCTGTAAAACACAAAAGGATCAGGGCGCTGCTTTCAGCAGCTGCGGGGCCAAGGGCTCGTGCCCTGGCTCCTGAGAGCGCTCGGCGGGGCTCCCCGTTACCGCGGGGTGTCCCCGGTCCAGAAGCGGGGAGGTGCGATCTATCCTTCTCACTTTCCTTTGCTTGTTTCGGTCCAGACGCGGGGAGGTGCGGTCTATCCCTCTCACTATCCTTTGCTTGTTTTCGAAGACCTCTCTGGGATGCGGCCTCTGCCCAGAGCTCCAGCCAGTAGGGTAGCTTTGCAGAGACCGGCCACGACATGGTAATTGATGTCTGGAGAGGACGCCGGAGTCCCGCCCACACGGCTGTTCGACACGCCCCTCACCCCTGGCCATCCCTGACGCAGAGCTTGCTGCCGACAACCCACGCAATACCTTATGGGTAATGTAGTTTGAGTCGACATCTTAGCTTTTGGCCATGTTGAGTTTGACGTTCAAGAGACCCGAGTGAGGGTTACAAATAAGCAGAGCTAGGCACATAGTTATGGTGTAACTTGTACTATTTGGCTCCTTTTCAAAAGCTTTTTTTAAAAAATGGGTCGTGCTGGAGGATTTCTTAAGTATAAGGGAGGCCTGTTGCCTAGCAGATGAATTCTAGGTCAGGTGATTCAGCACTTGTGAAAATCTAGTCAGACTGCCCTTAGGCCCAAGTGGAAGTGATGTGGACACACCTCCAAGTATGTGGCAGCAGCTGTAAGTCACTGTTACTCTCTAGCCCAAGGACTTTACCTCCCTCCTCTCTCCCCTCCGACCCTCAGCGAGGGATGTGTGACTCTAAGATGGGATGTGACTCAGCTCACCAGGTCTGTCCTCAAGATGAGTCGCCACGTTCAGCTCTCACCGCCTTTTATGTGACAACACAAATCCCACCAAACCATGGCTTCCGTTCCAGTGCCAGAACTTCTGTTTCTAGCCTCACCTCAGACTGAAAGTCAAGAACAGAACAGTGAGTTGTCACAATTTCTCCCCAACCTAGGGACACTGAGGAAAGGGCCTACTCAAACCGCTGAATAACTGCTAACCTAATTATATAATGAAATGGTGTCTTTGAAGAAAGAAGAAAAAGAAACTACTTGAGGTCAAAAAATGAGAATTTTAATACAAATTTAACCTGCAGATAATGAAATTCTTATTTAAGGACTTTCTATTTCAGGATGAAGAAAAGTGATCTCAGGTGACAGATCTCCAATGATGGAAGAAATGAGGATCCAAGAGATCGGTGCATCTGTGGATTAAAAAAAAAAAAGCTCATCTGCATAAACATGAATATTCTGTGGCTAAGTTATAGGATGAAATTACTATGAAAAGCTTCAATGACATTAATTGAGATGGGACAAATCGATTAAATTTCTAACTCTTAATATTAAAGGCATGGAAAAGTGAACTGCCCAAGTAGCTCTCATGGAAACAAGGAAGAACCCAGCCTTTGCTGTGGCTCAGAAACGCCAGCCTCAGCCCACGCCGCCACTCAGTACACCACTGGGAGCTGATTAAGAAATCAAAACACGAGGAAGGATTAGGCTCCTCTACCCCATGGATGCAGTGGGCTGTCTTTTAAGGACTGAGATGGGAGTGTCATTTCCTGGGGTTCACTCCATTACCCAGCCCCGCTTGAGGTTAAAAAGAAGCCTTTAAAAACAACAACAAAGTCTTCTGGGACGTGTAGCTTCACTGCTGCTAGGTGGTCTGCCTGACCCATGCCCTTGGTGAATGGCCCAGCTCCTGTTAACTAGGTTTGGGAAACCTAATGCGACCAAGCCCGGCCGTTTTATTTTCGCTCTCGTAAGAATCTGAAATACTGCCCCTAGGCCAAGACCAGCCTGTGCTAGGTACTGGAGTAAGAATGTACACTTCGTTTCGTTAGTTTGTGATGTCACTTCCTATTTTTTGGCCCCTCAAGGTGTCTGACGGGACACAGGGAGACCAAGAAAGAGGAGGTGAGGCGTGGGTAGAAGGAGGTGGAATTCAGAGGCTTCATCTACCTTCAGGCCTCGAGTGAGAGAGTGACACGTACCCAGCGAGACCAGGAGCCTGTAGGTCTCCAGCATTACTTCCCGATACATGGTCCTCTGGGTCAGGTCCAGTTGGTCCCACTCCTCCCAAGTGAGGGTCATGGCCAAGTACTTGAAGGTCATTAAGATCTGGAAAGTTAAATGGAGATAGTCACTTTGACCTTGGGGGGGCTGCAGGATTTAGAATCTGCTGCTTGGTCACAGCTAAAGGTGCAGAGACCCAAGACCTAATCAGTCACCACACCACGCTCATCTGGGGAGCCAGGCTCTGAGTAGCACTGGTAGTAGTAGTGAGGAGGCAGAGGCTGCATTTTGGACACAATGCAGTTGTGTCAGAGAGAAAAGCTGTCACGGGGGAAACCACTTGAAAATGACACAGGTCAGGACAAGTTCACAGGGACCATGATGGTATTGGCGCCATCTCAGGCCTGAAGTATCAGGCCAGAGTCTCAGGTTTCAGTCCAGTCTCTAAGAAGCAAGTCTTGGCTCGGTGCATGTCTTGGGGAAATCACTTATTGGAGTCTGAACTTTCTCACAGATTCAATAGTTGTTTCCACTTCACTAGTTTACCTTGGGAATTAAAGAGAAAATGTTTTAAAAGCAAGCTCTGGAGTAATGGCCCAGCTCCTGTTAACCAGGTTTTGGGGATACCTAATGCAACCAAGCCTGGCTGTTTATTTTTGCTCTGGTGAGAATCTGAAATATTGCCCTAGGCCAAGGCCAGCCTGTGCTCGTACTGGAGGGAGAATACAGGCTTGGCTTCATTGGTTTGTGATGTTACTTCCTATTTTTTGGCCCCTCAAGGTGTCTGACGGGACACAGGGAGACCAAGAAAGAGGTTACCGAGGCAGGGGTGGAAGGAAGGTGTAAAGGACTCAGTGGTGTGTTTGTAAAAGTGCGTGCATTTTTTCTATATTACTTTATTTTTAAAAAAAGTTCCAGATTTACAGAAAGAAATCCATTTTTCATATTCCCACCTCCCACAATTTACCCTAACCTCCCACACATTTGCTAGGGTTTTAAAAAATTTTGTGTTTTAAAAACCTAGGTGGCTACAGAATAACTTTTATATCTCTATGACAGATATGCAGATTATGGCACAGTTACAAGTTCTAGAATGGCCGCCAGTTCATACCCAATGAGTGTGAATGTCAGACTATCACGGGAATCAGTGTTGCCATTTTTGTGGTTTTATGTGGAGACCACTTCATTCCAGGTCTCAAACACAGCAGGACTCATTGCAGGTGATTCAGTGAGACATTCAAAAAAGCTGTTTCGATGGAGTCAACCAGTTGCTTTGTTGCTTGGTGAAATCCTCTAAGATATCAGTATCTTAGTATGGCACTTGTGTATTAGTTACAATGAGTGAACCGATATTAACACATTGTTATGAACTAAAGTCTGCCCATTATTCAGATTGCGTTAGCATGATCCTACTGTCCCTTTCCTGGGTTAGGACCTCCTCCAGGACACTACACTGCCCTTGACTGTGAGTTTCGGACCTTGCTTGCTTTGGTGTGGGTTGTGTGTGGGGGCTGGGGGAGTGAATGGAGGGCTCTGGTAGCTCTTCCATTTCTTATATGGGCACTAACTCTATTGGATTAGGGCTCACCCTTATTGTCCTCACTTAATCTAATTAGCTCCTTAAAGATCTTATCTCCAAATACAGCCACATTGGGGGTTAGGATTTCAGTACACAGATTTTGGGGAACCCATACAAATATCAGTACCACTTGGCAATTCTACCAGCAATGAATGAGACTTCCTCTTGCTCTACATACTCAACCAGAAATTGCTATTACCAGTTATTTTTAGATTTTTGGTCTAACAAGTGTGTGTGTGGGTATCTCATTAATGTCTTAATGTGTAATTTCCTAAAGACGTCTTTTTTTTTTTTAAAGATTTTATTTATTCATGCATACAAGAGCTGAGGTATAGGCCAGAGGTGTGTGTGGGGGCTGGGAGGGTGAGAGGATTCACCAGAGACAGAGTGGAGGGCAGGACAGGCAGATCTACTGAAATATACTGAGGGAAGCAGCAGGTGAGAGAGGAGGTCTGCTGCACCTTGTGGGTCAGCTCCCCAGCAGGGGGCAGGGGAGCGAACTCAAAACTAGTGCTGCAGTGGCTGCCCATTGCTTCATAGTGCTGAGACTTAACCCCTTACGCCACCAGGGAGGCCCCGCTTAACTGTCTTATCTATATCTTTTCCCTGGATCTTTTTCACTTCAGACTTTTAGCCTATTTTTCGAGTGGGTTGTTCGTTCTCTTCTTGTTGAGTTTAAGTCCTCTGCCTCATAGACTTTGATCTCTGTTAGGAGCATCCACATTAAGTATTGTTTTATCTTCTCAGAGAATTCACTCCCTTATCATTACACAGTGCCTCTCTTTGTCCCTGACAGATTCTCCTGCTCTGAAGTCTGATACTAATATAGTTGCTTCTGCTTTCTTTTGATCAGTGCTAGTATGGTATAGCTTTTATGTCCCTTAATATTTAACCTATCAGTGTCACAGGTAATATATATTTGGGTCTTTTTTTTTAATGCATTCTGATAGTTTGTGTCTCTATTTGGTGTATCTCTGCCATTCACTTTTAAGCTAATGATCAATATAATTGGATATAGTTATAATTACATGCTTCTAGCTCTTTTCTATTTGTTGTACTCATTCTTTGTTTCTTTTTATACTTTGTTCTTCCTCTGCTTTTAAGTGAACATTTTATGAGTATTTCCTCTCCTCTCTTAACATGTTACTGTATTTTTTTAAGACCTTTTATTTAGTAGTTGCTCCAGAATGTACAATATAAAACTGCTAACCTAAGTCACCATTCAAAGGGCTCATACGGGTACCTTATAGCAGAGTATTTTCCTTTCTCCATGGACAGTAACCGTTAACATTCATTACACTTAGGGCCTCCCTGGTGGCGCGGTGGGTTGAGCAGCGCACTATGAAGCAGACTGCAGCCACCGCAGCACGAGTTCGATCCCTGCTGCCGGCCCGGGGAGGGGGGGAGGCGGGCACATGGCGCAGCGAACCTCTCCTGCTGTGCCCGCTGCTCCCCTCAGCAGTATACTTCCATTGATCTGCCTGTTCTGCTCCCTGCTCCCCGCTCTCTGTGGTGAATCCTCTTACCCCCACACACCTCTGGCCTGTACCCCAGTGCTTGTATGCATAAATAAATAAACCTTAAAAAAAACATTCATTACACTTAATCACAGGTTCTAAATACTGAGCACACTGTTATTATACTTTGAACAAAAGTTATTATATTAAAAATAGAAAAAAATGAAAGATTTTTATCTTACCTTCATTTACTCCTCATGACTCTTCCTTTCTTTGTGGAAGTCTGAGGTTGTTTTTAATTTAATAATTTATATGATTTATAACTCATTTTTAAAACATCTGTCCTTTAAACCATGGGGAAATAAGTATGCAAAAAAGTCTGCAAAACAAAACATACTTTAAGCACGTTTAAGTAGCGAGACTATCTGAAATTTAAAAATTTTCAGTCACTTCATTTTTAGGCTGTGGCAGCCAAGCAACCCTTCACTTCAGTTGGAGTAAGTCTCCAGCTTCACTGCAGACTCCAGCTTCTATTATCTTCTGTCATCTGCCCTTCAAAACCCTCCTTTCGAGTTAAACTGGCTGTGTGAATGGCATCTTCACGTTCCAGATCTTCATTATATCTTTTCTCAAGGAAAGTTTTCCCTTTCACACAGTTCTTTCCCGGGGCTGTGACTTACTAGGCAAAGTAAGCTCCAGATGGATCTGACTGAAATAAAATGGCTTCCTCTCATCCCAGCCACAAATAAGAAACTCCAAATGGATGACCACCTGACTGGGTGTATTCTTGCCTCACAGAAGCTACTCTCTGTGCCAGATGAATGGTGGGACCGTGTCCTGGGGACCGAGGTAGCGCTGCTGAGCTGGGGTCAGGCTCCAGACACAGCGCTCTGCGTCGGCTGGTGCACTGCCCACCAAGTCTGTATGCTCGGTGATTGGTTCCACTTTGACATACTTTGCTCATCATAGAGAATAGAAATCTTTCTTCTCAGGTGCTAATACCACACCGTTTGGGCTTTAATTTACCACTGAAGGGGCTCTCACGATACAGCAGCCAAGGCATATTCAACATGGACACGTTCACCAGGTCAGTGAAATGTGCTCTGCTGTCTTCGCACGGAGGGCCAAGGAAGTCTGAGTTTCTGATCTGTATAGTTATCCTTTTAATATTTTTTTGCAAGGCAGGGTTCTTCGGATTTTCTTTATTTAAAAAAGCTTTTTTTTTTTTTAAAAAAAGGATTTATTTATTCATGCACACAAGAACTGGGGTACAGGCCAGAGCCATGGGAGGGTGAGAGGATTCACCAGAGACAGAGTTGGGAGCAGAACAGGCAGACTGATTGAAGTACACTGCTGAGGGGAGCAGTAGGCGAGGCAGGAGAGGTCTGCTGCGCTATGTGGGTCCCCTCCCTGGCTGGCAACAGGGATCGAACTTGTGCTGCAGTGACTGCGGTTTGCTTCATAGAGTGCTGCTTAACCCACTGCGCCACCAGGGAGGCCCCCTTCATTTTTCAAAAAAAGATTTACTTATGTGTACAAGAACTGTGGTATACGCCACAGGTGTGGGGGCTGAGACAGAGTGGGGAGCAGAACAGGTGGATCTACTGAAATACATTGCTGAGGGGAGCAGCTGACGAGGCAGGGAGGTCTGCTATGCCATGTGGATCCCCTTCCTGACTGGGGATCGAACTTGTGCTGCAGTGGCTACGGATAGCTTCATAGTGCTGAGATTTAACCCCTGCGCCACCAGGGACCACCCTTCCCCTCACTTTTAAAGGATAAATTTACTGATTACTGAATTCCAGATTGGTGTTTTTTTTTCTTTCAACACCAAATATTTCACTTCACTCTTTCATTTGAGTGGTTACCAATGTAATTTTTATCCTTGTTCCCATGGATAAGTTATTTTTCTTACCTCTCTTCTGATTTCGTGTGTGTGTGTGTATGTGTGTGTGTGTATAGAACTGAGGTAGAGGCTAGAAGTGCAGAGGTTGAGAGGATTCACCAGAGACAGTGTGGGGAGCAGAACAGATGGATTTATTGAAATACACTACTGAGGGGAGTGTGAGTGAGACAGGAGAGGTCTGCTGCGCCGTGTGGGTCAGCTCCCTGGCCAGGGATTGAACTCAGGCAGTAGTGGTGATAGTGCTGAGACTTAGACCACTAGGGAGGTCCTCTTCTGATTTCTTTCAGTGTCTTCTTTTCTTAGTTTTCTGCAGTTTGAATAGGATATGCCTAGGTATAGGTTTTTTAATACTTGTTTTGCTTGGTATTCTAAGGTTCTTGGATCTTTGGTTTATATACGTCATTAATTTCAGAAAACTCTAAGCCACTTTAAATATTTCTTCTGCTCCTTCCTCTTTTTGCCTTCTGGTACTCCGACTTTATGTTTGTTACACCTTTTGTAATTGCCCCACAGGTCTTAGATATTCTTGCCTGTATTTTCCACTCTTTATTTCCAGTCATCTTCATTGTGGCTGTTAAGATACTCTAGGTCCAACTTTAGGCAGATGTGTTCCTCACAGAGGCTCCATTTGTAACAGGGTGGTCCCCAGGAAAGGGGGAAGTTCTAAAACTCTGGCTCCACCCTAAGTGGGTGGAGCTGAGCAGGGAAAGAAGATTCTGCAGAGAGGAGGACAGAAGGAAGGGAGGAAGAAGGAAGCAGGATGGAGAGCAGCAAG
>JAGFMF010011389.1:2622107-2654272 GCA_019455555.1 Galemys pyrenaicus
GAGGCACGTGGAGCAGAGCCACATGTAAAGAAACTGCGCTTGCTTCCTGGTCCTGGACTGGTTGGAACAGATGTGGGTGAGAGACCCGTGGGGAGGTTACAATGGCAGCTTTCATCTTGATTTTGCTCTTTTCCTCCCGGATTTGTCTGACTCTGACCCTTCTCTATGGGTCTCTACTGAAAGGTCCTTTAGACATGTGGCAGGCTTTTGGGCCTTGCTTTGGGCCAGTCCTATTTGGCTGGACTTTTACCCTCAAGGAGATGGGTAACTTTGGATACTTAACTTAGTAACTATATTCTTTGTCTTTTCTGTATTGTACCCTAATTTTATTAAAGTTCCTTTCCATTAAAGGTCTTATATGTTTGTCTTAATGTGGCAGATAGCAAAACCCATTCAGAGAGGGCAGGTTTGGGGGTTCTGGGGTGCCCCTCTCCCTGCCCTGTAACACCTTCAGTGTTACTGTGTATTGCACAAGGAAAATGGACAGTCTCTATGCGTAGGGTAACTCTTCTGTGCAGATTTGCTAGTGCTGAGTGAGGTAAACTATCAGCTGAAGGCCCTTCCATATTACTACTGATAAGGTGTCTTTGAATTCAGGACTTTGTGGTTCAGAATGAGGCTAGACTTGTGGGTGAAGATTTTCTTAATTACTGCACTCATACCGTCTGAGTGAACATTTAGTGCTAAATCAGAGAAAACTTCTGAATGAAGGCGTTCCCATAGTCACAGTACTTGTGATGCCTCTCCAGAGTGGCCTTTTTCCTGTCCTACTGCTCAAAGTTAGGCCTCTGGCTTAAGGTTTCTCCTATTAAATTCAGATAAGCTTTCTTTTTTTTTTTTTTTTAAAAGATTTATTTATGCACACAAGCACTGGAGTACAGGCCAGAGGTGTGGAGGGGAGGTGAGAGGACTCACCACAGAGAGCAGGGAGCAGAACAGGCAGACCAACGGAAGCACACTGCTGAGGGGAGCAGCGGGCAAGGCAGGAGAGGTCTGCCGCGCCATGTGGGTCCCCTCCCTGGCCGGCAGCAGGGATCGAACTCGTGCTGCAGCGGCTGCGGTTTGCCTCATGGTGCGTTGCCTAACCCACTGCGCCACCAGGGAGGCCCTCAGATAAGCTTTCAGTGGTAAATCAGAGCAGACCTTGGCTGAAAGCTCTTCCATACTTGCTATACTTCATGAGGCCTTTCTCCAGTGTGAGATCTTTGGGGCTGGGTAGGGTAGGAGCTTTGGTTAAAGAATTGCCCACATTCCTTACACTCCTAAGGCTTTACTCCAACATGAATGCTCTCATATTTAATGAGGCTGGAGTTTCCCTTAAAGGTTTTCCCACACCCAGGCATTCAGAAGGCGTCTCTCTAGTATGAATTCTCTTTTGTACAATAAGGCTGGAATTCTGATTACAGAATTTCCCACATTTGCTGAATTTCAACCTTGACCTATTAGGAATGCTCTGGTGTTGAATGAGGCTACAATTGCAGCTAAAGAATTTCCCACGTTTTTTGCATTCATAAGATTCCTCTTCAGTGTGAATTCTCTCGTGCTCAGTAGGCTGAAGCTTTGAGGAAAGAATCTCCCATATTCACTGCACTAACAAAGCCTTTCTCTGGGTGAATTCACTCGCAAGGGCAGGTGTATAGTTTGAGCGGAACTCACGGCCTGTTCTCTAGTATGGCTCTGCCACTGGGTCGGTGTTTGTGACGGGCGGCTTCCCTGCATCCATCAGCCTTCTGATGGCTGTTTCCCATGGAGAGTGCTGCCCCACACTCAGTGCACATGGACTTTGCAGCCCTGTACACACAAGGCCCCAGCCACATCTCTTCTGGAGACTTCCCTCTACTGTGATGTGCCTGAAAAATGTTTGTATGAAAGAGCTGTTTCCCGTGTGGCCTGGTAGGTATTCCCTGGTCCTTGACTTTCAAAGCACATACATGTCTCACGTGGTGGGCTTTCTGGGGAAAGGGACCTGCCTGGGGAGTCCTGACCTGTGATATGTCTTCTACAGAAACATTCTGCTCAAAAGGTGTCTTCTCATCTCCCACTCCGTGCAAATAACCTACAAGTAAAGAAACACAAGTCAAGAGCAAGCTGACTTTGGTGGAAGGGGGCAACCCCATCACAGATGTCCGTCTAACAGACCAAGTCTGAGCCCACAAGACTGTCAGGAGGTGGGCGTGGGTCAGGTGAGGAAGCAGCTGCTATGCAGTAATGGTCTCTGAGAGTCACAGTGGGGGGCGGGAAGGACACAGGGAGGGGCCAGGCAAAGGACAAGAGAGCGGCCTGCAGCAGAGAGAGCCGGGGCCTGCAACCCATGCCGAACAGCTTCTGGAGGTTGTCTGCTGATGACACGTGAGTCCTGCGCAGAGGGTGTGCTAAGGTGCAAGAGAGCCCAGGTGAGCCGGAGTAGTTCATGTTCCAAGACTACTTAAAGACACGACACACCTTTGTGGGGCGCATGATCCGACATGTGGGTAACAGGTGAGAGAGAGCAGTGGGGAAGAAAGAGCGAGGTGCGGAATCCAGAGTTGAAGATTCCCTCTGGGGTGACAGAGTAGAAATGAGAAGTTGGTGAAATGTCAAAAATGGGGAAGAAAAGGCAGAAATGAGGTGTGGTCATGCACCAAAACACGAGTGGCAACAGGACAGACTCAGAGTATGACCCGAACTCACCCTGCCGTTGCGCCCTTTCACTGCTGCCCAGCAGGGCCAGGACCCCTCTGAGCCGATCTGTGTAGCTGGAGTCAGGTCCCCCCGAGCAGCCTCCACAGCTCTCTCCCTCACCCCAGCGGAACACAGCACCTGGGTGATGCAGGTTCTCAGGGAGGCGTGATACTGCCCAGCGCAATTCAAGCGACGGGCCAGAGGAAAGAAAGCAAAGTCTGACGCAAACCTTACCGGAGGGCCTGGCCAGAATGACCCAGGCCAGAGGAGCCATGACCTGTACAGATGAGTGCGCTGGGGAGGGAGCAGAACCTGGGTAGAGGTCACCTGCTCAGGAGAGGGACAGCAAGGTGGGGTCCCAAAGGGGGCGCGCAAGACCTGGGGCTGCGTGTAAGAGGCTGGGAGTGTTACAGCTCAGCCAGAGCAACAGGAACACCCATCCCGGGACCTGGGCGAGGGGGCAGCGCTCAGGGTCTTCCTGTGACAAGGAGCTGTCCTGTCCTGAGGAACAGGAGAAAGACAGCCCAGCAAAGGCACGGGGCAGGTGAGAGGCTTACCTAGAGAGGACGCAAGGGCAAAGTTCTCCAGCATCACATCAAAGTACAGGAGTTTCTGGGCCTCGCTGAGGAGAGCCCACTCCTCCCAGGAGAAGTAGACGGCCACGTCCTCAAAGGTCACTTGGCCCTATGCAGTGACGGGAGATGAAAGCATCAGCAGACGCCAGGGACTCCCAGCTCGCTCCCCGCACATCCATCTCATGCGCGCTCTCCTCCCAAGTTCCATAAACTCGGTACGGTGTCAGATCCCGTGCCACTTGTGCCTGGTCCCTCCTAATGGCTCAAGCAGGTGGGCACACGGATGCCCTAAAAGCTCTGGCCCCCACGCAAGGCTTCACCTCCTCTGCCAGACAGTTCCCGGGAAGTTCCCCAGATGGTGCTTCCAGATGGTGTTTCCCGAAACACATTCGGGCCCATCCTTCACCCATAATCCCTGGTATCCAGGACTGGCGACATCTGTTCACAGTTCCTCTGTGCGCATTGTTCTCTAGATGGTTCCGCTCTCATGTCCCTGCCCCGAGCCCCACACCGCCTCCCCGCCCCATGCCATAAACATCTCACTGGCTTCCCCGTTGCTGCTCACCGCATGGCACCAGCTGCACACGACAATGCAAACAGGACTCACTGTCACTCCTCATGCAGAGGCCCTGCAGGCTGCCGGGGCAGCCTGACCCCCGCTACGGAAGCCTCAAGTCTGCTCTGTTGCTTGTGTCGACCTTGGCCTTTCAAAACCACCTGTGAACTCAGGCTGCACCGGTCCTCTTCTGTCTACACTTGCCGTGCCCTCATTAGTCACAGTGGTCCTCTGCCCCCCTACCCATCATTTCAAGTCCGCCTCCTGAAGCGTGGTTTACAGCAGCTAACGCGGGGAGCAGCCGAGGCGCCCACTGATAGTGGCTGGGTAATACGTGGCATTTATACACAATGGAGTTCTACTCGACGTCGTGTAAGGGAAGATGGAAGGACCTCAGTGGGATTATGGGAAGCTAAACTAGTCAGAAAGATAAAGACAAATACTAGACTATTTCACCACTATGTGCAATGTGAGGAAAGAAAGCTGCTAAGGATGAAACAAGCCAGAAATAACTAGTTGACACTGATAACTGAATTGAGGCTACCAGAGGTAAAGGGGGTGGGGTGACAGTAAGGGGGGAGAGGTGTAATAAATGTCATGGCCTTAAAAAAAAGCCAACCCCGGACTCCCTTCCTGTGGTTCTCTGAATGCACTTAGTTCAGACTCAACTTCAAGTATTTGTACATCTTGGTACGTGTGTCTGGAATAACCTCCCCCACCTCTTTTCATTGGTTGTCACACAGGAACCCTCTCATGTAAACCCTAGCCAGAATAAGGTCCTTGGATGGAGTTTCTTTTTTAAAAACATGATTTATTTTATTTATTTATGCATATAAGAGCTGGAGTATAGGCCAGAGGTGCCAGGGGTGAGAAGATTCACCAGACAGAGTGGGAAGCAGAAGAGGTGGATTTGACTGAAACACACTGCTGAGGGGAGCGGCGGATGAGACAGGGCAGGTCTGCTGCGCCGTGTGTGGGTCAGCTCCCTGCCAGGAAGTTGAACTGGTGCTGCAGTGGCTGTGGATAGCTTCACAGTGCTGAGACTTAGCCTCTTGCACCACCAGGGAGTCCCTGGTTGGGAGTTTCTTGATCCCAGGCCTAAGGGCTAGGCTGGGTCCCAGAGCATCACAACCCCAGAGGCCCTATGTGTAGGGGGTTGGGCGGCGGGAGAGAGGAAGAGCTGTGGCTAGGGCCCTCTCACCTGTGTAAGATCCTTAAGTGCGTCAGTAGCCATGGAACCTGTGGGAAGAGGGGGGCCATGAGAACCAGGGAAGAGTACCATAGTCTGAGGACTCCCTTGCATCTTTCCTCGCCTGGAACCAGGTGACCTTGGGCTGACTGTACAACCTCACTACCCCAGTCCTCAGTACTGCCTCTTACCAGCTGTATGTCTTTGAACAAGGCTCACCCTCCCTGTGCCTCACTTTGCATATCACCCTTTTGCATTTTGTTCTTCCACTGAGCAGCTTAAAAACCCCAAAGACCATGCCCTGTTCACAAGCCTCCCTGGATCCCAGCACCATCCAAAGGCAGGTCCACCGCACCTACCTGCCATTCCAGGCACGACTCCCCTTTACACACTGTCCCATGGAAATAGCATGGACTCTGGGCTCCTGGGAGAGGTGCTCCCCACCTCCCAAGGCCTTATATGTGCTTTCTGTTCTGACACCCTCCACGCCTCCTCACATTGCTTTCTGAAATGAGACGTCACCCGGGCACACCCTCCTCCCGCACACTGGACATTCAGGCCTCGCTGTAGTGATCAGAACAGGTTCTCCTCCACCAGGGCTTTAGGAGACAAAAATCGGGGTGGGAGGCGGGGGAGGACCCGAAGGACTGACTGAGCACCACCCTGTTCCAGCTGGCGTGGCCAGTGTGGCCACTGAATGGGAGTCTGTGGGTGGTCAGTGACAGGTGCTCTCGGACCCCCCCACCCCGCCCGGCCTGCAGCCCAGTCCTGAGGTGGAATCACCCCAGGCAGTGCCCCTTCAAGCCTCAGATTCACCTTGGTGTGGTGAGGACAGCGCTTCCTCCTGCTCTGTGTGTCTTGGGGTGCCTCAGGCCGGACCCTGCGCTCTCGAAGTTCTGGTGGTCCCGAAGTGGTCCAGAAGGAGCCCAAGGGACCACCGAGCGAGGCCGGTAGTCCCGCCCCTGTCTTTCGCGCCAAACACAAACCTGGCCTCTCCAGCGCTCTCATTGGGCCAGTGCCACTGCCACTCAGCGCAGAGCATTCTGGGTAAGGGAGTGTAGCCGCCTGCTCCTGGCGTGGCGAGGACGAGGTGCGCCACCCTCCCCCCACTCTATCCCCTCGCTGGGGGAGTCACCCAGGCGGCTTGGCAACGTTGCCTGCTCTTGAGCACCAGTTGATACATATTATTTCAGGCCGGGGGGCGCTCAGCAGGCTCGGGGCCAGGGATCCTCTCCTGCTCCCGGAGGCTGCGTCCCTCCTGACGCTGAGACCAAAAGGGGGGTCGCTCCTCCCTGGAAACTAGTGAACATAACTTGCTCTTCAAGTGCATGTAACCCGAACAGCCTGTCGGTGTTGCGAATTGTAGTATGTTCTGTCCCGGGACAGTGGGAAAGTCTCAAGATGAGGTTAAGTCGATGCCCCAAGGTGGCGCTTTGCTCCGGGGTTCCCACACAAAGAACTCCTTCTTGCAATGGCTGCCGGTGGCAGCTGTTTCAGGTCAGGGAGCATCACTCTTTTATACACAGTATTTTTTTTTTTAAGATTTATTTATTTACGCATACAAGAACTGGGGTACAGGCCAGAGGTGTGGGTGGGGGGAGAGAGGATTCACCAGAGACAGAGTGGGGAGCAGAACAGGCAGATCCACTGAAACACACTGCCGAGGGCAGCAGCAGGCGAGGCAGGAGAGGTCTGCTGCGCCACGTGGGTCCCCTCCCTAGCCGGTGGCAGGGATCGAACTTGTGCTGCAGTGGCTGCGGTTGGCTTCATAGTGCGTTGCTTAACCCACTGCACCACCAGGGAGGCCCCAGCGATGGCATTTTTATAAATGATGCTGGTCCCTTGGGTAAGGCTTTTGAGCCAGAATAGACCTCTCACCTACCTGCTGTGTGTCTCCTGTTCTGGTACCTGGGAGAAGGTCGCACACAGACAGCTGTGTGGCAGCTGGAAGTCCTAACCAGAAAAGCAGTGCTTCAGGAAGCCAGGCTCACAAGTGCTGGTCTCTAAATATAAAGCCTAGATTGATTTATGCACACAGCTAGAGGTGTGGGGGTAGAGGACTCACCAGAGACAGAGTGGGGAGTATGAATATAAATAAAATTTTATTTATAAAATATAGATATAAATTTTATTTATAAAATAAAAGGCTTGCGAGTTAAAACAGAAGTAAAACCAGCTATATGTACAGAAACACAGTTGTAGAAAATACTAGTGTAATGTATAGGAACACCTATGGAATCTACAAAAAAACTACAAGAAGTGAGGTGAGCAGGGTGCCAGGGCACCCCTAGGTGCCTGGGGGGAAGGGCTGAGCTCCCTGGGTCAGGTAGCTACAGGTATCTGCACACTTTGTTGTCTGCACGACTCAATTCGAGGAGAAACTGACTTGAAAATACAGTTCCTCCCTGCTCTTTCTCAGGGGACTGAGGCCTTGCTGAACCCAACTGGACTTCCCAGGAGGTGGTGCCTGCCCCCCATATGGGTGTGCTGTTATTTGTACCCTACAGACTATAAAATGGTAACGCAGGAAGTGTATTTGGTAAGGAGACACCATGGTCTGAATGGCTAAACACACGATCTATGGGGACCTCCCTGGTGGCTCAAGAGGTTGAGCGCCACACTGAAATATCTGCAGCCACTGCAGCGCGAGTTCGATCCTCTGCTACGGAGGTGACTCACAGGGCGCAGCAGACCTCTCCTGCCTCGCCCGCTGCTCCCCTCAGCAGTGTGTTTCAGTCCATCTGCCTGTTCTGCTCCCCACTCTGTCTCTGGTGAGTCCTCTACCCCCACACCTCTAGCTGTGTGCATAAATAAATCTTAAAAAACAAAAACAAAAACACCATCTAGGGGATCAGCTTGGGACAGATTCTGGCAGTGCCACTGTGTCTAAAGAAAGCCCTGGGGCCTAGAAGCACATTCACCAAACTTATAAAAATAAGCAAAGGTGCCTGTCCCCCCAGGAGGAGCGCCGTGCGGTGCAGCAGCCTGGCCGGCCAGGACACCTGGCACCTCCAAGACGGGGCAGCCAGCTGGCGATGGCTAGTCCAGAGGGGCCCCGCAGGCGCTGGGCTTGGCGACATGCTGTGGAGGCTCCGGGTGTCCGCGGCCTGCGCACCAGGGAGCAGGGGCGAGAGTGTGGGGTGTTGGCATCAATCGATGTCCTCTGTGGGGGTGACAAAAGGAGAAGCTGGGGTTCTTGCCTCCCGTGCTGTTCTGGCAATGTCTGTCTCACCTTGGCCCGTGCCTCGGCCTCGCTGGCTGCCGGGCCACTCAGTCACGGACAGCATAGGCCGCCTCTCTTGCCCCCTCTGTTCTCCGTGTGCACCAGCGCCACGCGGGGTGGGTCCCCACTCCAGAGACCTGAGCCACTGGGGTGTTCTGGTTCTGAGTGGGCTCTGCTCTCCAGAACCTGAGGGACAGAGCTGGGGGCCCACGGGTGTGGGTTACCCCACACTGAGGTCCCAGTGCAGGGGAGGCTGAACCCCACACCCAAGGGTCCCTGAACTGCTGGGGACAGCAGAGGGCAGGGGGCATCTATCTGGCACCCAATGCCTGCAGCCAGGTACGGGGTCTGGTCCTGAAGGGAGAGGAGGGTCAAACTGGCGTTGTCCATTGGACTTTGTTCTCTGCTCCCCAAGGTTCGTGCGCTGCGCTTGCGTGCATGGGGCGTGCAGTGTCTGCGGCTAAACACGGGGTGCTGCGCCCTGTGGGCCCCAGCCAGAGCTTTCTGCTCCACTGCCAAGGTGCACCAGCAAATCTTCAGCAAATCTTTGCCCCGTTCTGCTCTGTCCTCGCCCACCAGCGTTCCCCCATCTGGCCTGATGACCCCCGTCCCGGCCCTCACCTCCGCCCTGTTACAGGCTCTTCTGTGGCAATGGCTGGTCTCCTTCCCTTCTCGTGGTCTCGCCCATAAGAGACTGTCTGGGGTCCGGGCCTCCCTGATGTGGGGAGCTCTCAGAGAAGCCTGTGCTGTCTTCTTACACCGCAGTGTGGCCTGCCATCCAGAAGGAGAAAGGTCCTGCCAGGACTTACGTCTCCCCCGCTGTCCCGGCAGCAGGCCGCACCTCTGCAAGGCATCCAGTGGCAGCCCCACACCTTTGTCCTTAGGGACTGACTTAGAGCTGGGGGGGGGGGTTGAGGAGGGAGTAAGGGGGAGGTTGGGAAATGACAGAGGCAGGGCCACCCCACAGCAGGACTTGGAAACCTGAGTGCAGTCTGAAGGGTCCCAGAAGACAGTGGGGGTGAGAGAGTGGGGCATCTGCGGGCCCACTCGCTGAAGTTCCACCCTTTTGCTCACAGCCCCGCCAAGGGTTTAAAGTCTGGAAGGACACCTCTGTTTTTCAAAAAGATTTATTTTTATTTATTTCTGCATATAAGAACTGGGGTTGTTGTTGCCACCAAGTACGAACCCAGTGGGGCTAGAAAGGACCTAGTAAGTCACCGGAGGGAAGCATCGAAAGGGACCAGCGGACTCTGAGGGCCTTGCTTGTTGGCATAAGAACATGCCTTTCCCAGAGCAAGGAATCCAGGAGGGTTTAGCAAAGGTGGCAAGATCTGCCTAGGTTGGTTTTTTTTTTAATCTATGCATACAAGAGCTGGGGTACAGACCAGAGGCACAGGAGGTGAGAGGACACACCAGAGACAGAGTGGGGAGCAGAACAGGCAGATCAACAGAAGTATACTGCTGAGGGGCGCAGCGGGCGAGGCAGGAGAGGTCTGTTGCGCCATGTGGGTCCCCTCCCTGGCCGGCAGCAGGGATCGAACTCGTGCTGCAGTGGCTGTGGTTTGCTTCATAGTGTGTTGCTCAACCCACTGCGCCACCAGGGAGGCCCTGGCTCTTAGGGTTTTGAGATTCATCCCAGCAACAACCATCTGTGCTGGAGGCACTTTCCAGATTCTGATCAGAGAGAAAGAAACCCAAGTGGCAGAGATCTTTAGCTGACAGCGTTGTGAGAAGGTCGGGAAGCTGAGATGGGTGCCGCTTGGCTGGGTTCTTGTGTTCTAGGATTGAGGAATAATCACCGACACACCCCACTGAAGATTAGCAAGCTCAGGTTTGTTGCAAGAGACTCCTGACAGTAGGAGGGGGCCCAAGGGAGGAGCCTGTTACTGTTGGGGGGAGGTTTCCCTTTGTTAGGACTCTGCACCCCTGTTCTGGTAATTCTCCACTACCCTTCTCTGCCTCACTGCCACCCAGAGGTGTGAAGCCACCCCGAGCTACTGTTATTTCCTTAGACCTCTCCTACGGCAACCAGCCCCTGCCTGTCAGCTTTCTGCTCCCCAGCCCGGCCGGCTGTCTTGCAGCCAGCCCTGCAGGCCAGCTCCCTAGCCAGCTCCTTCTCCATTCCCTCAGCTGAAGCTGTGAAAAGCAGGTGAAAAATGAACCGAGGGAAATGAGCACAACTGCGCACCCAGGAAGGTGTGATGAAGAGAGGAGCTCCAGATTGTCTACAGTTGTATGCTTGAGTCTTTGCTGAGTAGGTCAGCTAAGCGAGAGCTAATTAAGCTCCACAGCACCAAGTTAAAGAAATACACCAGGCAGGGGAAGCAGGAAGGGACCGTTCAGTCTCTCTCCCAGGGGACAGGAAATTCCTTAGCGGTCAAAGGACACCCACTGGAGACTCAGTAGGTCATGCTTTATGAAAAGGTTGTGACCTTGGGCTTCCCTGGTGGCCAATCTTGGGCACAGCAGCGTGAGGTCGATCCCCGGCAGGGAGCGGACCCACATGGCATAGCAGACCTCGCCTGCTGCGCCCCTCAGCAGTGTGTTTCAGTCCATCTGCCTGTTCTGCTCCCCCACTCTTTGTCTGGTGAGTCCTCTCACCTCCTGCGCCTCTGGCTACCCCAGCTCCTGTATGCATAAATAAACCTTAACAAAAAGTGAAGACAAAAAAATCGCTAAACTCTCCACAATGTAACACTCAGGATGTCTAGCACGCAGGGAAAACGGACACCTGTTGGGAAGCAGGAACGAGGAACTCAACCTGGAGAAAAGCCGGTGGGTCAGACAGACGCGTTCCTGAGCGCTGGAAGTCTTGGACCAGCAGGCCGGGGGCGGAGACTTCTGGGACGCGGCTGAGACACAACAGCGCAGAGACGCCCGCTTCTCCTGCAGGACCAGCTCCGCCTGCGGTTAGACCCAGGCGGTGAAGACACCAGAGGAATGAGGGGGCCACCGACTGGGGCAAGGACAATGTGGTGGGCCTGGCACGAGGGCGGGAAAGCCTGCTGGGAACTTGTGCCTGAAAGGCCCCTTCGGGTCTGGCCGCGGGTCTCCTGGCCCCTCTGCAGGGAGGCCTGCGCCGCAGCGTCCAGATGGGGTGAGACTCTGCGAGGGCGGGTGATGGGGCAGGCGCGGGTGGGGGTGGGAGTGGGGGCGCACAACAGCGCCAGAGGGCAAAGGGCGAGGCCCAACGGCTCACCTGAGGCCCGTTGGGGGTGGGAGTGGGGGCACAGTAACAGCGCCAGAGGGCAAAGGGCGAGGCCCAACGGCTCACCGGCTGGCCTGCCACAGCCTGGCCAGCAGGCGGCAAGCTCTCAGGGCCCTGGCAGGTCCCAGGAGAAGCTTGTGGGGTTCAGACACGGGCGTGGCCACTGCCTTTCTCAGCAGCGGAGCCGGCTTAGCTTCTGCAACCAGTGCTGGGGTCTCCTTTAGCTTGTACCTTCGGGTCCATCCGGAGAGCCAGGAAGGGGGGACCAGGCTCAGGGCCAGGAGTGAGGCCCGAGGCCGGTGGGATGGAGGGGGCGCTAGCCCCAGGGGTGACTGATGTAACAAGGCGCCTGGGAAGGGGCTAAGGTGAGGGGACACCCGAGAACCCAGGCCTCTCTTCGTCTCAAGCAGTTGCCTCTGAAGACATCAGCTCACACCCCCTGCCCGGCTCTCCCCACTCCTCCCAGGCAGCCTTAGAGTTCAGGCCATGACGCTACTTTCTTCCCTTTTTTTTTTTAAAAAAGATTTATTTATTTATGCGTGCAAGAACTGGGGTACAGGCCAGAGTCATGGGAGGTGAGAGGATTCACCAGAGACAGAGTGGGGAGCAGAACAGGCAGATTTTTTTTTAAATATTTATTTATTTTTATGCATACTAGCACTGGGGTACAGGCCAGAGGTGTGGGGGGTGAGAGGATTCACCACAGACAGAGCGGGGAGCAGAACAGGCAGATCAACGGAAGTACACTGCTGAGGGGAGCAGCGGGCACAGCAGGAGAGGTCTGCTGCGCCATGTGGGTCCCCTCCCTGGCTGGCGGCAGGGATCGAACTCATGCTGCAGTGGCTGCGGTTTGCTTCACAGTGTGTTGCTTAACCCAATGTGCCACCAGGGAGGCCCCAGAACAGGCAGATTAACAGAAAAACACTGCTGAGGGGAGCAGCGGGCATGGCAGGAGAGGTCTGCTGTGCCATGTGGGTACCCCCCTGGCCAGGGATCAAACTCGTGCTGCAGTGGTATGGATGCTTCACAGTGTGGTGCTCAACCCGCTGGGCCACCAGGGAGGTCTTCCTTTTTTTTAAGATTTGTTTTATTTATGGATGTAAGGGTGTAGGCCAGAGGTTTTGCGGGGAGAGGATTCACCAGAGACAGAGCGGGGAACAGAACAGGCAGAGCTACTGAGGGGAGACAGGAGAGGTCTGTTGTGCCTTGTGGGTCAGCTCCCTGGGGGGGGGGGGGAGTGGCTGCTGACAGCTTCATAGTGCTGAGATTTAACCCCTTATGCCTCCAGGGAGGCCCCAGGACACCACTTTCTCCAAGATTCTTTCTAAGCTTCCCTCCAAGTTCTGAAGTCAAGCGCCTGTCTGCTCAGAGACAACTCTGGAAGGTGTGAGCTTCCTGGCTGGACTGCCAAGGTTCCCGAGGTGAGGAGCCCGCCCCAGCTGCCTGGGGACTGCAGCCGCCTCTGCCTGCCCTGACAGGCAGCTGTTCTTCCTTTATCTTAACGGACTTGGTAAAACAACACTTTAGCTCCAGGACTTTCTTCAGCACTGGTGGAGTGGTCTTGTCAGGATTTGACCCAGATGCTACCGGTCAGGCATTTAACCACCAAGCAGAACCTGGTTATTTTTTTTTCCAATTTATTTATTTATGCATACAAGAACTGGGGTACAGGCCAGAGGTGGGGGGTGGGGAGAGGGTGTTGAAAGGATCCACCCAAGACAGAGTGGGGAACAGAACAGGCAAGTCTACTGAAACACACTGCTGAGGAGAGCAGCAGGCGAGGCAGGAGAGGTCTGCTGTGCCATGTGGGTCCCCTCCCTGGCCGGCGGCAGGGATCGAACTTGTGCTGCAGTGGCTGTGGATGCTTCACAGTGCATTGCTTAACCCATTGCACCACTGAACCTGGTTATTTTTATAAGGCCGATGATGACAGTGTTGAAAATTTGAAAAGGTTTTTTAAAAATAAAAATAAGAATATTTGAAAGCGACCACAAAGCTTATGAGATTTACTATCTGTCATTTAACAGAACGTTTGCAGCAACTGTTAAGTAGTTTTCTATGTACACATCTTGTACACCTTTGGTGAATTTTAGTATTTTACAGGGTTTCTAAGTGCTACCACAAAATATATTGATAGCATTCATTGGCGCTCACAGAAAACACATTAATAATATACCTTGACTCGTATAAACTTGGTAAATTTTCTTTTGACTCCTTGTTCCTTCTTCATTGATTCCTTGGGATTTTCTGCATCTACGAAATGTTTTTCATGAATGGTGTTTGTATGACCAGAGCACCTTTCCCTGCGTTCGAGTCTATATATGCCTTTTAATTTCTCTTTCTGTTGCAGGGGCCAACAGTTGCCTGCACAGCTCTATCAGGCATGTGTCTTGTAACTGAGCCTCGTAGCAAAGCCTTCTTCAATGCAAGGACAGAGGATGCACAGCAGGTGGGTCGGGAGCACCCTGAGAAGCCTTAGGCTTCAGGACACCATATTGCTTCTAACAATTCCAGAGACCAGCTTTCAGAGTCCTGGCTGAAGCTGACAGCTTACACACACACACACACACACACACACTCACCCCCCCCCACCGGCACCCCTNCCCCCGGCACCCCTCACCCCCCCCCCCCGCACAGGTATTAGTATATGGTAGTGTAGTGCCAGGAAGGCACAGAGCAAGTTCTCAATGATTCCGGCAGGTGGGTAAAGGAGGAGTCCTGGAGACCTTAGTGGCTTTTTTAGGCTTTATTAATATTTCCATCAGAGCAGGTACACAGCAGGCAGGGAGGCCAGGGGGCCAGGAGGCTGGCAGGCTTCCTAGCCCCGGCACATCTTCACTCTCTGGCTGCTTTTGCTGCTGCTCTGCTTCTCTTCTTTCTTTTGTTCTCTCCTCTGCTGGTGTCCTCGTGACGCCACCCTTATACGCCCCATGTCTCAGCCCAGGTGCACCCCCTTGCGCATGCCCACTTAGGCACGGCGCAGAACTGCAGATGTCCATCACCACACCAATGGCGGGAGGGCGGAAAAGCCTGACAACTTCTCCACTTATGCTATAGGTAGTAAAAGAAAAAACATTTAATATATAGTAACCGGAACCTTGCTATAGTCTAACTTTCTTCTTTTAGTTTCTGTCTAGATTTCACAGGATTTTTCTACGCGCACAATCATCATCTCTGTGCACTTAAGGCAATTTTACTTCTTAGTGATCTATATGTCACCTACTTCTTTTTCTTGCACTCTGCATTTGCTCCCACCTCCAGTAAAATGTTGAATACAAATGCAGAGATGGACAACATTTTCTGGTCCTGACTTTAGAGGAAAAGTGTTCAGTGTGCCTTTGTCTGAAGTTGTAATTTTTTGATGCCTTCATTACCACATAAAGGGCATTCCCTTCAATTTCTACTTTGTTAAACATTTTTTGAAAGTAGCATTAAATTTTGTCAATTTATCCATGGCTATATTGAGATCACTGTATGGCAGTATTTATGTTCTGAATATGTTGAATTATATTGCTTTTTTAATTCAGGCAACAGCTTTTTTGAAGTATAATTTACATGCCATGTAATTCACTCATTAAAATATTGATTTCAAAGGTTTGTTGCAGCCCTGTTTATAGCTAAGTTATAGAAACTGCCTAAGTGCCCAAGGACAGAGGAGTGAATCAGAAAAACGTAGTGTGTATATGCACATATATATACATATACACACAGTAGAATACTATGCAGCTATAAAAAAGGTGACCTTTTGCCATTTGTGACAATATGGATGAAACTGGAGAGGATAATGCTAAGTGTAGTAAGTCAGAAGGATAAATACTAGATGGTCTTACTGATATGTGAAGATAGAGAAACATAACTAGAGTCAGCCCAAACCAAAGAAATAATAATTCTTAACATCTGACTGCAGAATTGAGACAAACAGGGGAGGGTGGCAGAGTAGGAGTGGGAAGGAAGGGGCTGCAGTGGAGCAAAGTAGATGATTATGGGATACTAGTGGTGGGCAGGGTATGAAGACATGCATTTATGGAGGCTTGAACCTCCAAAAATGCAATGTTGTAACCCAACTTTTCCTTAATAAATATAATGAAAAACTAAAAAACAAAGGCTTTAGTACATAAACAGGTATGTGCAAAAATCACCTCAATTTTAGAACATGTCATCACCCCAAAAAGAAACCTTGCACATCTTTGCTATAACTACTCCATGTGCTCCCATGTTCCCAGGCCAACACTGCACCCCTCGCTATATGGAAAATCCCTGTGAATTTGCTTATTCTGGATATTTCATGTAGACGAATCATAGAATATGTGGTCTTTCGTGGCTAGAGTCTTTCACTTGGCATCAGACATTTAAAAAATCATAGTAACAATATAAAATTCACAAATTTTAACATGTTTAAGTGGCTGTAAGTACATCCCTGCTACTCCGGCCATACCCCCACTACTTCCCAAGGCTCAGTTAAAGCTCCATGTCCCCCACACTCGACATTGAATTCTTCTCACCTGGTCCCACACTGCCGCCCTGTGTCCTCCAGTTTCAGCGTTCGCTTTATGCACCTTCTTTCCTACTGTCTTCTCAATTCCTGGGCCTCAAGAGGCGTCTGTCTATCAACTGCAATTCACTGGCTCCTAGCGCAGGGTCTGGGGCAGATTCACCAGCAAATAAATGCTCCATTAAATGACATGTAATCTCCTCTCTCTGTTGGAAGTTGTGCCTGTGGGTGGTCAGGTCCCTCAGCGGGGTGGCGTCTCCAGGGACCCAGTCTGGCTTGGCCTCGGCACGACTCAGTCGTTACCCGGGGCCCGTGAGATGGTCGCTCTTGTGGTCTTATATTCTCAGTGGTTAACCTAGGCACCGAGCAGCTAGCTCCCCACCCAGGGCCATTCGGGTGTTGAATTAGAAGCGATGCTTCTGCTGATCTTCATGAGGGGCGTGACAGCAACTTTCGGGTCATGTATTTTATCCCAGATGGGAACTTTCCATCACTGCAGAGTGGCGTAGACTCTTCCTTCGCCGTGGTTCCAGGTCTGAGAACCTGGTGCCAAGCCCACCCCCTCCAGGTGAAGTGTGACTGTGGCCAAATGCCTGGCCCAAGCCTGAGTTAAAGAAAAAGATGCAAGAGAGGCGTGCAAAAATTAAAAGACAAAAATTGTAAGGTGTGGTGTGCTCAGAGTGGGGCCGGGCTGGGCAGAGGGTGGGGAGAAGGCTTGAGTGGAATGGCAAGGTGAGTCACCCCCTCTCTTCTCCTCTGCACCTCCTTTTTTATTAATAAAGATTTTTATGTATGCACACAAGAGCTGGGGTGCAGGCAGAAGTGTGGGGGAATGAGAGGATTCACCAGAGACAGAGTGGGGAGCACAGCAGGCAGATGGACTGAAACACACTGCTGAGGGGAGCAGCGGGCGAGGCAGGAGAGGTCTGCTGCGCCATGTGGGTCCCCTCCCTGGCCGGGATGCTGCGCCATGTGGGTCCCCTCCCTGGCCGGGATGGAACTTGTGCTGTGGTGGCTGAGGAAACCCCATAGTGTGGTGCTCAAGCCCTTGTGCCTCCAAGGAGACCCTGCACCTCCTTTTCTCCCGGGCTGCTGTACTTTAGCCGGTAACACGCAGATGTCAGAAGTCAGCTGGTGAGGTCACATCTGGTGGCTACGCGCTCACCCGCTGAGCCCCGTGGTTCACACGAGTTCTGCACAGATTAGTTCAAGAACAGAGACAAAGGTGCACAGACATATTTGCTCCAAGACAGCTTTGTATGTTTACTCGGGACAGGAGAGTAAAAGGGCCACGGAGACACGGGCCTGGGGGAGGGGGCAGCTACGGGCAGCAGAGGCGGGACGGGCCCTTCAGTCCTGAGATCAGTGGCGTCCTCCAGACAGGCAGAGGACGCCAGAGGGCAGCGCTGACCCACACCGTCGCTCTTCTCTCCTCAGGGCCGCTTCCCGAGCCTGTGCGCTGACCTCTGACCCGCCTCGTCTGCACCTGGAAGCCGGAGGAGGCGCCTCGAGCTGCTGGGTCTCCGCCTGCCGGCTCTAGGATAGCAAAGGGGTTAAGTGTGTTTGGCGTCACTGGAACGGGTCGAGGGTCACTCGCCGCGATGGAGCCATCTGACGCCATTTCTAGAGGAGGCCTTTGCTGCTTTGCGCTTGAGCATCTGGTTTTTACTAGGAGGGGACAAAGGGTCGGCGGTGGAGTGAGGAGAGGGCTTCGGTGACAAGGCAGGTGCCACTGCAGAGCCACGACGCCGTGGCCACAGGGAGGACCAGCACGCCTGCGCCACGGGCGTTTTCTCTGTGGCCGCGGCTCCTGCAGAGCCGGAGCTGGGGCTCGGGGCGGGGGTAGCACCTGCTGGGTCGGCCTGGGTACTCCGACTGAAGGGGAGTCTAGAAGTGTCTTCCTAAAAATGCGTGCTGTTGCCAGCTCTGTCTTGGAGAGAGGTGCTCAGCCGCGAGCCTCGGGTGCGCCGTGGATGTGGGGGTGTTGCCGCCTCCACTGCCCGCCCCGAACCTGGGCTGGGGGTCTCCTGTGCTCTGAATCCGGTCACCGGTGTGGTGCCAGCCAGTGACAGTGGCAGCGTGTGCCCCTCGGGGCTGGCGGGCGGAACGGAAGTGCTTCTGGCCGGACGTGCCCCGCACACGCTGTCCAAGTGCGGGAGGAGAGCTCCTGTGTGCCCCCCCAAGTCGGAGCAACCACCCCAAAGGTGCCTCTGCCTCAGAGAGGAATAGATGCTGGTGACCCCTGCTGCCGTGGCAGCCCTCGTCCAGCTGTCCTGCCAGCACGGCTGTCGCGCTGGCCCCAAGCCGAGGTCCTCTGCTTGGGCGGGGTGTCCCGGGCGGCTGACTGTAGGCAGGAACAGAAGTGTCTCCAGGACGGGCGTGGCGCTGGCAGGCAGGCCTCCAGGTCAGCGGGCGCCCACGGGAAGGACGGGCCCCGGGCAGGGTTCCGCCCCAGTGTGGTCTCTCCAGTTGCTACGGCGGGATGAGGGCCGCTGAGCTTCAGTCTAGGCCTCTCCGTTCCTGGGGGCTGTGGAGCTGGGTGGTCCCCTCAGCCTTCTTCCAAAACCGGGTGCCCAGGGTGTGGGATGGACACACTGACCCCAAAGCAGCCGAGGTGCTGACCGTGCGCGCCTGCTCCCCGCTGGGCCCACAGGCCTGCTGGTGCTCAGGGCTCCCCGCCTCGCCTGTTGTCTCCTGCGAGCTCCTAGCCGCGCAGGGCAGTCTCTTAAACACAGGTCCAGGAGGAGAGTGGCCCGCCCAGGCCTCGGGGGCTGCCTGCCCTCTCCCTTCCGGAGAAGGGATCTTCACTTTTCCTCGGTGGCTGTGGGTCTTTGAGCTGTGGCCGCGGGTCTTTGAGCTGTGGCCGCACAGAACCGTCACTCAGAGCCCTGCTGGGACGCCAAGGCGTGGGTACTGCGCCTGCCCGGGGGGGCGTGGGTCATTGTGGGTGGGTGCAGGGCCTCATCAGGGCAGGTCCTGGCTCGGGCCTGAGGGGGTGGGGGTAGGGGCGCTGGCTAAGGAGGCGGCCTCTGAAGGGTGGTCTGGGGTGCGCCTTGCGTGTCTGGTGCCAGGAGGGCCTGTGACTCTGGAGAGCATCCTTGCCACCCGCTTCTGCAGAGAAGCCACGCGCCCTCCAGCCTGCTTAGTCCTTCTGCTCTCATTTTATTTTATACTTCTCAATAAAACCGTAGGAGTGTTTGACCTGAACATCTATGCACTTGGTAGATGTAAAATTAAGCTTTCAAATGGGTAAACAGGTGAAGTAAGATGCCCAGTTTCTCAGGAGGTCAGAGACGGGCCAGACTCAGCTCTGAACCCCAAGTTCAGCTCTCTGGATGTGACCTTAGTGCCCCAGTCTGTGCAAGAAAAACAGCTGTGAATGGCATCTCCGCTTTTTTTCTATGGACCCTGCCCACTAGCTTTCGTGGCTGGGCACTGCCTGCTTCTGTGTCCAGGGCAGGGGAAGCTGCTGCTGTGCTCCCTCCGGAGCCTGTAACTCACCTGGCAGTCCCGCTGCGTGGCTTCACAAATTGCCTGGATGATCTGATGCCTTTTTTAAAAAAATATTTTATTCATTTACGCACACAAGAGCTGGGGTACAGGCCAGAGGTGTGTGTGTATGTGAGAGAGGACCCACTAGAGACAGAGCAGGGAGCTGAAAAGGCAGATTGACTAAAACACACTGCCGAGGGGAGCAGCAGGCGAGGCAGGAGAGGTCTGCTGCGCCATGTAGGTCCTGCCCCTGGCTGGGGATCGAATTCGTGCTGCAGTGGCTGCATTGGCTTCATAGTGCGTTGCTTAACCCACTGCGCCACCAGGGAGGGCCCGATCTGACGCCTTTTAGGGGCACTACTGTCGTCCTGGCAGGTGCAGTTATCCAGTGTGAAGCCTCTGGACCGGGCTCAGCTCAGGGGTCAAGGGTCAGGGTGAGGTGTTGTCCTGGGTGGCACACCCTGCCAGCAAGAATTCAGGGTCCGGGCTCTCTCCGTGGCACCAGCATCCCCTTGGGGTGAACGTCATCTCCTCGCCCCTCCCTCCCTTTGTCCTGGACAACGGTGGTGGGGGCTGGTGCCGGCGCAGAAGCCAAGGGCTGGTGCCGGGCTTCTGGAGGGTGACAAGGCTGTGACCGGAGCTGGCACGTGCCCCTGGCAGACAGGCCGGCCGCGAGAGCCCGTCTAGGTGCTCTCGAGCGCGCCCCACAGTCGCTGGAGAGGCCTTTTGGGGGGATGGAGGCAGCTGAAAAAGGCGTGTCAGAGACAGGCTGCCTGTGCCTTTGGACGTCATCGTGTTAACGTGTTTGTGAGACAGCCCCTGGTGCAGGTGAGAAACACCTCAAGGAGGTCAGACGGCTCGCCCAGGGCTATGCAGCTGAGAGGGCGGGGCTTAGGCCTATGCTGGTCCATCTGACGTCTGTTTTTTTTTTTCAAAGGTTTATTTGTGTATACAAGAGCTGGGGTACAGGCCAGAGTCGTGGGAGGTGAGAGGAGTCACCAGAGACAGAGTGGGGAGCAGAACAGGCAGATGGACTTAAGTACACTGCTGAGGGGAGCGGTGGGCCAGGCAGGAGAGGTCTGCTGCGCCACGTGGGTCCCGCCCCTGGCTGGGGATCGAACTCATGCTGCAGTGGCTGCAGCTGCTTCAGAGTGTGGCGCTTAACCCTTTGCGCCATCAGGGAGCCCCCTGCCATCTGACTTCTAAACCCATGAGAACCAGAAGTTGAGGGGCAGAGATGCACCCGGAGTCTCTGACTGAGAGTGGCTACAGGCTGAGGGTCCAGCTCTGAGACACCCCTCCCCTGGAGGCATGACTGTGCGCTCCAGCATCACCTGGGAGAGAGACCGCAGACCCCAGCACTATTCTGCAGGCCCAGCTGGCAGGGTCAGAGGGGGACTTGTAAACTGCATTCATTAGAAAGTATTTCTGAATTGTCTATGTCAAAGGGTTACTCAGCAGTGACACAGAAAAACAACTTAAACTTGGGACCTAAAAGCTGGTCAAATTATGACACTTACCAGTCACAAACGAGTAATAGAGATGACTGATGGGTGATGCTTTGTCATCTGCACAAGGGAGTGGCTTAAAAAGGAGAGCAGGACTCTTTACAATAGGTAAGACCTGGAAACAACCTAAATGCCCAAAAACAGATGAGTGGATCAGGAAGCTGTGGTACAGAGACACGATGGAATACTATTCAGCAATCAAAAAAGAAAAACTAGACGCATTCATAGGAACTTGGATGGAACTAGAAGGGATTATGCTCAGTGAAGTCAGTCAGAAGGCAAAAGAAAAATACCAGATGGTTCCTCCCCTAGGAGGAATATAAACGAACCAAATAAGGATCAATGAAAGGAATAAGAACAATAATAACAATAAAGACACAAAAACCAAAAATGAAAAGACAAGGACAAATTGGGGACACTTGATGGGGAGGGAAGAGGGGGAGGGTTGAGGGCAGATGGGCGCACAGGGGACTGAGGTGATGGTGCACTGGTGATATGGTGATGGGGAATACATGGGGACTACAATTGATGTCAAATATATATAAATAAAAAGTTAAAAAAAGGAGGGCAGGGGCCTCCCTGGTGGCACAGTAGGTTGAGCACTGGCACCACAGGGCTTCTGCAGCCACTGCAGCACAAATTCGATCCTGGCCAGGGAGGGGACCCACATGGCGCAGCAGACCTCTCCTGCCTCGCCCGCTGCTCCCCTCAGCAGTGTGTTTCAGTCAGTCTGCCTGCTCTGCTCCCCGCTCTGTCTCTGGTGACTCCTCGCACCCCCCACACACCTCTGGCCTGTACCCAGCTCTTGTATGCATAAACAAATAAGATCCTTAAAAAAAAAATAGAGGGTAGGAAAAGGCAGCCTCTCAGGCTTGAACTGAAGGGCAGTGAAATTTTCTAAAAAATTCTAAAAAAGACAGGTTTTCATCACCGTCTTGATCATCTAGAATTTCCTCTCAGGTGCAGGCACGGGGCGAGTCCCTATGAACTAACATCACATGGCTAAAGTGAAACGGGAGGGAGGCACCCCGGCCGAGGGGCCAGGGTAGGTGGTGGGGCGGGGCAGCCGCTTTGCTCCCGTGGTAGAGGGAGAAGCTTCAGGGAGGAGGATCTGGGTGCCATAAAGAGGGGGTATATTTGGCGTCTCTTCTCCTGCACACTGACGGGACCGTTCAGCTCTTCCAGCTGGTTCTCAGCTTCTGGGGGGCAGGAGCAAAGAGGCTTCACGGTGGAGACATTCGTGCATGTGCCGGCCGGGCTGGGGCGGCGGGGCTGTGCGGAGGTCCGGCTTCTACCAGAAAGGGGTGTCTTCTGACCCCTCGGTGGTCAGCTCAGGCCTAGAGCGCCCGCCACCTCTGTCCTGCAGGCAGGAGAAGCCACAGGTGGTGGCCGCTCGCGTTTGCTCCTGAACCCAGGAATTAGGCCTCCATGCCAGGGTGCTTGCCGGGGCGGGGGATGGGGGGCCAGTGCTGGGTTACTCCCCCTCCCCCCAAGTCAGGAAGAGCGAGCAGGTCTAGCTTTTCTCTTAAAACTAGTTTTATTTAAGCCTCACGGGCTGGGGGAGACTCAGGCTAGCTGGGGGTGGCCCTGTCTCCCTCCCTCCTGGAAGCTTGGCTCCTCACTCTGCAGTCCGGTCACGAATTTGACCTGCTTGATGATGTTGGACAGACCCGGAACTGGGGCTCCCCCCAGCGGTCCCGCATCCTCTCGTCCCACGCGTACTCGGGGAGAGCACCTTGGTGGGCTTGTGGTCCAGCAGGTACCTGTTGAGGTGGCTCTCGTCGCGGCGCACGGCCTCCACACGGTCGGCCCGGTCAAGCGTCATGGCCCGGTGGCAGGCCCTGGCCAGCCGCTGCACCTCGGGCACCGACCCCCGAAGAAGGAGCCGGCGTAGTAGAAGTTGCCCTGGCCCTTGGGAATGTGGGCTCGGGACTGGGGCCGGCGTTCGTACTGGAAGGACTTGAGGCCGCGCCCCAGGTAGCCGGGGTGGAGGGCACCGAAGAGCGAGGAGAGGATCTCCACGCCCACGTGGTTGCTGAACTTGGCGTCCACGTCGGCGCACACGAGGTGGCGCACCTCGCGGTGGAAGCGCTTGCGGGAGAAGCTGCCGATGAGCCGCATGCGCAGCGCGGCCTTGTCCGGCCCCCGCGCGGGGGCGCCCGGGGCCTGGAGGACCACCACGCGCCTGCCGGGCTGCAGGGCCACCGGCGGCACGGAGCGCGGCCGGTCGGTGAAGATGTAGTAGTTCACCTTGTGGCCCGCCATGAAGAACATCTCGGAGGTCTCCAGGAACAGCCTCAGGCAGGGGACGTCCTTTCCCAGGGCAAACACCGTCAGGCCCACGGTGGCGTTCTGGAGCCGGAACTGCTCATCCAGGATTTTGGGGTTGAAAGTCCCCTCCCAGATGATGGGCGCCAGCCACGGGGTCACGGTCAGTGCGTCTCCGCGCGGGCGTCAGCGCATCGGGCTGGGGGTACACCAGCTGCGGTAGCTGCACAATCTGCGGGCTGGGCGCATTTCCGACGGCGCAGGGCCGGGAGAGGATGCTCTCCAGCCCCTGGAGGCCCGGCGTCAGGCAGTAGGAGCCGAAGATGACCAGGGCCAGCGCTCTGAGGAGAAGATGGGCGGCTCCATGGCTCTGTGTCCCAGGCAGCCCGTGCAGGACCCGGGCCATGGCTGTCTCTCCGCGCCGCAGGGACACGGTGTCCCTCGGCTGCCTGCCTTAGTGCTCGTCCCTGAGGCGAGGGGAGGTGAGACCTCTGAGCCCAAAGCACCCGTCCCCCAACTCAGCTCCCTGCTCCTGCGGGCTGGCGGCCCCTGAGCCCTGACCCCAGTGCGGGGCCGCGGGCCGGGGGCACTCAGGGTGCCCTGGAGAAGGACAGGATCCGAGGCGGCCTTGATAAAAGCAGCTTCTGTCTCACGCCATGTCAAAGCAGCCAGGGGCAGATGTTGGCCAACCCAGCTAGCATTTGGGGGCCAGTGTGCAGGACCCAAGTCCGGGCTCCCCCACAGGCTCAGGAGACTGGCCCAGGGGAGGCCACTGGGCAGGTAAAGGACAGAGATTGTGATGAAAGCAGGCAGGGCAGTGGCCACCGCAGGTGGCCCAGGAGTGACCAGGAGGGAGGCCCAGGCTCGGCCTACCCCTCACACTCCCCGCCTGAGAGCTAAGCGCCGGTTTCCTGAAAAGCCCGTGAAGTCAAGATCGTATATTCAAGGTCCCCTTCGCCTGTAGATTGGCTGACACGTCCATCCTTCAGGACAACCGATTTTTTTTTTAAAGATTTATTTACTTATGCATACAAGCACTGGGGTACAGGCCAGAGGTGTGGGGGGGTGAGAGGATTCACCAGAGACAGAGCAGGGAGCAGAACAGGCAGATCAACAGAAGTACACTGCTGAGGGGAGCAGTGGGCCAGGTAGGAGAGGTCCGCTGCACCATGTGGGTCCCTCCCTGGCCGGCGGCAGGGATCGAACTCGTGCTGCAGTGGCCGCGGTCTGCTTCATAGTGCGTTGCTTAACCCACTGCGCCACCAGGGAGGCCCGACAACCGATTTTGAACCAGGTAGAAGAAACAGAGGACCTGCAGATGGGGCCTTCCCTTCCTCCCTTATGAATACGAACCTGCCCTGAGCGGTAGGCCTCGCCTTCTGTTTGCTGTTGAGCTTCCCTTCCTGTGTTTTCCCCGGTTTCCGTTCGGTCACATTCCTCTCCTCATTCAAACAGGACACACGTGCCTTTGGCTCCAGGCCATCGTGCAAGGAGCACAGGTGTTTGGGGTGCAAGTTTCTCTGTGCCGACACTCCCAGCCAGGTCTGGGGCAGAGACATCATGTACGTAAGCTTCACCGCTCATGTGTGTGCGCGTGCGCGCCCGCATCCATGGAGACGCTACCAGCAGCCGTTGGGCAGCCTGAAACACAGTTCCATCTCTGGGAAGTGGCAGCTTTGGTTAGGAATCCTCAAGGGGAAGCCTCTTGTCCTTCCCACCTAGCGCTCTGGCCTCCGCAGACTTGTCCTCATCCTGGCCAAGCGGGCTCTTATATGTATCACGCTGCATCGCCAAATTCGCTTCTGAAAAACTCAGCTTTGGGTGGGAATTTCCAAGCTCACCAAGTCTTTTCTGCCGCAGCAACAGGGCCTTATGAAAACTGAACTTCTGGGGCCTCCCTGGTGGTGCAGGGGGTAAGCAATGCACTATGAAGCAAACAGCAGCCACTGTAGCACGAGTTCGATCCCTGCCGACGGCCAGGGAAGTGACCCACATGGCGCAGCAGACCTCTCCTGCCTCGCCCGCTGCTCCCCTCAGCAGTGTGCTTCTGTTGATCTGCCTATTCCGCTCCCCGCTCTGTCTCTGGTGAATCCTCTCACCACCCGTAACTCTGGCCTGTACCCAGCTGTTGTATGCATAAATTAATTAAAAAAAAAAAAAACTGAACTTCTGAGGCTGTAGGGACAGACAGACCCTCCAGGGTAAGCTGCAGATTCATCTCCCACTTAATCTCTAGATTTATGTGTTTATTCTCTGAGGAAATCCCTTAACTGATACCAGCTCATAACTGCACACAAAAAAATTTTTTATATGTGTACTATCCACAAGCCAGAATTCTTAAATATATTAAAATGGGAGGCGCTTCTCATAAGTACCACACTGGAATCGCAGCCAGTCTTACTGTTCACAGGGCACTTTACTCCATGTCGGTTGAGGTGACCCTTCCAGCAGTTGCTTTGTGGCTGGTGTTGATCCCATTTCACAAATAACTTACCCAGACTCAGACGTTTATTGATTTCTGGTGGTTCTATGACTTGAGGTGGCAAAGAGCTGTTGATCTGGGAGTAACACTCAAGGGAATATTGAATTAGGAATTAAAAATTCAGAAGAAGAAAAGTGTGGAGGGGAGAAAAGGATCAAGGGCTCCAAGGTCACATGGGAAGTGTGTGGCCAGGTGGCCGGGCAGATTTCTTGAGAATCAATCCCACATTAGTTCAAATTTATTTATTTTTAAAGATTTATGCGTACAAGAGCTGGGGTACAGGCCAGAGACACAGGAGGTGAGAGGATTCACCAGAGACAGAGTGGGGAGCAGAACAGGCAGACCGACTGAAATACATGGCCGAGGGGAGCAGCGGGCGAGGCAGGAGAGGTCTGCTGCACCATGTGGGACCCCTCCCTGGCCGGGGATCGAACTCGCGCTGCTATGCCTCAGAAGCTTCACAGTGTGGCGCTCAACCCGCTGCACCACCAGGTAGGCCCTAGTTTGAATTTAAACTCCATCCTTAGATTGGAAGATATTTTCACCTCACTGGGGGTCCTACCTATCACCTGGGCATCACCCCAGGTGTGTCATGTGGCCAAAGCTTCGCCATTTAAAATAGAAATTAGCTGCAGCCGTTTTTGCATTCCAAGTACATGGCAACATTTAAAAAGTTGTTTTGGACAACAACCTTGATGGAAATCATTGACTATTCAAGGTGAAGCCCCATTTTAGCCTTCAGGGAATTTTCCAGAGATGAAAACATCACTGTACTGAGGGAGCATCAGAGAGAGGGGAGTTCTGAGCGTGCAGGCCTGACTCTGGAGAGGAAGTTGAGTGATGCATGACCTGATGGGAAAAGACGCATAGGGAGAAGCCCTGGGGAAGGAAGAAACCCAGGAATAAAGTGGCAGGAATCTACAGAGATCATGGCCGGTGAGAAATCCGGGCGAGGACAGCAGTGGTGCTTTAGGGTGGTGATGGCCAGCAGTCACCTTTTGTCACCTGTGGAGTCGTGTCATTTCCCACCATTAACCTAAACTTCCAGGAAAGGCCGCCTGCCCGTAACAGACTGGACGTAGTGCTTCCTGGGGGAAGAGACACACAGCACCAGGTACACGTGCCCACTAAAACAGCGGCCACAATAATGACAGGAGCAGTAATAATAGCCCACTGCGCGTTACACAGAAGACCACAAAGAATCTTCGAATCACACTGGCCAATAGGTGACATCCTGCCTATACAGAAGAAGGCTCCCAAGTAACGTAGAAGAACTTAATGGTAACATAGAAGGACTCAGTGTCATTTCCTCATGGAAATGAGAACGCGGTGTGTCATGGGAGCTCACCCCACCGCCACCAGGCAAGCAAACCTGGAAAACTCTTGTCAGTCCAAATGGAATCAGTCACTGAGGTGCCTGCAGACATGGCAACAGGGGGTGAGGAGGCATTTTTATGCAGCCTCTCGGAATTCAGTCTGGAAGAGTTGCCCCGATTGGCAGGCCCGTCGATGCCACACACTTGCAAGCCACAGCAGGCCATCAGGAGGCACTAGAAAGTTCTGTTGGGGTCCAGACTCTGGGCTGAACTCACCCTTTTTCTGTCTTATGTTCCAACGCCGTGTCACCAGCGTCAGGCCCAGCAGGGTGGGGTCTGCCATGGACAAGCAGCTTCATACTTCATACTTCACCCCCAGGGCCTGAGAGCTACAAATCAGACCTTCCAGCAAGACCTGCCTGTTCCCGTCCCTGGCCACAGCTGTGTTTCCTCCTGGCTGAGGTCACCCCCTGTCCTGGCCCCCCCTCGGCCCTCCTCCCAGGCAGCCTCACCTGGAGGCAGGGCCTTTTCCCCGGGTGCTGTCACCACCACGAGGCGTCATCACCCCTCTCCCAGCAGGCAGCCCCGCTGCTCCTCAGGAAGGGCATCCTGAGGGGCTCACTGAAGAGGGCACTGCTGTCCGCCTGTCCTCAGAGTGGCCACCCGGGAGCAACAAAGGTCCTTCTTCTAAGACACACACCGACTCCGCTGCTCCTCCACCGCCTGGCCCGGTCCTCACTTCGGCGGAACCTCAGCCAGACAGTCTCCTTCCAGAGCCTTGCTTCACGGCGACCGAGCCGGAGATGCCGGCGCGTGAGGCAAGGGATGTGGGAGGAGGAAGACGGTCAGAGGGCGTCTGGAGGCAGGACTGAGCACAGGGGCTCCCGGTGCAAGGCCACCATCAGCACTGGCAGTCCTGGGGCAGGGGCGGAAGTGGCAGCTTAGGGGGTCACTGTGCATGACCCAGGTCCTGGCTCCACACCTGGAGCAAGGCAATTAGCAGCCCAGCCTGGGGAGGGGGGGTGGGCTCAGACCCGAGCACTGGGTCCTTCAGCCTGTTGTACCCCTGCTGCATCTGGAGAGGCCAGCACTTCTGCAAGCAAGTCTGTCCTGAGGCTCGGGGGCGCCCCGGGTCTCTGAAGAGAAAACCTCTAGTCCGAGAGGAGACATGCGAGGAGACTTCAGGATGTCGTCTGTGAGCTCATTCACCAAAGGCCAAGCCACTGCCAGCTCACCGGCCCGCGGGAGGGCCGGGCCCTAGGCAGGCAGCGCAGCTCTGGTTCCCTGGGGCCTGCGTCCCACGCTCTGAGAGCTGCAAAAGGGGGCGCTCCGAGGCCGCTCTCCGGCTCTCTCGACGTCACAGGACGGCTCCCAGGTCCTCTGTAGGTTCTGCAAACAAACAATTCTAATGTCACGATTGCTGCCATGGCTAATGCTACCGCCACTTGGTGGGGCCAGCGGGAGCCCCCCTTACGTCCTACCTTCCTGCGTGGTTGTCGCTGGAACCTCGGCTGGGAGAAGCGCCGCGCCAGCAGGACCTCACGGCCGAGGGTAAACTGAGGCCCCCGCAGACGGCAGCTGCACTCGGCCTCGCCTTTCTTTTCACTGTTGCCGGAGAGCTCCCAGAGGCTGGCAAGTTAGCGGTCACGGACCTGACTGACCTGCCTCTTGGCCGCCGACCCTGTCTGCCCCCCACGCCGACTCTCAGTCATGGGTCAAGGTGCACAATTTCTAATTCTCTTCCTGTTGCTCTTCCTGTTTTTCACCTTCAATTCCAACCCATATCTGGGGTTTCACTGACTAATGACAAGGGGGGCCCTTTGCATTCCAGGCCCTCAGTCAAAGTGACAGGCCCTTCTGCCTCTCTTAGCATATACCTCCTGGCCTGGTGCTTTACGAGCCTACTTTCTGCAGAGCTGGTCTGTGTGAATGCTCTTCCCTTTTGCCTGCAGATGCTCTTCAAGCCCCCTTCAGGTAACCCCATCTTCCTTAGCCTGTTCATCACTGCGTCTGCTTGCACCGCCAGTCAGCCTGTCTGCAGAACAGACCTCCTGGGGTGCTTTGGGCTTTGGGGTAACTGACATGGACACTGGTCTGCCTTCCTGAGCTTTCCCCTTCAGGTGTCCACCACACCGCAGTGTTGGCTCCCTCCAGTTTGACCAGGGCGACCCCAGTGCAGAGCACAGGCCTCCTGCAAAGGGCATGGTGGCCGCCAGCACGCCCGCTTCTATGGTCAGTAGCCTACCTGCACGGTTTGCCTTGTCTCTGGGGCCAGAACTGCCCTGGCTCCACAATGCGGGAGCCTGTATTTGGGCTACCACAGGGAGCCAGGCCTTCCCTGGACACTGATTCTGCCAGGGTCACCCCACTCCAATAATCAGCACCTCCTGGGACTTGGCACCCAAGCCTGCCTTTGACTCTGATGAAATTGATACGGACACCGTGCTCCGCCCAGCCTGGTCTCTTCTGGCCTCCTCTTTCTAGCCTTCCCAGTCCTTTAATTTGGGAAACGTGCTAGTCCCAGCAAAAGCTCCACACTTAACTTCTACTGAGGCCCGGAACCCAAGAGCAGCACAATTCAGCCAGCTCTGGGGTCTGTCACTTCCATGTTTCAACTCTGGCCTCCCTGACAGCACCCAGACAACCTTTGGTAGTGCTTGAGCTGACTACTCATTGGCGAGTCCACGCTTCCCAGCGGCGGACCCGCCACCAGCACGTTCAGCACCAAGGACAGTTGCTCAACTTTGCCGAGCCCCACTGGAATTTATGGGAGTTGTAGCGCCTTATCATAATAGGGGAAGTGGCAGCTTAGGGGGTCACTGTGCATGACCCAGGTCCTGGCTCCACACCTGGAGCAGGGCAATTAGCAGCCCAGCCTGGGGCGGGGCAGCTCAGACCCGAGCACTGGGTCCTTCAGCCTGTTGTACCCGTTGCATCTGGAGAGGCCAGCACTTCTGCAAGCAAGTCTGTCCTGAGGAACACCTTTTTTCCTACATAGAACCTAGAGCCGGCCCGGCCCAAGCGCACACACTCTGATTAGCAGACAGTGCCACTGCGCCATGGGACACTCCTACTCCTCTGGCCGAGTCCCCTGGGCCCATCTACTGCAGGACAGGGGACAGCATCGCACCTGTGCTGCGGAATCTTCTGCTTGTGCCTCGAGTCTGCACCAGTCAAACGGCCACACCACACCTGGGTTTGGAGGCGTTTGTGTTCCTACCTACAGTCAAGCTCCTGGGCCTCCCTTAACCGAGCACATCATTGAAATGGAAAGAGCCAGAACTCTGGAGCGCAAGACTCGCCTGGGAGACACTCTCCTCGCCAAGGCCGGACGCCAGGGACCTGCCCGGCCAAGCACATCTGTCACTACTGGAGGCGCCAGCGCCCCGGGAAGGGTCCTGTGCCGGGGACCCTCGTGCTCCTCTGCTGTGCAGCTCCCGGGAGCCGGCAGGCCAGCAGGTCAGCTGCCCGGAGGACCCGACTCCCCACCTGGGTTAGGAGCCACCGTGTCCCTGACTGATCAGAACCGCGTGTCCAAACACGTGTCGCCCGGGGGGGCCGTGACTATGATGGAGAGTCTTCTCCTATTGCCGGTGGTCCAGGCAGGCGCCCTCCTGGTCAGAAAAACCCTGTTACTATTGGAGAAGCCTGCACCCCCGAGAAACGCGCGCCCGAGGCTCCTGTTCCTGCCCCTGTCAGACCCGCAGGCCAGGGCACACCTCTTGCAGTTTGAGGGGCCATTTTGCCTTTGGAAACGCCCCTGCCAGAGCACCGGGGTGCAGCAGGAGAAAGCGACGCCACCCAGAGCTCTGTCAATTTCTACGCCTGTTGCCGCCGTCATCGGAAGACCCGGGGTCTCACAGGTGGGGCGCACCTGCTGCTGTCCGTGGGACAACACCATACACCCTTAGGGAGACAGTTGTATTCTTGCCTTCACTCGGAATACCTGGGGCCCATCTGGACGTGCACCCCCTGCGGCGTGGGCCGGGAGGCCGGAAGCGGCTGTGCAAGCCCTAGCACTTTGTCTGCGCCTGTCCAGAGGTGGGCTCCGGGCTGGGCCCAGCGAGCAGCAGCCCCGCTCCGGGGCCCCCTTCTCAACTGCCCTGTGCTCCGGAGACAGAGCGTGGGGCCACCCACTCATCGTCTGCAGCCGGAAGGAAATAACTCATCAAGTGTAAGTGAGAGCTCTCTGGAAATGCTACGTGGCCACTGTGGTCCACGCACGGACCTCGGTCTTCGGGGAGAGGCTCAGCCCCTTCCTGTGATGTCAAACTAACAGAGCCGGCCCTCTGTCCTAGGGAAGCCGCGGACCCGTGTGTGTGTACAAGGGTGTGGTGTCAAGTGAGGCTGGTCGTAAGGCAGCCCACCGGCCTGTGACGCTCCACTGTGGAGAGAAGAGAGAGACCAGTAAGTGTCAAGCATGTCACGCCTGGCATCGCTGCCAGCCTGGCAGACTCAAGGTATGGGGCCGTCGTCCTCTAGTCTTGGATGGGCAGGGCTCCTTGCTGCTTCAAGATGGCCCTTTTGGGGCTTCCCTGGTGGCGCAAGGGGTTAAGCACTGCACTGTGGGGTGTCGGCAGCCACTGCAGCAGGAGTTCGGTCCTGGCCAGGGAGGGGACCCACATGGCGCAGCAGACCTCTCCTGTCTCCCCCCCCCCGCCCAGCCCCCCTCAGCAGTGTACTTCAGTCAGTCTGCCTTTTCTGCTCCCCATTTGGTCTCTGGTGAATCCTCTCACTCCCCGATGCCTCTGGCCTATACCCTGGCTCTTGTATGATCTTTATTATTATTTTTTAAAGATTTATTTATTTATGCATACAAGCACTGGGGTACAGGCCAGAGGTGTGGGGAGGTGAGAGGGTTCACCACAGACAGAGCGGGGAGCAGAACAGGCAGATCAACGGAAGTACACTGCTGAGGGGAGCAGCGGGCACAGCAGGAGAGGTTTGCTGCACCATGTTGGTCCCCTCCCTGGCTGGCAGCAGGGATCGAACTCGTGCTGCAGTGGCTGCGGTTTGCTTCATAGTATGTTGCTTAACCCACTGCGCCACCAGGGAGGCCCTTGTATGATCTTTAAAAAAAAAAAAACAGGGCCTCCCTGGTGGCGCAGTGGGTTGAGCGCTGTACTGTGAAGCATCTGCAGCACAGCAGCGTGAGTTCGATCCCCAGCCAGGGAGGGGACCCACATGGCACAGTG